>OY787611.1:12171966-12592813 GCA_963678935.1 Umbilicus rupestris | reverse complement strand
CTGGAGGTTGCTTCTTCCTAGGAAACAACCTGGTATCCTGGTTTAGCAGAAAACAAAACAGCATCTCCCTGTCCACGGCTGAGGTAGAGTACATTGCATCAGGAAGCTGCTGTGCTCAGATGGTTTGGATGAAGCAGATGTTGGCTGAGTATGGTCTCAATCAACGTGAAATGGTTCTCTACTTTGACAACATGAGTGCTATCAGCATCTCCAAGAACCCAGTTCAGCACAACAGAACCAAACACATTGATATTCGGCATCACTTCATCAAAGATCTGGTCGAGAAGAAGATCATTGCTCTTCCGCACATTGTGATCGATAAACAACTCGCAGACATCTTCACCAAGCCTCTAGATGCAGCCAAATTCGAAGACCTGAGATCCTCTTTGGGCCTCTACGTTTTGGCACCATAAGTCAGTCCCACACCCATTCCCCTTGGCATATGTTACAAAAAGGGGGAGAAAGAAAACAGGAGGGAGAGGCGAGGACTGGAGGAGGATCAATCGAAACATCGAATCATCAATGAAGGGGTTTTTTAAAAATGCCAAGGGGGAGATTGATAATGCAGAATGGCATTCATTTGACAAAACTAGCACTCGTGAACAAGCCCAGTGAACAAGCTGCTGCTATAGCGGGAGCTGTCTCAGGAAGCTGTAGCAGCTGTTTTGCAGCAGAAGTTCGGCTCTTCGGAGAAAGCGATTGACAGTTCCGCAAGGAGAATCGGGGTGCCTCTAAATATTCAGCAGAGAATATCCAGTGAAGATTTCGTCCCATGGTAAAGATTTGATCGTGGAAGATTAGATGGTCAAATCAAATCTAATTTCCTACAAACTAGAAGATATTGTTGCTTTGAGAAATTTCCTAAAACTGATATTGATGGAACTGATATTTCCTATTTAAAGGAAGCTAGGCAGACGTTCAAGGTATCGAAGCTGAAGGAAAAAAAATACAGAGAGCATACACAAAACATCAACTACGTGAAACGCTGTGCGAGCAAAGCTTCGATCATCACTGAGAGCATAGCGTGTGTGCAAAGCTGAGGTGATTGAAGCTGAGTGTGATCGAGACTTGCAGGGTCTGATCAGTACTTGATCGGGGAAGCCAATTCAGAGCAGTGATTGCTTGTTGGTTGGTCAAGGCAGACCGTGGAGCAAATTGATGGGTTGAGGTACTCGGGCAATTGGCAGGAGGCCAGGTCTCGCTAGTGACTGGCGGTCACTGAGCGAGGGGGAGCATTCTTGAGTGTGCAGCACTCGTGGAAGAATTATCACTGCTCGGCGGAAGGCTTTGGAGCTACTCTGACAATACCCGCACCAGCTGTGTGCTACAGCAGGTGCTATAGCAACCCTACGGAGACTTTGTGTTAATTAGAATAGGCTGAGTTAGTAGGGTCAGTAGCTATTTTGAATTGATACAAGTGTAAGTGGTTGAGACACAAGTCAGAGCCTGTTCTGATTGTGATCGAGGTACTAGCTAAGATTGAGTAGCATAGGTTGTGTGAGTCGAACCGTGTTGTACAACAGACCTTGAAACTAGTGAATTAAAAGACTGAGGTTCAGTCTTTTCCAGAGGTAGGCACTTGGCGGAACTGGGTGAACTAATTGTTGTTCATTGTTCTTTCTTGTTGTACAAGATCTGCCAGTACAAGAGTGTGCTATACCAACTACTTGTACACGGTCTGCAACTCATGAGGCTCTGCAAATTTCAGAATTCATCTCCCAGAGCCTCTTTGATGTTCTTTGGCTCAGTGCTGGACATGAAACACGAGTTATTGATCATATCACAAAGGTTAATATTAGTGGTACCTCGAATTCATGTTCCTTCGGTCAAGTTGCCAACAATGTTTGCAGTCGGGTGATCCTTCTGGATTTTTCTTGAGGTAAGTCTAGTAGTGTTTGGTGTGGTTGGTGGGTTCTCAGCTGGAACTATAGAGTCTGGTTCAGACTCCTAGTCTTAGTTTTGGTGTTCATCAGGTTCTGCTGAAGCATTCTCTAGTGCTTCCTCTTGGTCACTTTCATTTTGTGGCAGAGACTGATTTTGATCTTCTCTATTAGAATCCTCTTTATTGTCAGAGTGTTGGCACTTCCTCTTCCAAGTCTTTCACAACTACGTTGATGGATTCTATCGCAGTTCTGGTTCTGTTGTTGAAGACATTGTATGCTCTGTTGTTTGTTGAGTATCCCAGAAATATCCCCGAATCACTCTTTGGATCAAGCTTTGTTCTGTACTCGCGGTCTCTCAAAATGTAACATTCACTTCTAAAAATGTGGAAGTACCTCATAGTGGGTTTCTTTTCCTTCCAGAGTTCATAACATGTTTTATTTGTCCCTCTTCTAATTGACACCCGATTAATGATCGCCTAAGTTGCTCCAGCTTTGCATCTTCATAGGATGATGTAGCAACTTCTTGTGTTCGGTTTCCAGCTTCTGAAACCTGCTCCAGCTTCTAACACCGTAGGATGCTGTAGCAACTTCTTGCGGTCTTTTTGCCAGCTTCATAATCTTGCTCCAGCTTTTATCTTCACGAGATGCTCTAGCAACATCTTGTGCTTGTTTTGTCAAGAATGGCATAACCTTAACAGACCCAATAGGGGTATCAGCAGTGCAAGAGTCGGAAAGATGATACGTATCAAGAATATCAACAATGTACTTATACTGAAAAAGAAGATAGACAAGAAGAGAGTATGCTACATTTATTCCAATAGAAGTATCGTAGAGATCACAAATTTTTCTTTTCAAATCCACTGCCCAAAGAGAGTAATGTACAATCAAAATATGTGCACCAGATAAAAAAAAGTGGACTCATGTTGATTGGGATGAATGTCTAGAGAAGGAACCACAATCAAAAACTTTTCAGACCAGGCTCGAGCACCGAAAGGAGGAATTGTTGTTCCCGTGGGCTCAATGGGTTGTGATCGATGACAACAGATATCGTTTGAATCGCGTGGAAGCTTTCCTAAATCGATATTTCGCCCCCTATGAGCCTTGGGGAATCCACGAAATTCGAGATGAGATAAGACAAACGTTACAACCCTCGTTTAGGCTCCAAACGAGAGTCCACACTCAAGAATGTCTAAATGCACTCAAATATATCCAAGAAACTCAGATTTTGTCTTTTCTTGTTCTGTCTTTCATGTGGGTTCTTCTCTTTGTTCTTATAAAGAACACAACCTCCAGGAAGTTCGCTGGACGGTTACTGAAGATGGGGACGTGGGTAGTTGTCTGCGTAGTGGACAGTTACGTGAACGGTTACTTGAGCAGTGGACAGGTATGGGGACCCGTCCGCAGGACAAGATAACATGGGTGTAGTTACATCCATAAAGAACACACACTCGTCCACACAAGTGAAATCACTTAAATCCCCAACAATCCTCCCCCATTTAAGTGCATTTACCATAACTAGTGCATAAGCGGAAATGTCCATAGGATTGAATTTCCACGTAGTGTGCTATTTCAAACACCCTAAATATGAATGGTATCTATAAGATTTGAACCATCATATTCCTCTTGGATGCATAAAGGTAACACACACACAAGCTATATGACAATTCAAAAGTCTTTCCTTGACTCGTTAACGGCCTTGAGTCCATATCTATTCATATGCGTATATGAAGCGTTACCCAATCGCTTCATGAAGCGGCCAAACTTCACGCATACATAGGTAGTTTCCTTAATCAGGGGACGTGTCCCCTGTTGTGTACCACTCCTTACATTTTTTCAAAGAAAACTAACCTTCTTCAAGTGGACAAGAGCACCCTTGGGGACTAATTTGTGCTCTCCAGTTCTCTAGAAATGAGCTTGTGCCACATTGAACTCTGTCCCGGAGTTACCGGTAGGAGTTGGGTGTCCCACCCCTAGAGGACTATTCGGGTACCAGTCCCATCCCCTTATTAGACTTTGAAACCAAGTCTTTCGCTAACCCCTTCGTCAAGTGGTCAGCCATATTTTGTTGTGATCTAACAAAATCAACCGTTATCACCCCGTGCATAAGGAGCTCTCTTATAACACTATGTCTCACACCCAAGTGTCGAGACTTTCCATTGTACACATGACTATGAACCTTAGCCAATGTAGTTGCGCTATCACAATATATTGATATGGGTGAAACTGGTTTTTCCCATAATGGTATATCACAGATTAAGTTCCTTAACCATTCCGCTTCTTTTCCCGCAGAAAATAAGGCAACAAATTCTGATTCCATAGTTGAGGACGTGATACAAGTTTGTTTCTTGGAAGCCCATGAAATGGCACCTCCCCCAAGCAGAAATATCCATCCACTTGTTGAGGAGTAGTCCTCTGCATTCGTAATCCAACTTGCATCTGTGTACCCGTCCATAACAGAAGGATACCCTGTGTACTGGAGTCCCCAGTGTAAGGTTCCTTTCAGGTACCTAAGTACTCTATGTACCGCGTCCCAGTGATGCTCACCAGGGTTGCTTGTGTACTGACTTAGCTTACCTATTGCAAATGCAATGTCAGGTCTGGTGCTAGTCATTGCATACATCAAACACCCAATGATTTTAGAGTATTCCAGCTGATTAACAGTTTTTCCCGTATTGGGGACGAGTCCCTGGGAAGGGTCATATGGGGTGCTAACTGGTTTACACTCAAAATAATTGAATTTCTTTAACACCTTCTCAATATAATGAGATTGTGTTAACATCAGTCCCGACTGATTTCTAATTATCCTAAGTCCAAGGATAACATCAGCCTCCCCCATATCTTTCATGGAAAATTGTGATGACAAAAATTCCTTAGTACTGAGTACCCGTCCCTGATCTGTACCAAAGATCAGCATATCATCTACATATAGACAAATTATGACTCCATTACCGGAATCGTCAAATTTGCTATACACACACTTGTCCGCTTGGTTTAACACAAAACCATTGGACAATACAACCTCATCAAATCTTTGATGCCACTGTTTAGGGGCTTGTTTCAATCCATATAGGGACTTGACCAGTTTGCACACCTTGTGCTCCTGTCCCCTAACAGCGAACCCGTCCGGTTGTTTTATGTAAATTTCCTCTTCCAAGTTTCCATTCAAGAAGGCTGTCTTGACATCCATTTGATGGATAATTAACTTGTGAATTGCCGCCAAGGCAATCAACAACCTGATGGTTGATATGCGAGCAACCGGTGCATATGTATCAAAGTAATCCGTCCCTTGCTTTTGTCTAAAGCCTTGAACCACAAGTCTTGCTTTGAACTTGTCTATGCTTCCGTCCGTTCTCATTTTCTTTTTGAATATCCACTTACTTCCCAACGGTTTGCAACCCGGTGGAAGGTCAGTTAATATCCAAGTACCATTTCCCAAGATGGAATCCATCTCATCATTGATTGCCTCCTTCCAAAAGGATGCATCACGAGACTTCAAAGCCTCATCAAAGGTTCTAGGATCGGACTCACTCATGTAACAGTACATGTACTGTGATCCGACTTCGTCCCTAGTCCCTTCAACTAAGTAAGTCAGAAAATCATTTCCAAATGACTTTTCTTTCCTTACTCTGGTACTTTTCCTTACAGGTACCCGTCCCTCCGAGGAACCTTGAGGACCCGTCCATGAGTCAGGATCCAGAGTCAAGTCATTTGACATGGACTCTGTCCGGAACCTGTCCGCACAATCATCATCAGTATTTGAGCACCTCGATGTTAGGCGTCCCTGATTAGTCAATGCAGCTTTGGAGGAGAACCCGTCCTCATCAAAGATTGCGTCTCTTGACTCAATCACAGTATGAACTGAGTAAAACTTATTTGGTTCAATCACATAGAACCTATAAGCTTTTGAATGCTCAGCATACCCAATGAAAATACATTCAAGACCTCTTTCACCCAAAGTCTTATGTTTCGGGTCAGGGACTCGTACCACTGCTCTGCAGCCCCAAACACGCATATAGTTTAGACTAGGTCTCTTTTTGAACCAAAGTTCATATGGGGTAAGAGTATTCCCTTTTGTAGGGACTCTATTCAGAATGTAACAGGCTGTTAACATTGCCTCCCCCCAAAACCCGTCACTTAACCCCGAGTAGGAAAGCATGGAATTAACCATTTCCTTTAACACTCGATTCTTCCTTTCCGAAACACCATTTTGTTGCGGTGTGTACGGAGCTGTGACTTCATGAATAATGCCCACCGTTTGAAAATACGTTGGGTCAAAATATTCACCACCTCTATCGGTCCTCAATCTTTTGATTGACACTCCCATTTGATTTTCTACCTCACTCTTGTAAATCTCAAATTTATGAAGAGCTTCATCCTTTCCGTGTAACAAATACACATATGTGTACCGCGTACAATCATCAATGTACGTGACCACATACTTTTTATTTCCAAAGGACGGACTGGAGTGAAAGTCACACAGGTCACTATGTACCAATTCAAGCAGGGACGTGTCCCTTTTGATGTCTGGGAACGGGTTCCTTGTTATCTTTGTAAGCATGCATGTTCTGCATTTCTCAACTTGTAAGTTGAACATGGGAATCAACCCATTCATTGACATGACACGTAATTTCTTATAGTGTACATGTCCCAGGCGAGCGTGCCACAGAGGGGACCTGTCCCCTGAACAAATAGTTCCTTTTGAAGGACCAGTCCCATGAGTACAGACCATGTATATGGAATTCAAAACTTTAGTAACATTAAGTTTAAACATTCCATTGCACAAATAACCACGTCCTGTATATAAGCCATTCTTAGACAAAATGAATTTATCGGCTTCAAACACTTGCCGAAAACCCATCTTACTAAGAAGTGCACCAGAAACCAAGTTTTTACGAACTTGAGGAACAAATAAAACATTACATAAATCTAATGTCTTTCCAGAAGAAAATTCTAACACTACTTGTCCACAACCTAGTACAGGAACTACAGACTCGTTACCCATGCGCAGGACCCGTCCACTGCTCAATGAGGTAAACGTTTGGAACATGCTCTTGTCCCTACACACATGTGCTGTTGCACCCGAGTCTACCCACCAGGAAGTCTCATCAGTCTGCATGAAACATGCCTCAGAAATATTAGTTACATATTCTACCATTTGATAGGTGTTCATATGTAGCACAGGTCCCCTGAAGGGACCCGTCCCATTCTGACCTTGATGAGTTTTCTGAACAGGTTCCTTAGAACCCTGAACAGAGTTTGTAGCATTTGCTTTCTTCTTCTTTTCAACACGACAATCACGTTTAAAGTGACCCGTCTTACCACAAGTCCAACATGCTTTCTCAGCACCCGTCCCTTGCTTGGACCGCTTGTATGGACCCGTACCCATGCTGTTGGAAGGCCTTTTCTTGCCTTTCCCTTTGTTCCCACCTTCTTCCACCACATTGATGGAATTAGGCACCTCTGGATTTTTGCCCTTCTCTTGCGCACGAATGCCTTCTTCGATGCGCAAATGGCTACCAAGCTCATCAAGAGAAATATTCTCTTTCTTGTGCTTCAACATGTTCTTGAATTCTCTCCACGAGGGAGGTAACTTGTCAATGATACTTGACACCTTGATGGACTCATCCATCTTCAAGTCATGTTGGGCAAATTGCCCCAAGATACGTTGTATCTCATGGAATTGTTCCATAACCGGACGTGTGTCCACCATCTTGTAATCATTGAAATTACTTACAAGAAACTTCACGCTTGAGGCATCCTCAGCGATATACTTGGATTCAAGTGAATTCCACAGTTCCTTAGCAGATTCAAAATGTTGATAAATATCAAACAAGGAATCGGACATACCATTGAGGACGTGTCCCCTGCAGATGTAGTCATCATTCTCCCATTTGTTCCTCCGCCTTATTTCTTCCAGTGGAGCATCGTCCCCTGCCTCAGGAATGGGTGTGGACAGCACATAGGCCACCTTCAAATTGGCCAGCAAAAAATGCATCTTCTTTTGCCAACGCCGGAAGTCAGTTCCTTCAAACTTGCTCAGCTTCTCCACATTGCTTGCTATCTCTCGGACAGTTGTCATGATCACCGAAAATATCGATTTAGATTGTTGTTCCCGTGGGCTCAATGGGTTGTGATCGATGACAACAGATATCGTTTGAATCGCGTGGAAGCTTTCCTAAATCGATATTTCGCCCCCTATGAGCCTTGGGGAATCCACGAAATTCGAGATGAGATAAGACAAACGTTACAACCCTCGTTTAGGCTCCAAACGAGAGTCCACACTCAAGAATGTCTAAATGCACTCAAATATATCCAAGAAACTCAGATTTTGTCTTTTCTTGTTCTGTCTTTCATGTGGGTTCTTCTCTTTGTTCTTATAAAGAACACAACCTCCAGGAAGTTCGCTGGACGGTTACTGAAGATGGGGACGTGGGTAGTTGTCTGCGTAGTGGACAGTTACGTGAACGGTTACTTGAGCAGTGGACAGGTATGGGGACCCGTCCGCAGGACAAGATAACATGGGTGTAGTTACATCCATAAAGAACACACACTCGTCCACACAAGTGAAATCACTTAAATCCCCAACAGGAATCATGTAAACCTTCTCTCGAAGATCTCTATTCAAGAATGGATTTTGACATTCATCTAAGAATACGCCACTGCTTAATAGAAGCAACAACAATAAGAATGTGAATAGTGATATGTTTAGAAACTGAAGCAAAAGTTTCCTCATAATCCATTAAATACTGCTGAGCAAATACTTTAGCAACCAAACGAGCTTTATATCGCTTAATAATCCCATCTGACTTTGTTTTGATCTTTTAAACCCAAGGAGAACAATTAACATGTTTCCCCACTGGAAGAAGATCAATGTCCTAAGTATCTATTTTGTACAATGCATAGAGTTCTTCATCCATTGCTTGCTACTAATGGGGTTATGAACAGCTTCCTTATAAGAAGAAGGCTCAAATAGCTGGCGAATAGAAGCCAAAAAAAGAAGCATACGAATCAGAATATGTGGAGTATATAAAAACAAGTAAATAAGTAGACTTGCGACTTTTTGAGGATGATGGTCCACAATCATAGAAGTGTCATCTTGGGAGGCGGTTGGATCGGGGGGGAGCAAGGAGAGCAGCGGTGTGTTGAGGGTGAACATTTGCAATGTTAGAAGTATAAACAGTACCAGAATCAAATGGAACAATACGAGAGAGATCAGATTTTTACAAATTAGGAATGTCACTCGGAATAGAGTAAAACGGAATATGCTCAAGAAACATGACATGACGAGATACATAAAGTTTTTAACTAATAGAATCATAACATCAATAACCCTTTTGCCTATTTATACGCACTATTTAGATCTTAACACTGTGCTTGTTTGCATTATTTTGTGTACAAGATTACTGGTTTCCGTTGTTTTTGTATTCCAGGACAAAACAAGGGCCTAACTCGGATACACGCTAATAGGCGCGTTTGATGAACGCAACACACAGCCTGCGGAGCTAGCAGCGCAAAAAGGATAGGAGGTGGCAGATTCAGACTGCGGTGAGCAAACCAACTGCGCGAACCAACGTGCGCAGTGAGCCATGCGCAGGATAGCGGTATTTCCAAATCTTGAACACCATATCCCTACAAAATCTCCTAAAATTTGGAAGTTGCCAAGATTGTCACGGGCCAAATCTGAGCATTCCTCGGGCCTCACAAGCAGTATATAAAGAGAGGAAGGCTAGGGTTTGAGAGGGAGACAAGAGATACACGAGAGAGAACCAGAACTGAAAAACACACGAGCTGCCGCCGAGGACCTGCGCCAACCGACTGCGCCAACCGAGACACAGCAACCTGCACGCACCTGCTTGTTACTGTTTCCTTGGACACTTTAGCTTTTATTTACTATTTCTATGATGTTTACCACTAGCATGTGTAGCTAAACACTTTTTATTGGTTGGGCATGATTCTATGAAGTATTTCCTTTGAGACTTGTGCTTAATGCATAGTTTGTTTGCTTGTATTAAGTCTGTGCACACGGTTGACAGCTAGTTGTATGAGTAAGGGAAGCCTTGAACCGCAATCTTACTCTTACTACTTGTTGTTATATGTTCAACTAGTTGGTAGCTTGACGGTGACACCTAGGAGTAACGCGCTAGGATAATCAGCTGCTACTGTGACAGGATTCGTAGCTGCTTAGACTAGTTTCAAGAATTAATAGCTCATGGACTTTGATCGGAACATGCGCACATGTTAGGAAGCCTTGATCGGACACTAACTTCAGTAAAATCGAACTATAGACGTTTAGAGTCGATGATAAGGATCACATTCATAGAGGATTGTCTTTACCGATACTTTTCATAGTCATAGTACTTAATCTCTACTGCCTGCGCACGTCTAGTGCAAAATCTGCTTTCAACACTGTTCATTCGCGCACCTGCGCAACCCAATCACTCATAACCCCAATTTTCGTAAGTTGTAGGTTGCTAGCTAAAACGAGTCTGCATGCTCCTTGTGGGATCGACCTTGACTTAGCCGCTATACTAAGTGGAGAAGGAAGGATTAATTTGACGCGTACAACGACGCGCGGTCAAATTTTGGCGCCGTTGCCGGGGAGCAACACAGATAAGTTTTAACTAGTTTAAGTTTTCTTTTATAGTTAGTTATTTCCGTTTGCTTTATTTTCCTCGTTGTTGTTTCTGACAGCGCGCAATCAACATCAGCCTGCGCAACCTTGAAACAGTTGCGCTGTGCAGATTATAGTTGCGCACTGATAGACGCAACAGCTTAGTTGTCTTTTAATTTCGTTTTTTTTTTTAGATTTAGAACAGGTCATGGAGGATAATAGTGTCATTGGAGATAACTTAGGGGAGAGAACCCCGGAGGGACCTAACAATGCAGGAGCAGATAACCGCGCAGTTCGATTCAGAGAAGAAATGTAGCGCGAAGTTGACGCTCGAGTGGCCGCTGAAGCGAGGTAAAATGCGCCACCCGCGCGACAGGTAGCGCGACGCAGAACAGTGCGCGAGATGTCAGCTCCAATCACGGTTAACCAGCCATGGTGCATAGTGCTTCCACCAGACGGTCATTTTGAGCTAAGGAGCTCGCTCATTCATCACATGCCCAAGTTTCACGGGATGAACAACGAGAACCCAGTCAAGCATGTGTGAGAATTCCTAGTTGTCTGCGAGAACATGAAGGCCGAAGGGGAGAGCGACGAAGCGCTGAAGATGAAGGCGTTCCCTTTTTCATTATGTGATGCGGCCAGGCATTGGCTGATGAGCTTACCAGCAGGATCTATTCACACATGGGAGCAGCTCCAGAAGAAGTTCTTGGACAAATTCTATCCTGCAGCCAAGATCGCGCTACTCAAGAGGGAGTTGGCCGCACCTAGGCAGGGCGCAGGAGAATCACTATCGAAGTATTATGAGCGTTTCAGGGAGCTGGAGGCTAACTGCTACAATCACGGCCTGCCCCAGAATGTACTGATAGAGAATTTACTGAACGGATTGCTACCAATGGAGCTGAGATTATTGAATGCATCCGCAGGCGGCGACATTTGCAACATGTACCCGGAGGACGCGTGGCAGCTGATAGAAGACTCTGCTGGACAGGTAAGACATCAGCTAACACTTGAGAATAGTCGTGCTCGTTCTGTGCATCAGGTAGAAACGAGCGCTGAGATAAAGGAGATGAAGGCCATGCTGCAGAAGTTGATGAATGCGCAAGGGGCGCAACCAGCTGCGCTAAAGGCATGCGAATTCTGCACGTCCACCGAGCATAAAACTGATGCATGTCCCACACTTTTCGAGGAATCAGGAGATGTCAATGCTCTAGGAGGATGGGATAATAGAGGGCCGCAGAGGCAGAATCAGCCGCGTTTTGGACTAGCCGCAAATGGGTTCAGATGGAAGGAGGAAAACAATTTCCAGAGGCAATCCGCGGAGCAGCGCGCACCACAGTAGATGCAACAAGCTGCGCCCTACAATCCACCGCATCGCCGCACTGACGCGCCAGCGCAAAAATAACCAGCAGCTGTGGCGATCCTTAGAAGATATCGTGGGCCAGCTAGGAGACACAGTGCACAAGAATGATGAGAAGTATGACAAGAGGTTCGAGTCCATTGAAAAGCAGCTATCACAGATAGCTACCACGGTGTATGAGCTGAAAAAGAGCTATGGCAACCCGCCTTCGCAAGTGATTCAGAATCCCAAGGGAGCAGTCAACGCAGTGACACTAAGGACTGGGCGCACGGTAGGAAAAGAGCAGACCGCAAAGGTGCCCGCGCAACCAGTTGCGCAAGCTCCAGAGCCAGCAGAGCCGGATGCGCAACCAGCAGCGCAAGCCACAAACCAGCAGGGCAAGGTGCCAGGTATGGCGCAATCGAAAGACAAAAGCATAAATCGTACTAACATACTTGCACCTTTTCCTGTACAGGCACCATTGGCTAGGAAAGAGGCTCTTGATAAGGAGCTCTACGAGTTATTCAGTAAGGTGGAGATAAACATTCCCCTTATTGAAGCAGTTCGGCAGATCCCTAGGTAAGCCAAGTTCTTAAAGGAGCTGTGCACAAACAAGAGGAGGCAAGGCGAGTACGCCCAAGTAATGCTAAACGCGCATGCCTCAGTAATCGTGCAACATAAGGTACCACCTAAATGCCGGGATCCAGGTACGTTCACCATTCCATGCACTTTAGGTAAGACCACAGTAAGTAATTGCATGATTGACCTAGGCGCATTTATAAATGTGCTTCCCTATTCCTTGTATGCATCATTGCGCCTTGGTCCACTAAAGCCTGCAGGTCTCACCATTCAACTAACAGATCGGTCGTGCAAACAACCGACGGGCATGATAGAGGACGTCCTCGTCCGAATAGGAGAGCTGGTGTTCCCAGCAGATTTTTACGTCTTAGAGATGGAGGGTGAGTCGAGCAAGGGAAGTGCGCAGATCCTATTGGGCAGACCATTTCTGATGACAGCACGCACAAAGATAGACGTGTGGAGGGGTACGCTCTCAATGGAAGTTGATGGCGAGGAAATTCACTTTAACATATTTAAAGGCATGCAGCACCCTCATGAGGACGCCACAGTACACGCGTTGGACAGCATAGACGACTTGGTTGCGGATGCGCACTGTACGAGCGCAACAGAAGGACCTGGGCCACTGACACAGGCAGAGATGGAGGCGCACGAGGATGAGCTGAGCAGTGCGGAACCAGTATCCAGACAGGTACACGATATAGTTAATGTCTGCACTGCTAATAAAATCTTGCCCTCTATTGAACAGGCACCCAAGGTCGACCTGAAGCAACTCCCCGAGCACCTCAAGTACATATTCTTGGGGAATGAGGACACCCTGCCGGTAATCATAAAGAAAGGATTAGAAGAGGAGCAGGAGGCACGATTACAAGAGGTGCTGCGCAAGAACCAGCGCGCTATAGGATGGACACTTGCTGACCTACGCGGAGTGAGCCCGGACGTATGCATGCACAGGATTCTATTGGAAGATGGTGCCAAACCATCCAGGGAGCCTCAACGCAGATTGAATCCGAATATGATGGAGGTGGTACAGAAGGAGATCCTGAAGCTGCTTGACGCAGGAGTCATCTACCCAATCTCGGACAGCAAGTGGGTGAGTCCAGTGCACGTTGTACCGAAGAAAGGAGGAATCACAGTAGAGGAGAATGCGCAGGGCGAGCTAGTTCCCAAGCGCATGCAATCTGGATGGCGCATGTGCATCGACTACAGAAAGCTTAACGCAGTCACGCGCAAGGATCATTTTCCGCTGCCCTTCATGGACCAGATGCTAGATCGATTAGCGGGGAAGCCATACTTTTGCTTCCTGGACGGGTACTCAGGGTACAATCAGATACCCATAGCTACGGAGGATCAAGAAAAAACTACGTTTACCTGCCCATTTGGTACGTTTGCGTTTCGGCGCATGTCGTTTGGGCTGTGTAACGCGCCAGGTACGTTCCAACGTCTAGTCATGAGCACCTTTTCTGATATGATTGGTACATGCATAGAGGTGTTCATGGATGATTTTACTGTGTACGGAGGTACCTTTGACGCATGCTTAATTAATCTTGATAAGGTCTTAGCGCGCTGCATTTCAAAAAACCTGAAATTTCACAGCGTCTCACTTAGACAGATTTGTGAACTAGCAGTTGCTGCAGCACACTCTTGTTCACAAGAAATAATCTCAGCAAGCAATGAACAAAGGCACAGGTTTGTTCACCCAGTTCGGCCAAACTGCCTACGTCTGGGGAGGACTATTCTCCAGTCCTCAATCCACTCAACCAAAGGTCCCAAGCACACTCGGTTACAACGCACGCAACCTATGCTACTTTAACCCCGTGTGGATCACACAACACAATCAGAACAAGCTCTGATTTGTGTCAGCACACCCTCTACAATATGTCAGTCTAGAATAGCTACAATCCTCTCAAAGAACTTAGCCTATTCTATACTACACTACTCAGCAGAGTTGCTGCAGCAACAGCTGTAACACACAGCTGAAGCACAATGTCCGCGTCGCTCCAAGGCCTTCTGCCGAGCCGATCGAACCACTCCAAGAGCACTGCACACTCTGAGTGACCACCTGTCACTAGTGAGTTCTTCCGCACGAACTTCCACCGAGCCTTCCACCCGTCAGTTCTTCCGCGGCTGCCTTTGATCAACCAACAAGCTCCAAAGCTCTGAATTGGCTTCCAGATCAATTCACAAATCAGTCTCTGCAAGACCTGATTCTCTTCTGCAATGCTCACCACAGCTCTGCGCTCAACGCTCTGCCCGTGTGTGTTTGATCGAAGAACAACGTCCGTAGCACCCAGAAAGTTCCTTCTCTGAAATCTGTGTCTACTCTCGTGTATCACTCAGCTTCGATCAACCCCTTCAGCCCTAACACCTTCTGCTTAAATACCCACACCACTTTAAGTAGTTTCCAGGTTTAGGCCATTGATCCACAAGATCAATTATCTCCTAAAATCTAGGAGATTAGATTTGATTAATATCTTCAATGCAAATCTCCTTTCTCTGACCAGTAAAACTTGCTGGAATATGCTCAACAAGCATTTTAGAAATTCTTCTAAGAACAAGAACACAACTGCATACCTTCAAAGCTCACCAAGTACATAACTGCTACTCGGACAGTTGATACAGCACTTGAACCAGCACCTGCTGCAGCATCCCCTGCTGTATCTGCTGCTGGCTGGCCTGCTTGATTGATTTAGCTGCAGCAGCTCCTTGTTCACTTATGTTGGTTTTGTCAACCTGCCATACTGCATCATCAAAACTTAGTGCTTAATTATGAAAAATGTCATTTTATGGTATCACATGGAGTAGTACTAAAACACATTATCTCGCAGGAGGGGATCAAGGTCGATAAAGCCAAAATAGATCTTATTTCAAATCTGCCTTATTCCACTAACGTGCGCGATGTGAAATCATTCCTTGGGCATGCAGGGTTTTACAGGCGTTTCATAAAAGATTTTTCTAAAATTTGTATACCCCTGTCTAACCTCTTGCGAAAGGATGTGTGTTTCGAATTCACTGATGAGTGCAGGGCCGCTTTTGATAAGCTGACGAGTGCGCCAGTGATGCGCGCGCCAGACTGGAGCCTGCCGTTCGAACTGATGTGCGATGCAAGTGACTATGTAGTAGGTGAAGTCCTGGGACAGCACGTGGACAAGAAGCCGCATGTCATCTATTATGCATCGCGCATACTGGACGCTGCGCTGAGGAACTACACCACCACGGAAATGGAACTTCTGGCAATCGTGTTTGCACTGGAGAAGTTCCGCGCATATGTTCTAGGCGCCAGAGTCATCGTCTACACAGACCACGCAGCAATCCGTTACCTGATGTCCAAGAAAGAGACTAAGCCGCGTCTGATGCGCTGGGTGCTCCTACTTCAGGAGTTCGACTTGGAAATCAAGGATAAGAAGGGAACGGAGAACACAGTCGCTGACCACCTGAGCAGGATAGTGAAAGAAGAGGAGCCAGGGCAGATCACGGAGACATTCCCTAACGAGCACCTGATGGCGCTGACAGGTAAGGTACCATGGTATGCGCACATTGCGAATTACCTGGTCACAGGTACGTTTCCCCCTCATTTCACTAAAACCCAATGCATGAGATTAAAGCATGAGTCCAGGTATTACATTTGGGATGATCCGTATATGCTCAGAATAGGACCTGATCAGATTTTGAGGCGATGCGTGCCTGACCATGAAATAAACTCGGTTTTAATGTTTTGTCATGCGCACGCATGTGGAGGACACTTTGGTCCAAGGCGCACGAGCAGAAAGATCCTGGATTGCGGATTTTATTGGCCACACTTGTTTAGTGACTCATATAACCACTGCAGGAATTGTGACAGGTGTCAGCGCACAGGGGGAATATCAGTGCGCAATGAGATGCCGCAGACGCCAATACTAGTGGATGAAGTATTCGATATTTGGGGGATTGACTTCATGGGGCCATTTCCTCAATCTTCCGGATATGAGTATATATTGGTCGCAGTGGACTATGTCTCAAAATGGGTTGAGGCTAAGGCCACCCGAAAGGATGATGGTAAGACGGTCGCTGACTTCTTGAGAACTAACATCTTTTGCAGGTACGGGGTGCCTAAGGCAATCATAAGCGACCAGGGGACGCGTTTTTGTAATAGGATAGTGGCGCAGGTATTCAAGCATTATGGTGTGCGCCACAAGACGTCCACCGCCTACCATCCTCAGACGAATGGCCAGGCCGAGGTTTCCAACCGAGAGATCAAGCGCATCCTGGAGAAAACTGTGAGACCGTCGCGCAAAGACTGGAGCCAGCGCCTTGACGATGCGCTATGGGCATACAGAACTGCACATAAGACACCGATTGGGACTTCACCGTTTCGGTTGGTTTATGGAAAAGCGTGCCACCTGCCAGTGGAGTTGGAACACAAGGCATACTGGGCATTGCGCGTTTGCAATCTGAACCTAGACGAGGCTGGTAAGGAGCGCGCATTTGAGCTAAGCGAGTTAGAGGAGTTGCGCCTAGATGCATATGAGGGGCTGCGCGACTACAAGGCGCGCACAAAAGCATTTCACGACAAAAACATCCTCAGATGCACCTTTGAGCCAGGAGACCAGGTACTATTGTTCTCCTCGCGCCTAAAGCTAATGCCTGGGAAGCTGCGCAGCAAATGGATGGGACCATACACGATTACCAACGAGCACCAGCATCGTTTTCAGGTCAATGGGTAGAGAGTCAAAAAGTATTTAGGAGAACCTTGGGATGACACAGCGCGCGAAGTTGACTTGGCAGAGCCAGAAATAGAAGATGCGCAAGTTGCTGCGCCAGAGTCGCAACCAGATGCACCTGAGGGAGAACTGGGAACTATTGCTCATATTTCTTCCCCCTCATTAACTAACCTCGTTACTTATGATTTGTCACATGATATTAACCATGTTGACCACCCTTCCGATCCTTTGCGCAGGACTAAGAAGAACGCAACGCGCACACGAGCGCGGGGACACTCAGGAGCAAGTGTGGGGGGGGGGGGGGGGGGGGGTCACTGGTGCACTTTTAAGCAAGTAACGAGGTACGGTCGAGCCAACGACGTTAAACAAAGGCACTTGTCGGGAGGTAACCCGACACGTTTTACTTTTACATGTTTTTCTTTCTTATGTCCTTTGTTTTATTTGCATGCATGTGTGCGCTCTCCGTTGCGCTTGAGCATGAGTCGTGGGGACACGTCTCTGTTTAAGTGTGGGGGTTAGTTGTTTTTGCTTCGAAGGTAAGGTATATGGTTGAGAGCGCTAGTGGAGGCCGGTGCTTCGCAACCTTCGTAACAATAGAGCGCGCTCAGCACGCAAATACCGAAGGCGAATACCCAAAGCATGGTGAGGTGGGAAAACAGACCACCTTTCCTCTGGAAGTCAAGCAAGGGAAGGCGGGCGCGGGTGTAAACGCGTGCGCTGACCTGCGCAAATAGATCAAGGAGGGAGAGCGGAGCGTTGTTCCATAGCTACTATCCGAAGGCCGAGACTGGAACCGTGCTGGGAACATAGGAACCGTAGATAAAGCTGTACAAAAAGAAAAAAAATACTAGTAGATGATATGCGCTAAAGAAACCAGCATGCGCACAACTCCGTACCAGCGTGCGCAAGTTCACAAGAAAATCATCAAGAAAGCTCGAGTTCCCAGGAAGTGCGCGAAAGAATCACGCACCGGAAGAAACTTGCGCCATTAACCATATACCCGTACCCGAAGTAAAGACCGACAACCCGGAGCCTATGAAGAGCTATCTCCCAGCCATCCGAAATAATTTCCATCCCAGCTGAGAGGTAACGAATTTCGGAATTGTTATATTAAAACTGTTGAAGGCATGTGCGCGCAGGTGACAGAGCAACGCGGGGTGAACGGTTGTGCAGATCGCGCCTGAGTGCACGACTGTGCGCTAGACTCGAGAGAGGTAATTGTATCCGTGCTTGAGTACTTGTTCGGGACGAACAAGGGCAAGTGTGGGGGGTTTGATAGAGCCTATTTATACGCACTATTTAGATCTTAACACTATGCTTGTTTGCATTATTTTGTGTACAAGATTACTGGTTTCCGGTATTTTTGTATTCCAGGACAAAACAAGGGCCTAAGTCGGATACACGCTAATAGGCGCGTTTGAGGAGCGCAACACACAGCCTGCGGAGCTAGCAGCGCAAACAGGATAGGAGGTGGCAGATTCAGACTGCTGTGCGCAAACCAACTTCGCGAACCAACGTGCGCAGTGAGCCATGCGCATGATAGCGGTATTTCCAAATCTTGAACACCATATCCCTACAAAATCTCCTAGGATTTGGAAGTTTCCAAGATAGTCACGGGCCAAATCTGAGCATTCATCGGGCCTCACAAGCAGTATATAAAGAGAGGAAGGCTAGGGTTTGAGAGGGAGACAAGAGATACACGAGAGAGAACCAGAACTGAAAAACACACGAGCTGCCGCCGAGGACCTCGCCAACCGACTACGCGAACCGAGACACAGCAACCTGCACGCACCTGCTTGTTACTGTTTCCTTGGACACTTTAGCTTTTATTTACTATTTCTATGATGTTTACCACTAGCATGTCTAGCTAAACACTTTGTATCGGTTGGGCATGATTCTATGAAGTATTTCCTTTGAGACTTGTGCTTAATGCATAGTTTGTTTGCTTGTATTAATTCTGTGCACACGGTTGACAGCTAGTTGTATGAGTAGAGGAAGCCTTGAACCGCAATCTTACTCTTACTACTTGTTGTTATATGTTAAACTAGTTGGTAGCTTGACGGTGACAACTAGGAGTAACGCGCTAGGATAATCAGCTGCTACTGTGACAGGATTCGTAGCTGCTTAGACTAGTTTCAAGAATTAATAGCTCATGGACTTTGATCGGATTATGCGCACATGTTAGGAAGCCTTGATCGGACACTAACTTCATAGTCATAGTACTTAATCTCTACTGCCTGCGCACTTGTGCAACCCAATCACTCATAACCCCAATTTTCGTAAGTTGTAGATTGCTAGCTAAAACAAGTCTACATGCTCCTTGTGGGATCGACCCTGACTTAGCCGCTATACTAAGTGGAGAAGGAAGGATTAATTTGACGCGTACAACGACGCGCGGTCACCAAGAAAGACACAAAGAGCGAAATGAGAGTGAGTTTGGTTCAACGTGAGGTCGAAGGACAAAACAAGTAGAACCTAAGAGTATCAAGCAAGAATAATCAAAAGCATGACCATAAAGCTTTTCAAAAGGAGACGACCTAAAATGACAGATGATGGGATTCTATTAATAGCATTGACAAAAGTAAGAATAGCATCTACCCAAAACTCACTAGGAACAGAAGCAGACAAGAAAAGTGAGTGTGTCATTTCAACGATATGTCTGTGTTTTCTCTCAGCAACATTGTTTTGTTCATTGTGTCAGTACAAGAGGTTTGATGAAGAGTGCCTTCAGAAGAAAAAGGTAAAAAAATGATTAGATGTATATTCACCTCCCAAGTCAACGAAAACATTTAATGATGGCATTATGTTGAGTTTTGGCAAGAGCATGAAACATTTCGTAAATCCTAAAAAATTCAGAATGTTGATAGACCCAATAAAAGAGAGTAGAATCACCAATAAAGGACACATAGTAGTGGCATCCACCTTTGGTAGGAACATGTGAAGGTCCCAACACATCAGAATGAATCAAATTAAAGGGTAAGGGGAATAGAAATACTTTAGTAAAATGGCAAAGCAGAGAACTTTCTAATTTACAATTATGACAGTCTGAAATATTATGACTATGCAGTTTTCCTACTACTTTTGTGGACGCTAAATATTTAAACAAGAACCAAAAACATGTCCAAGATGATAATGCCATAAATAGAAGAGAACAAAAGGAGACTAGAGTTTCATAGAGGACTAATCCTAGCTCACCCAATAATTGGTGGCTCTGATACCATGTTGAAGTTGCAAAAGAAGAGAACAAAATGAGACTAGAGTTTTATATATGTGTAACGAGTGAGTGTGATACAATACAAAAGTTAAGAATAAATAAATAACAAATAATAAACTAAAAGACTAAAGTACCCTTACAAAATATTGAAATATTATTATCGAAAACGAAGTTTAAGTTAAAAAGATGGGATAACCTTAGAAATATATTAGGTTACAAGAACTTCTTTGCGGTGGATAGAGTTGGTCTCTCTAGCGACCTCACAAAAGAGAGGATGTGCCGATATGCCTAAGGAGTTATACAAGATATCATATAAATGTCATGGTTCTTCATTAAACCGACTGTTGACTAACGTTGTTCTATGGAAACCTAGACCCTCGACTCAGAAGCATAATTTGGAAATGTTAAGGAAATTAGCAACATAATGGAAGGTACGTGGATGGTGACGGGAATTTTAATGAAGTTATGTTTAGCCCTAATCAAAAGGAGTTAGACCAAGAGACAAAAGAGAAATGAAATCATCCATGGAAGCATTGAGCTCCGTTTTGTTGTTTGACATGTTATATAAAAGCTATCTATTCAACTTCTCGAACAAAAGAATCGACATATAGGAAGCATAGGTTAGGTTAGATTGAAATGTGGCTATAGCTGAAAGGAGCAACGCCTTTCTAAAAGCCGTAGACAGATATGACTTTGCTAATTCATAAGATCTTTGTCATATGTTGAACTCTTGTGTTTTCATGATAACAAATAGAGGATAATAATTGTGCAGGAAAAACACAGGGTGGGCCGATGTCGGTGAAGACCTGGGCAAGCAGCCTAGAATCAAAGCAGAATCCTAGAACATGAAATCAAGATCAATAAAGATAGAATCTAGCAAATATTCGAATATCTCTTAGGGATATTTGAATGCATCTAATATATATTATGGGATATGTATTAGATCTCAAAGATTATCTTTTCATTTAAATAAGGAAACAAGCTTGATTTGCTTTCCTTATTTTAAATAAAGGATATTAGGTTGAGATTTGATTTGATGCGGATTTGGAAACCTGACTGCTGGCGTACAAGTCAGGAGTATCAATCAATGTATCCAGCAGATCACGCACTGCCATTATTAAGAGACCGAGCTAGAGATTGCAAAGAAGTGGGTTTTTGGGTGATCAAGAACGGCGCGTGCACAAGGCGAGCAAAGCGTGAGATATGTGTTCTTGGAGGGTCAAGTTCAATAGTGAAAGAAGAATTGTCCGAGAGTTAGATTGAGTCAAGAAGAGACAAAAAAATAGCTTAGGCGTTGGAGGCGATAAGTTGTTCGTTTTGTACTTGACGAGATATCTAAATAAAGCGACGATCCGTCTTTCACAAATCCTTCAAGTGGATACTGGAAGGTAGTGGTTTTACTCAGTGCTTGATTAGTATTGGGGTTTCCACTCTAAATCGTAAGAGTTCATAATTTACAGTATTTTAATTCCGCTGCTATTACTGTGTTACTTAATGCAGTACCTCTCAAGTAACCCAAAACTGAGTTACTCAAGAGGGAACTCTAACTAACGATCCAACAATTGGTATCAGAGGCATCGCTCTAGATTTTGAAGTTAGATTTGCAGGAATATGGCCTCGATCAATTCAATCGGTGATTCCTTTTGGAATCCTCCAATGCTAAACCCTGGAGAATATGATTGGTGGACTCAACAGATCGAAGCGCATATTTGCTCACTAGATGGACACTTATGGAGGGTAATTGAGCAAGGACCATTATCTATCTAGGAGGCTACAGATCCAACTAAGAATAAAAAGAAAGAAGACTACAAAGATGAGGACTACAAAGCCTTGGAGAAAAATAATCGCGCTAAGAAGGTGCTCAATGCTGCTCTCTCTCCCGGAGATCTCAAGAAGGTCATGAAATATAAGACAGCGAACGAGATCTAGGATGGTTTGTGCAGGTTGTATGGAGGAAATGAGGACATCAAGAGATTATCGAGAGAAATAGAATATTGGCTGCATCCAAGGACTATGAGAACGCTGATAGAGCCTATTTATACGCTATTTAAATCTTAACACTGTGCTTGTTTGCATCATTTTGTGTACAAGATTACTGGTTTCCGGTGTTTTTGTATTCCAGGGCAAAACGAGGGCCTAAGTCGGATATGTGCTACTAGGCGCGTTTAAGGAGCGCAACACACAGCCTGCGGAGCTAGCAGCACAAACAGGATAGATTTAGACCGTGGTGCGCAGACCGACTGCACCAACCAATGTGCGCAGTGCGCCATGCGCAGGATAGTGGTGTTTCCAAATCTTGACACCATAGGATTTGGAAGTTGCCAAGACTGTCCTTGGGCCTCATGAGTAGTATATAAAGAGGGGAAGGCTAGGGTTTGAAAAGGAATCACAGAGACACACAACAAAGGAGGAGAGAGAGCCAGAACTGAAAAACACACGAGCTGCTGCGAGGACCTGTGCTAGCCGACTGCGCGAGCCGAGACACAGCAACCTGCACGCACCTGCTTGTTACTATTTCCTTTGATACTTTAGCTGTTATTTACTATTTCTATGATGTTTACTACTAGCATGTCTAGCTAAACGCTTTGTATCGGTTGGGCATGATTCTATGAGTATTTCCTTTGAGACTTGTGCTTAATGCATAGTTTGTTTGCGTGTATTAATTTTGTGCACACGGTTGATAGCTAGTTGCATGAGTAGGGGAAGCCTTGAACCGCAATCTTACTCTTACTACTTGTCTATTATATGTTAAACTAGTTGGTAGCTTGACGGTGACAACTAGGAGTAACGCGCTAGGATAATCAACTGCTACTGTGACAGGATTCGTAGCTGCTTAGACTAGTTTTAAGAATTAATAGCTCATGAACTTTGATCGGAACATGCGCACATGTTAGGAAGCCTTGATCGGACACTAACTTCAGTAAATCGAACTATAGACGTTTAGAGTCGATGATAAGGAATACATTCATAGAGGATTGTCTGCACCGATACTTTTCATAGTCATAGTACTTAATCTCTACTGCCTGCGCACGTCTCGTGCAAATTCTGCTTTCACTACTGTTTATTCGCGCACCTGCGCAACCTAACCACTCACAACCCAATTTTCATTAAGTTGTAGGTTACTAGTTAGAACGAGTCTGCTTGCTCCTTGTGGGATCGATCCTGACTTAGCCGCTATACTAAGTGGAGAAGGAAGGATTAATTTGACGCGTACAACGACGCACGATCAAATTTTGGCGCCGTTGCCGGGGAGCAACACAGATAAGCTTTAACCAGTTTAAGTTTTCTTTTACAGTAGTTAGTTATTTCTGCTTGCTTTGTTTTCGTTGTTGTTTCTGACAGCGCGCAATCAACATCAGCCTGCGCAACCTTGAAACAGTTGCGCTGCGCAGGGTATAGTTGCGCATTGATAGACGCAACAGCTTAGTTGTCTTTTAATTTCAATTTCTTTGAGATATAGAATAGGTCATGGAGGATAACAGTGTCGCTGGAGATAACTTAGGGGACAGAACCCCAGACAATGCAGGAGCAGATAACCGCGCAGTTCGGTTCATAGAGGAAGTGCAGCGCGAAGTTGAAGCAAGGATGGCTGCTGAAATGTATAATGCGCCACCCGCGCGACAGGTCGCGCGACGCAGAAAAGTGCGCGAGATGTCAGCTCCATTCACGGTTAACCAGCCATGGTGCATAGTGCTTCCACCAGACGGTCATTTTGAGCTAAGGAGCTCGCTCATTCATCACATGCCCAAGTTCCACGGGATGAACAACGAGAACCCAGTCAAGCATGTGCGAGAATTCCTAGTCATTTGCGAGAACATGAAGGCCGAAGGGGAGAGCGACGAAGCGCTGAAGATGAAGGAGTTCCCTTTTTCATTGTGTGATACGGCCAGGCATTAGCTGATGAGCTTACTGGAAGCAGCTGCAGAAGAAGTTCTTGGACAAATTCTATCCTGCAGCCAAGATCGCGCTACTCAGAAGGGAGTTGGCCGCACCTAGGCAGGGCGCAGGAGAATCACTATCGGAGTATTATGAGCGTTTCAGGGAGCAGGAGGCTAACTGCTACAATCACGGCCTACCCCAGAATGTGCTAATAGAGAATTTCCTGAATGGATTGCTACCCATGGAGCTGAGATTATTGAATGCATGCGCAGGAGGCGCCATTTGCAACATGTACCCAGAGGACGCATGGCAGCTGATAGAAGACTCTGTTGGACAGGTAAGACATCAGCTAACACTTGAAAATAGTCGTGCTCGTTCTGTGCATCAGGTAGAAACAAGCGCTCAGATAAAGGAGATGAAGGCCATGCTGCAGAAACTGATGCACGCGCAGGGGGCGCAACCAGCTGCGCCAAAGGCATGCGAGTTTTGTATGTCCGCTGAGCACAAAACCGATGCATGTCCCACACTTTTCGAGGAATCAGGAGATGTCAATGCTCTAGGAGGATGGGATAATAGAGGGCCGCAGAGGCAGAATCAACCGCATTTTGGACTAGCCGCAAATGGGTTCAGATGGAAGGAGGACAACAATTTCCAGAGGCAGTCCACAGATCAGCGCGCACCACAGCAGACGCAACAAGCTGCGCCCTACAATCCACCGCATCGCCGCACTGACGCGCCAGCGCAAAACAACCAGCAGCCGAGGCGATCCTTAGAAGATATCGTGGGCCAGTTAGTGCGCAAGAATGATGAGAAGTATGACAAGAGGTTCGAGTCCATTGAAAAGCAGCTGTCACAGATCGCTACCACGGTCTATGAGCTGAAAAAGAGCGATGGCAACCTGCCTTCGCAAGTGATCCAGAATCCCAAGGGAGGAGTCAGCGCAGTGACACTGAGGACTGGGCGCACGGTAGGAACAGAGCAGACCGCAAAGGCGCCCGCGCAACCAGTTGCGCACACTCCAGAACCAGCAGAGCCGGATGCGCAACCAACAGCGCAAGCCACAAGCCAGCAGGGCGAGGCGCCAGGTATGGCGCAATCGAAAGACAAAGACATGAATCGTACTAACATACCTGCACCTTTTCCTGTACAGGCACCATTGGCTAGGAAAGAAGCGCTTGATAAGGAGCTCTACGAGTTATTCAGTAAGGTGGAAATAAACATTCACCTTATTGAAGCAGTTCGGCAGATCCCTAGGTACACCAAGTTCTTAAAGGAGCTGTGCACAAACAAGAGGAGGAAAGGCGAGTGCGCACAGGTAATGCTAAATGCGCAGGTCTCAGCAATCGTGCAACATAAGGTACCACCTAAATGCCGGGACCCAGGTACGTTCACCATCCCATGCACTTTAAGTAAGACCACAGTAAGCAACTGCATGATTGACTTAGGCACATCTATAAATGTGCTTCCCTATTCCTTGTATGCGTCATTGCACCTTGGACCACTAAAGCCTGCAGGTCTCACCATTCAGCTAGCGGATCGGTCGTGCAAGCAACCGACGGGCATGATAGAGGACGTCCTCGTCCGAGTAGGAGAGCTGGTGTTTCCAGTAGATTTCTATGTCCTAGAGATGGAGGGTGAGTCGAGCAAAGGAAGTACGCAGATCCTACTGGGCAGACCATTTCTGATGACAGCGCGCACAAAGATAGACGTGTGGAGGGGTACACTCTCAATGGAGGTCGATGGCGAGGAAATTCATTTTAACATATTCAAAGGGATGCAGCACCCTCATGAGGACGCCACAGTGCACGCGTTGGACAGCATAGATGACTTGGTAGCAGATGCGCAATGTGCGAGCGCAGCAGAAGGACCTGAGCCACTGACACAGGCAGAGATGGAGGCGCATGAGGATGAGCTGAGCAGTGCTGAACCAGTATCCAGACAGGTACACGATATAATTAATGTCTGCACTGCTAATAAAATCTTGCCCTCTATTAAAAAGGCACCCAAGGTCGAGCTGAAGCAACTCCCCGAGCACCTCAAATACATATTCTTGGGAAATGAGGACACCCTGCCGGTAATCATAAAGAAAGGATTAGCAGAGGAGCAGGAGGCGCTATTACAAGAGGTGCTGCGCAAGAACCAGCGCGCTATAGGATGGACACTTGCTGACTTGTGCGGAGTGAGCCCGGACGTATGCATGCACAGGATTCTATTGGAAGATGGTGCCAAACCATCCAGGAAGCCTCAGCGCAGATTAAATCCGAATATGATGGAAGTGGTGCAGAAGGAGATCCTGAAGCTGCTTGACGCAGGAGTCATTTACCCAATCTCGGATAGCAAATGGGTAAGTCAAGTGCACATCATGCCGAAGAAAGGAGGAATCACAGTGGAGGAGAATGCGCAGAGCGAGCTTGTTCCCAAGCGCATGCAAACTGGATGGCGCATGTGCATCGACTACAGAAAGCTTAACGCAGTCACGCGCAAGGATCATTTTCCGCTGCCCTTCATGGACCAGATGCTAGATCGATTAGTAGGGAAGCCATACTTTTGCTTCCTGGACGGGTACTCAGGGTACAATAAGATACCCATTGCTGCGGAAGATCAAGAAAAAACTACGTTTACCTGCCCATTCGGTACGTTTGCGTTTCGGCGCATGTCGTTTGGACTGTGTAACGCGCCAGGTACGTTCCAACGTCTAGTCATGAGCATCTTTTCTGATATGATTGGTATATGCATAGAGGTGTTCATGGATGATTTTACTGTATATGGAGGTACCTTTGACGCATGCTTGATTAATCTTGATAAGGTCTTAGCGCCCTGCATTTCAAAAAACCTAGTGCTCAATTATGAAAAATGTCATTTTATGGTATCACATGGAGTAGTACTAGGACATATTATCTCGCAGGAGGGAATTAAGGTAGATAAGGCCAAAATAGATCTTATTTCTAATCTGCCTTATTCCACTAACGTGCGCGATGTGAAATCATTTCTTGGCCATGCAGGGTTTTACAGGCGTTTCATAAAAGATTTTTCTAAGATTTGTATACCCCTGTCTAACCTCTTGCAAAAGAATGTGTGTTTCGAATTCACTGATGAGTGCAGGGCTGCGTTTGACAAGCTGAAGGAGGCGCTGACTAGTGCGCCAGTGATGCGCGCGCCAGACTGGAACCTACCGTTCGAACTGATGTGCAACGCAAGTGACTATGCAGTAGGTGCAGTCCTGGGACAGCACGTGGACAAGAAGCCGCACGCCATCTATTATGCATCGCGCACACTGGACGCTGCGCAGAGGAACTACACCACCACGGAAAAGGAACTTCTGGCAATCGTGTTTGCACTGGAGAAGTTCCGCGCATATGTTCTAGGCGCCAGAGTCATCGTCTACACGGACCACGCAGCAATCCGTTACCTAATGTCCAAGAAGGAGACTAAGCCGCGCCTGATGCGCTGGGTGCTCCTACTTCAAGAGTTCGACTTGGAAATCAAGGATAAGAAGGGAACGGAGAACACAGTCGCTAACCACCTGAACAGGATCGTGAAAGAGGAGGAGCCAGGGCGGATCACGGAGATATTCCCTGACGAGCATCTGATGGTGCTGATAGGTAAGGTACCATGGTATGCGCACATTGTGAATTACCTGGTCACAGGTACGTTTCCTCCTCATGTCACTAAAACCCAATGCATGAGATTAAAGCATGAGTCCAGGTACTACATTTGGGATGATCCGTATATGCTCAGAATAGGACCTGATCAGATTTTGAGGTGATGCGTGCCTGACCATGAAATTAACTCTGTTTTGATGTTTTGTCATGCGCACGCATGTGGAGGACACTTTGGTCCAAAGTGCACGAGCAGAAAGATCCTGGATTGCGGATTTTATTGGCCACACTTGTTTAGTGACTCATATAACCACTGCAGGAATTGTGACAGGTGTCAGCGCACAGGGGGAATATCAGTGCCCAATGAGATGCCGCAGACGCCAATACTAGTGGATGAAGTATTTGATATTTGGGGGATTGACTTCATGGGGCCATTTCCTCCATCTTTCGGATATGAGTACATATTGGTCGCGGTGGATTATGTCTCCAAATGGGTTGAGGCTAAGGCCACCCGGAAGGATGATGGTAAGACGGTCGCTGACTTTTTGAGAACTAACATCTTTTGTAGGTACGGGGTGCCTAAGGCAATCATAAGTGACCAGGGGACGCATTTCTGTAATAGGATAGTGGCGCAAGTATTCAAGCATTATGGGGTGCGCCACAAGACGTCCACCGCTTACCATCCTCAGACGAATGGCCAGGCCGAGATTTCCAACCGAGAGATCAAGCGCATCCTGGAGAAAACTGTGAGACCGTCGCGCAAGGACTGGAGCCAGAGCCTTGACGATGCGCTATGGGCATACAGAACTGCACATAAGACACCGATTGGGACTTCACCGTTTCGGTTGGTATATGGAAAAGCGAGCCACCTGCCAGTGGAGTTGGAACACAAGGCATACTGGGCATTGCGCGTTTGCAACCTGAACCTAGACGAGGCTGGTAAAGAGCGCGCATTTGAGCTAAGCGAGTTAGAGGAGCTGCGCCTAGATGCATATGAGGGGCTGCGCGACTACAAGGCGCGCACAAAGGCATTTCACGACAAAAACATCCTCAGACGCACCTTTGAGCCAGGAGACCAGGTACTATTATTTTCCTCGCGCCTAAAGCTCATGCCTGGGAAGCTGCGCAGCAAATGGACTTGACCATACACGGTTACCAAGGTTTCCCCTTACGGAACAATCGAGTTAGAAAACGAGCACCAGCATCATTTTCAGGTCAATGGGCAGAGAGTCAAAAAGTATTTAGGAGAACCTTGGGATGGCACAGCGCGCGAAGTTGACCTGGCAGAGCCAGAAATAGAAGATGCACATGTTGCTGCGCCAGAGTCGCCACCAGAGGCACCTGAGGGAGAACTGGGAACTATTGCTCATATTTCTTCTCCCTCTTTAACTAACCTCGTTACTTATGATTTGTTACATGATATTAACCATGCTGACCAACCTTCCGATCCTTTGCGCAGGACTAAGAAGAACGCAATGCACACACGAGCGCAGGGACACTCAGGAGCAAGAGTGGGGGAGGTCACTGGCACACTTTTACGCAAGTAACGAGGTACGGTCGAGCCAACGACGTTAAACAAAGGCACTTGTCGGGAGGTAACCCGACACGTTTTACTTTTACACGTTTTTTTTTTTTAGTTTTTCTAGTGTCTTTTAGCTAGTTTAGGACTTGTAGTTTTTAGTCGCGCAGCAGTGCACAGGTCAGTGCGCAATTTCAGTGCGCATAACAGATGCGCCAGACAAGGGGTATAAAAGGCCAGGACTTAGAAAAAATTTCAGCATTTTCACATTCGACCGTTGCAAGAAGCTCCCGCCCTCAGCCTCCGCTCACCGTCCGGCAATCAACCAGGCCTCCGTTTAGAAAGATTTGAAGAGCTTACCGTCGCACACTCACCAGGTAACCCTTCCCCTCAGTTTGAGCCGATTCAGTTAGGGTTTGTGCGATAGAAGAGTTGCCTTAGGTTTGAAATCGCACCTAGTTCGCCCGCACCATTTGGAGTTCTGGGTAGTGGGTTTTGTAGGCGGAGGATAGGCGACCTGTAGGTGACAGTTTCAGGGCGTTAGTCGGAGTTTGGATTTTTGGGCATTTGTTGAGCTTTGACCGTAGTTGACCAGAGGAACACCCGCGCACCATGAGGCCCGCGGAGGATCAAGAGACCCCAGCGTCATTCGCCAGCAGATTTGACGCCTTCATGAGGCTGGAGATGCACGGGACCCCGTACATCAGCAGGGACTTCCTGCGCGAAGTCGGGTTGGAGGAGCTAATTGTGGAGAAGCTCGTGCTGGCGGGCTGGGAGGCGCTGTTGGAGATCAACAGCACAGCTGATAAGGAGGATACATGTGAGTTCTTGGCGTCGCTGGAGACTGCTGATTTGGAGATCAGGTACAGGCACAGAGGGGTGTGGTACATAGCCTCGGCCAAGAGGCTGAAGCGCACGCTGAGGTGCGCCAAGGTGCGTGAGGAGGATATAGACACGCACACTAATCAGGAGGCGTGGCGTGAGATGGCGACCGGCCAAGTTTTTGCCGTGGGTCGCAGCCGAGGCGCGAGCTGCGCGACCCGTGGATGTTCTACCTCTGGCGCATGGTCGCCTATGCAATCATCGGGCGCTTTAATGGTGCGCCCAAGATCAGCCTGCTGGAAATGGATATATTGAAGGGGTTCTATTATGGGAAGAAGGTGTTGTTTGTCTCAAACATGGTGGTGCACTGGAGTCGGGTCAGCACCAAAGGGCCGGTGACTTGTGGAGGAATGATTACGCACCTGCTGCGTGCGCTGCATGGAGAGCCGGAAGTGCCCGAGCACACGGTAGTGCCAGCCGCTCCCAGCCATCTGAAATGATATCCATCCCAGCTGAGAGGTAACGAATTTTGAAATTGTTATATTAAACTGTTGAGGGCAGGTGTGCGCAGGTGTTAGAGCAGTGCAAGGTGAACTGTTGTGCAGATCGCGCCAGAGTGCACGACTGTGCGCTAGACTCCAGAGAGGTAATTGTATCCGTGCTTGAGTGCTTGTTTGGGACGAACAAGGGCAAGTGTGGGGGGTTTGATAGAGCCTATTTATACGCGCTATTCAGATCTTAACACTGTGCTTATTTGCATCATTTTGTGTACAAGATTACTGGTTTCCGGTGTTTTTGTATTCCAGGGCAAAACGAGGGCCTAAGTCGGATACGTGCTAATAGGCGCGTTTAAGGAGCGCAACACAAAGCCTGCGGAGCTAGCAGCGCAAACAGGATAGATTCAGACAGCAGTGCGACACCGACTGCGCGAACCAATGTGCGCAGTGCGCCATGCGCAGGATAGTGGTGTTTCCAAATCTTGACACCATAGGATTTGGAAGTTGCTAAGACTGTCCTTGGGCCTCATGAGCAGTATATAAAGAGGGGAAGGCTAGGGTTTGAAGAGGAATCACAGAGACACACAACAAAGGAGGAGAGAGAGCCAGAACTGAAAACACACGAGCTGCTGCGAGGACCTGCGCTAGCCGACTGCGCGAGCCGAGACACAGCAACCTGCTTGTTACTGTTTCCTTGGATACTTTAGCTGTCATTTACTATTTCTATGATGTTTACTACTAGCATGTCTAGCTAAACGCTTTGTATCGGTTGGGCATGATTCTATGAGTATTTCCTTTGAGACTTGTGCTTAATGCATAGTTTGTTTGCGTGTATTAATTCTGTGCACACGGTTGACAGCTAGTTGCATGAGTAGGGGAAGCCTTGAACCGCAATCTTACTCTTACTACTTGTCTGTTATATGTTAAACTAGTTGGTAGCTTGACGGTGACAACTAGGAGTAACGCGCTAGGATAATCAGCTGCTACTGTGACAGGATTCGTAGCTGCTTAGACTAGTTTTAAGAATTAATAGCTCATGAACTTTGATCGGAACATGCACACATGTTAGGAAGCCTTGATCGGACACTAACTTCAGTAAATCGAACTATAGACGTTTAGAGTCGATGATAAGGAATACATTCATAGAGGATTGTCTGCACCGATACTTTTCATAGTCATAGTACTTAATCTCTACTGCCTGCGAACGTCTCGTGCAAATTCTGCTTTCACTACTGTTTATTCGCGCACCTGCGCAACCCAACCACTCACAACCCAATTTTCGTTAAGTTGTAGGTTACTAGTTAGAACGAGTCTGCTTGCTCCTTGTGGGATCGACCCTGACTTAGCCGCTATACTAAGTGGAGAAGGAAGGATTAATTTGACGCGTACAACGACGAGCGATCAAACGCCCTGCAAGGGAAGTCAGAATCTCTGGAAGACTTCCACACCCGCTTCCAAACTTACGTAGGATAGATGGAATTTCTAGGAGAGGAAATACCTGAGTGGAAAGTCACACACCACTTCCTCCAAGCATTAAACTCCAAGTGGGATGGCGTTACCCTAGCCCTGCAAGCGCAAAGCGACATAAAAAAGATTACCCTTGAGGAACTGGTGGCTAAACTATAGAGCCACGCTGGAATCATTGAAAGGATGATGGCTAGGCGTGAACCCGACCGCTCAAAATCCATTGCACTCAAGATAGAGAGGGCATTTGACATCTCTCAAAATGACCAACCAGATGAGGATGACGAGGATGAAGAAACTGCTCTGATGACCAAAGCTTTCAAAATGGCTACTCTCAGAGGAAACAGGGGTCCTCCCAAGGTTAAACCCGATCAGAAGCGTGGAAGACCGGAAGATAAGGACTGGGTATGCTATCAATGCCAGAAGAAAGGAAATCGCTCCTTAGATTGTAGCAGTAAGAAGAGAGGAGAACCTCCAGCGCAGAAGACCAGACAATCAATGCTTACCTCATGGGGAGAGTCGGATCCAGACAGCGACGAAGAAACACTTGCGAGGGAAGGCTGCTTAATGGCTGGGTCAGGCACCTCTGAGGTAAATCATTGTGACCACTCTGATGATTTAGATTATTCTGACTCTGACTATATTGAAGTCATAAGAGGACTATTAATGAAGAATGACAAGCTGAAAAAGACTATGGCAAAAAAAGATGAGAAAATAGCTGAGCAGGAATAGAAAATTCAAGAATGGGTTGAAAAGGCTATGGATCTGGAAGCAGAAAGGACTCCACACAAGCACCAGTGCGTCACCTATGAGGAAAGCATCAGCGAAGCAATAACTCTTCGGGATAAAGTGACTCAACTGGAATCTGACAACATGGAGCTACTTCACTCTTTGCAAAATGCCAGAGCTAGCGAGGAAGAGATAAGAGAAAGGGTGATCAAAGAGCAAGCTGCTCTTAAGCTGGAGGAGGAAAGCAAGAACTTTGCAAAAAAGTTTATCAGATCTGGAGTAGGATACACCAATGAAGGAGACACACTAGGTTCTTCAACTAAGTCAGCAAGAACCAAACCTGGAAAGAAAACCTGTACTGATGCTGGTCAAAACTCTCTTGGAAAGGTGAAGGCTCGGAGATTGGACTATCCTATTGAGAAGTCTGTTCCTTTTGATGCAAAGAAAGCATATCAAATCTGGAGGAGACAGAGTATGAACCAACACCCTCCCAAGATAGCTCTCTTGGCCCGTAAGAACAATAAGTCAGTTCCCGTTGGCAGAAGCAAATTTGTGGGTCTGAAATGTCATCAAGTTTGTTGGCACTGTGGAATGGAAGGACACTACAAGAGAGACTGACCCAAATGGAAAGGGATAGAAGAAACGATCCAACAACCCAACGTGAGAACCTTGCAAATGAAGCCCAGGACTCAGCCAGTGGAAACTCGAAGGAGAACACACCGAATTTCTGCTCAAGGAACTCAAAAAAAATACTTTCAACTCAACCTCTTGCAACCAGGAAAGGGAGAGCCTCGAATACCCCGAAAATCAAAATTGACTTATCTGATGCTCACTGTACTCGTATTATGCCTTCTAAACCAAGCAAACCAAGCTTGTCTGGGTACGCAAAAATTAACTCTTCCTTTACAGGTGGGAGCGATGACAGAACCTCGGTATATTGACAGTGCACGCTCAAGACATATGACGGGGAACTAAGGATGGTTCATCAATCTTAAAATTTCTGGAGGATACATACTCTTCGGAAAAAGGGCAAAGGAAAAGTAGTCGGGACAGGGAAGGTAAGTATTGCTGATAAGATTCACATTGATGACGTAAGGTTAGTTGAGAACCTTCATTATAACTTTCTAAGTGCATCTCAGTTATGCCTGGATGGGAAGAACCAGGTAGTCGTTAACTCTAATGAATGTTCCTTGGGATGTACGAGTACAGGAAAGACCATTCTGCATAGAAAACACCGAAAAGAACTCTACATAGTAGACCCGCACTTCACACCTGACTAGGAAGTCTATTTGTCAACCATTCATGATGATGTCTTGCTGTGGCACAGGAGATTTGGACACGTCTGCCTGAAATTACTGTCCAAGCTCTACAGGAACAGTCTGGTAGATGGGCTGACCAAAGTGGAGAGCGAAACAAACAATGTGTGTGATGCTTTTGCAAGGGGAAAGCAAACCAGATCATCCTTCAAATCCAAGCAAACAGTTAGTACAATTGCTCCCCTTGAGAAGATTCATATGGATCTCTGCGGCCCTGTGAATGTCCTGAGTACAGGAGGTAACAAGTATATCTTGGTTATTATTGATGACTACTCAAGATTTAGTTGGACATTATTTCTCTCTTCTAATGATGAAACTTACAAAAAATTTGTAGTTTGGCTAAGATCAATTGAAAACAGAACAGATCGACGTGTCACGTCTATTAGAACTAACAATGGAATCGAGTTTAGGGACTCGACATTCATCTCTCTTTGTAGGAGCTAGGGCATCAATCACAACTTCTCTGTCCCCATAACCCCCCGACAAAACGGTGTGGTGGAGAGAAGAAATAGAACTCTGGAAAACATATCGAGGGCAATGCTTATTACTAGCTCCATTACTAATAACTTCGAGGCAGAGGTAGTAAACGCTGCGAGTCACATTCTGAATCGAGTGTCTTTGCAACCCTTGTTAGGGAAGACACCTTATGAGCTGCTCCTTGGAAGGAAACCAAATGTATCCCATCAGAAGGTTTTTGGTTGCAGGTGTTATGTTCAAAATAACGGGAAGGAAACGCGAGGTAAATTTGATCCGAGAAGTCGTTGGCTACTCAACACACAGTAAAGCTTATAAGGTCTACAACAAAAGGCTTGGAAAGGTAGAGGAAAGTATACATGTAACCTTTGATGAGAACGTCATGGCGGGGGCCATGTAAAAGATCCGAACTCGGATCCCCTTCTGGAGGAAACGAGGTTCAGCTGACCTGGAAGGAAGACTATGTTGATTGTCACCCCGAAGGAACACAAGAAGAAACCCCCGAGGCCATCCCTGCCGAGAAAGTCGTCGAACCTGCTCCCCAGGAGGAAGAAGCTGGGAAGTACCATCTGAAGGGGAACAAACTAATCTCCCACACGAGGAAGAGTTAGCTGAAATAGAAGCTGCTCAACATACATTTAATCCAGATCAAAGGGTCACAATAAGTGGGAAACAAGTTCAACAACCTACTCGACTGTCCGTTTATGAATGCTACTCCTCTGATACTCCCTCTGATCTAGCACTGTTTAGTGGATGTGCCGCTTTTGTTTCAATTACAGAGCCTAAAATAGTAAAGGAAGCCTTAAAGGACCCTGACTGGGTAATCGCCATGCAAGAGGAGTTGCATCAGTTTGAAAGGAACAAGGTATGGAGGCTAGTTCCCAGACCAGAGAATAGAAAGGTGATTGGAACAAAATGGGTCTTTCGAAACAAGATGGATGACAAAGGGGTGATCGTGAGGAATAAAGCCTGGCTCGTGGTAAAAGGATAGGAATCGACTATGGCGAAACATTCGCCCCCGTAGCAAGGTTGGAAGCTATCCGGTTACAAATTGTTTACTCTACCTACCATGGCTTTACTTTGCAACATATGGATGTTAAGACAGCATTCCTCAACGGGGAATTCAAGGAGGATGTGTATGCGAGCCAAACTCCAGGTTTTGAGAACACAGACTGTCATGATCACGTATACGTAGTGGACAAAGCGCTTTACGGACTTAAACAAGCACCTCGTGCATGGTACGAAAGGCTCTCACAATTTCTTCTATCTCACGGATATGTATGAGGAAAACTGGACAAGACGTTCCTCCTGAGAGAGGGAAAGAACACCTCAGTAGTTCAGATATATGTTGACGATATTATTTTTGGCTCACCTAATGAGAACCTTGTCAGGAAACTTATCAAGCTGACGGAAAGCGAATTTGAGATGAGTATGGTGGGGGAACTCAAGTTCTTTCTAGGATTGTGGTGAAAGGAAAAGACGAGACACGGGTACATCAGCAGAAATAGTTGAGAGAGCTGATGAAAAGGTATAAAATGGAGGATGCAAAGCCCTATCATACACCTATGTCTCCGAACGACTCTCTCAGAAAGGATGAAAGCTCGCTAGCTGTAGACCCTACCCTCTATAGAGGGATGATCGGATCATTATTATATCTTACTGCGAGTAGACCTGGCATTCTTTTTAGCATCTGTTTATGTGCCAGGTTTCATAATGATCGAAGAGAAACACACGTCAAGGCAGTGAAAAGGATACTGAGATACCTCAAAGCGGCAGACAATCTATGTCTTTGGTATCCCAGAGAAGGAAACCTGAAAGTCATAGGATACACGGACTCAGACTATACTGGATGTAGGTTGGACCGGAAGTCCACATTAGGGATGGCTCAGTTTCTCGAACCATGCCTCATTTCATGGGGTTCGAGGAAACAGAATTCTATTGCCCTCTCCACTGCAAAAGCGGAGTACGTTGCTGGTGCGGCATGTTGTGCTCAACTCCTATGGTTAATGCAACAATGGCCGATATACTCACGAAGTCCCTGCATAGGGAACCTTTTGAAAAACAGTGCTTGGAACTAGGTATGATTTCCCTTAACTGATATGTGTGTGCCCTGTCGTACTCCTTCAATGACTGACTATGAATAACATACGTAAGTACATGTTCTAGATTGCATTCAATTACGAAATGCCATTTTTTTTTCACTTCTAGGTAGCTGTTGCATTGTAGCATCCTAAGCATGTAGGTATCATGATTTTCTCTAACTTCGATTCAAGAAGACATGATGAGCCTCTTTCTAGACCTATTGAGTCTTCCAGAAAATTGATCCCTTTCTACAAGCCACGGAAGATCTCAAAGCCACCCTTAGTTGCTCAGGATATGATGCCCCTATGAGCCCATTGCCATATTACAAACTGGGGCGATCAATCTTGAGGTACACAGATACTTTCTCATTTAAAATTCCTCATTTGTATAATGCCTCTCTTGTACCACTTAGGTAACTCAACCGCATCATACCCCTCCTTGATCGAACCATGAGACTCGAACCAAGTATCTGGGCTAAACAGAAAGTTTCGAGCGGGAGTTATCGTGCAGAAACAATCGGCGGGAAAGCAAGGGAAAACAGAAATCAAAAAGATAAATTGGACAGCAAAGCTATGGACATACTTGTTAAGTCTTAGGAAATGATTTTGGAAACTGGAGAAATTTGAGGGACTTGCTCCTCCCAAAATCAGGGAGTTTATCTACTAAAGAGGGTGCATATCAACTTTTTCCAGCCATGATGCACCATATGGCCTGTATTCACACCATGGGTAAAAGAGGCTCCAAAATCCAAAGCTGACAAGATGGTGTTCCCGGTGGAGGGAATGTAGAGTGATGCTTGTTCAGATGTCTTTCAGAGGGATGTCAGCCCTGTTATGGAGGGCAGTCAAAGGCTGGAGGGTATGGTTACCTCCCTGGTATAGTGAGTGATTATAATGGAGGAGTTAATTGATCTCATTCTCGGGAATGATCACTTCGGGAAGCTCCTCGCACAAGTGCAAGAAACTATCCGTGATGTCCGGTGATCGGTTTATTCTCTTATGGTTCATCCCCTCCTTGCTTCCCTGCCTCATTATCCCGTTCCTTGCTATTTTTTGTTCCTCATCATGCGTTGCCTTTTATCTATGTTAGTTTTTAATTATGCCTCCTATCTTGCGGTTGGTGCCACTTCGTATGGCATTCGGTTGTGATTGAGAAATGGGATTGCTAAACTGATGTGGTCTTTAACTTGTTACTAACGATTCCTTTTCAATGATGCCAAAAGGAGGAAGAGCGATAAGGGATTGCATAACTTGAGGGGAAAGTCATTACTTATTCCATTCGTTATTTTTCTTAGAGGAAACATTGCAAACACTTAGCTTTAGGCTTAGTTGAATAACATGACAGGGAACTCTGAATCTGGTTACTTGATACATATTCCTTACATGTGATTTTCTGCCCTAATCGAAGGGGCGTTTGTCATCATCAAAAAGGGAGAATATTGTTGAACCACTGTGTTTTAATGATAAAAAAACACTCAACTAACAGAGGATACTGAGTGTGCAGGAAAAACACAGGGTGGGCCGATGTCGGTGAAGACAGTATGGGCCAAACTGGGCAAGCAGCCCAAAATCAAAGCAGAATCCTAGAACATGAAATCAAGATCAACAAAGACAGAATCTAGCAAATATTCGAATATCTCTTACGAATATCTCTTATGCGATATATATTAGATCTCAAAGATTATCTTTTCATTTAAATAAGGAAACAAACTTGATTTGCTTTCCTTATTTTAAATAAAGGACATTCGGTTGAGATTTGATTTGATGCGGATTTGGAAACAAGACTGCTGGCGTACAAGTCAAGAGTATCAATCAATGTATCCAAGAGATCATGAACTGCCATTATTAAGAGACCGCGCTAGAGGTTGCAAAGAAATGGGTTTTTGGGTGATCAAGAACGGCGCGTGCATGAGCAAGGCGTGAGATATGTGTTCTTGGAGGGTCAAGTTCAAGAGTGAAAGAAGAATTGTCTGAGAGTTAGATTGAGTCAAGAAGAGACAAAAGAATAGCTTAGGCGTTGGAGGCGATAAGTTGTTCGTTTTGTACTTGACGAGATATCTAAATAAAGGGACGATCCGTCTTTCATAAATCCTTCCAACGAATGCTGGAAGGTAGTGGTTTTACTGAGTGCTTGATTAGCATTGGAGTTTCCACTCTAAATCGTAAGAGTCCATAATTTAAAGTATTTTAATTCCGCTGCTATTACTGTGTTACTTAATGTAGTACATCTCAAGTAACCCAAAACTGAGTTACTCAAGAGGGAACGCTAACTAACGATCTAGCATTATATGTCTGTTATCATAGAGGAGAGAAAAGGTAAAGAGCATAAAGTACATCTTCAAGTTTGAGCCAATAATGGCTTCAGCAAGAGGGACTCAAGACCTCCTTGGGTAATTAGTAGAGCAAAATAAGGGTGCTGAAACAAAAAAAAATAATAAAAAAAAAGACAACTTAAAACAAAGGCCAGGAACCTAAAAAAATTGTGAGTTAGAAATGTGATTATGGAACAAATAAGATGAATTCACAAGAGGTAATTTTAAGGAGCCAACGATCAACGGTAATGGCTTAAGGAGGGGGATAAAAATACTTCCTTTTTCATACAAAAGCTTCTCAAAGAGGAGTACTAATAGAGAGAATTTATTAGAAAGTATTGAAGGAAGACTATTGGCATCAAAATAAGAAATGCTTGCAGAAGTTGAGAAACACTTTAAGAGTCTTTTCACCTATAATGGAAATAGAGACAAAACAATTGGGAGGTGGAACTTCCGACAATAATTTTCAGAAGAAACGAACAAAAACATTAAAGAACGATTCATTGTAAATGAGATCAGAAGCACATTGTTCCTCTTGCATCCAGTTAAAACTAAAAAGGTTGATGGATATTTTGCTATTTTCTTTGAAAAAAAGACGGGGAAACTTGCGAGGGAAGTGGTGACAAAAAAGATTGAGTTTTCTTAATAAACGATTAAATGAATCTATTAATGATATAATGCCAATTAGCCTATTCAAAATCCGAGGAGAATTGAAGATTTCAGCCCAATTAGCCTATGCAAGTAATAATGAAAAGTACCACCAAAGCTCTAGTAAACTGGCTCCAAGAAATTATGCTACAGGTAATCTCCTTAAATTAGTGCAAATATTAAAGGAAGATTGATAATTGATAATGTTTTGGTTGCTCATGAAATTGGATAATTCATTGTAAATAAAAAGAAACCGTGTGGGGATTTATATCATTAAAGCTTGATATGAATAAGCCTTTTGATAGAGAGAGTTACATGGTATTTTCTTGAAAAGATTCTACTGATAGGGATTTCATATAGACTGGTTTCATAAAATATTGGAATATGTGAAGTCCGCCAAATAGACTGGTTTCAAAAGCTTGGGTTCGTGACTCAAGATGTTCTTGTCACATGAATCACTTTAAGCTCTAGTTGGACAAGTGAAGAACAAATTAAGACGCGTGGAACATGTTAAAGGTTCCTTTTTTTCAGTATTCTTGGTGGTTTAATGTATGTACCCGACCAAAATTGACGCGTGTTGTCAACCAAGGTTTCAAGTTTATATCCAAACCAAGTAAGCATAATTGGGAAGTGATCAATTAGATTTCTAGGTAACAGAAGAGTACAACAGATTATGGTAGCATGTTTAGTAGTAGTCAAGGTAATTCTTTAGTTATAGAACATGTTAATTCAGACTCTATGGAGATGATATGGATGATTGTAGGTCTCCAATAGGGTGTATCTGTCACGATCCAAATTCTTGGTCGAGATCGGCGCTTGATCAATTATCAAGCAAGCCTCTAAAGTGCGGTGCATATTGATATATTAAGTAGCGGAATTAGATTCGAAAAATAAATTGTTCAGAATCCTGTCAAAGTACAATGGAGCAAATACTCTAACGGAAGAAAATGACACATCAAATAAAATGTATTGGTAGAATAACTGGTTAGATGGCACTGTACTTGAAACGAGTATTCTCCTGCAACGGTGAGTGGTAGCTTCCAAACTTACGGCTCACTTATTTGAAAATATTGGATAATAACAAAGTGAGTCACAATGACTCAGTGAATAAATAGCATATTGTATTAACGTAAAATAACATTATTAACTTCCAATGATACAACTCAATTATCATAAACTCAATCGATGCGTGAAAGAACGCATGAATGCACGATAATGTCCATGTCGATCGATCATAATAACGATTGGTAGTCGTCAATTCTGAAATTCGTAGTGTCTTAGTTCGACAGATTCTGTGAACAAGCAGTTGCTGCAGCACACTCTTGTTCACTTAAATATTGTCACAGCAAGCAATGAACAAGGCACAGGTTTGTTCACCCAGTTCGGCCAATCTGCCTACGTCTGGGGAGGACTATTCTCCAGTCCTCAATCCACTCAATCAAAGGTTCCAAGTACACTAGGTTATAACTCACGCAACCTATGCTACTCAACCTTGTATGGACCACTCAACACAATCAGAACAAGCTCTGATTTGTGTCTGCACACCCTCTACAATATGTCAATCTAGAATAGCTACAATCCTCTCAAAGAACTCAGCCTATTCTAAATTACACTACTCAGCAGGGTTGCTGCAGCAACAGCTGTAACACACAGCTGAAGCACAATGTCCGCGTCGCTCCAAAGCCTTCTGCCGAGCCGATCGAACCTCTCCAAGAGCGCTGCACACTCTGGACAACTCCCCCTCACTCAGTGACCACCTGCCACTAGTGAGTACTGCCGCACGACACTAGACCGAGCCTTCCACCCGTCAGTTCTTCCGCGGCTGCCCTTGATCAACCAACAAGCTCCCCAGCTCTGAATTGGCTTCCAGATCAAGCACGAATTAAACTCTGCGAGTTCTGATTCTCTTCTGCAACACTCACCTCAGCTCTGCGCTCAACGCTCTGCTCTTGGGTGATGATCGAAGTAAACTCCCGTCGCACACAACAAATTGCTCTCCGTGAATTCTGTGTATGCACTCGTGTATCCCTCAGCTTCGATCAACCTCTTCAGCCCTAAACACCTTCTGCTTAAATAGCTGCACCACTTTAAGCAATTTCCAGGTTTAGGCAATTGACCCAACAAGATCAATTATCTCCTAAAATCTAGGAGATTAGATTTGATCAATACTCCCAATGCAAATCTCCTTCTCTGACTAGTAAACCTCTTTGGAATAAACTCTTCAGCAATTTAGAAATTCTTCAGAGGCTCTGCATAGAGTTTCCAGCCCTTCCGGACAAGCCCAGGCAGCTGCTACAACTTGGTCAGTTGAACCAGCCTGGTGAACAAGCTCCTGCTGTAGCATCCCCTGCTGCAGCTGCTGCTAGTTCACTTCTGCTTGGCTTGCTTGATAATTTGAGCTGTAGCTGCTCCTTGTTCACTTATGCTGGTTTTGTCAAACACTGCCATACTTGCATCATCAATCTCCCCCTTGGCATTTTGACAAAACCCACCAGAGATTTCGCACCTCCACTTCTTAGCCTGCTCTTCTCCTCCCCCTTTTTGGAATAAATGACGAGGGGGGGTGTGTCTGGGAGAACTTATGGAGGCAACACGCAGAGCCCTAGAGAGGCTCTCAGGTCTTCAAACCGGGCTGCATCCAGAGCTTTGGTGAAGATATCAGCAAGTTGTTTGGCAGACACAACATGCTGGAGCGAAATGACTTTCTTTTCAACTAGATCACGAATGAAGTGATGACGAATGTCAATGTGCTTGGTTCTGCTGTGCTGAACCGGATTCTTAGATATGCTGATGGCACTCATATTGTCGCAGTAGAGAGTCATTTCATCTTGAGCAATCCCATACTCACTCAGCATTTGCTTCATCCACAACATTTGTGCACAGCAGCTCCCAGCAGCAATGTACTCAGCCTCGGCAGTGGATAGAGAAATGCTATTCTGTTTTCTGCTGAACCAAGATACCAGGTTATTCCCCAAGAAGAAACATCCTCCCGAAGTGCTCTTCCTGTCCTCGGAGCAACCTGCCCAGTCTGCATCACTGTATCCGACCAGATTAGCATTCGTGTCTTTAGTGTACCACAAGCCATAGTCCACAGTTCCTCCGACATACCGAATGATGCGCTTGACCAACTGCAGATGACTGTCTCTAGGACAAGCTTGAAATCTGGCACAAACTCCTACTGCATAGGAAATGTCAGGACGGCTGGCAGTTAGGTAGAGCAAGCTCCCAATCATGCTTCTGTAGACAGTCTGACTCACTTCCATACCATGCTCGTCTTTGATGGCTTTCACATGAGTGGCAGCAGGGGTTCCCTTGTGACTTGCTGAATCTAGCTGGAATTTCTTCACAAGGGACTTGCTGTATTTACTTTGAGCAATAAAGATACCATCCTTTTTCTAAGTAATCTCCAAACCAAGAAAGTATGAAAGTTCTCCTACCATGCTCATTTGAAATTCTTGCTGCATGTGATTCACAAACTGCTTCACCAGGTGCTAGGACTTTGATCCAAAGACAATATCATCCACATATATTTGAGCAATGATCACATCAGACTGAGTTCTTTTGACAAACAAGGTTTTGTCAACTCCTCCTCGGTTGTAGCCATGTTTTTTCAGGAAAACTGTCAACCGCTCATACCATGCCCGAGGAGCCTGTTTGAGTCCATATAAAGCTTTCTTCAATTTATACACATGTGCTGGATGATGAGGATCTTCAAAACCTTTTGGTTGAGAGACATAAACTTCTTCAGAGAGATCTTCGTTCAAGAACGCACTTTTAACATCCATTTGATATAATTTGAACCCCAGGCAGCAAGACATTGCAAGAAGCAGTCTGATAGCCTCCAGGCAAGCTACTGGAGCAAATGTTTCATCAAAGTCTAGACCCTCAATCTGAGAATATCCCTGGGCAACCAGTCTGGCTTTATTTCGTGTAATGTTGCCCTTTTCATCAGTTTTGTTTTTGAACACCCATTTTGTGCCTATAATGTTTACCCCATTTGGTCTGTCTACCAGATCCCAGACATCGTGTCTTTCAAACTCTGCCAATTCCTCCTGCATAGCCATAATCCAGAATTCATCACTCATGGCCTCCTTGAAATTCTTTGGTTCAATGCTGGACATGAAACATGTATTGAGATAGGCATGACTTCTGGTTCTTCTTCTGTCTGAGGGATCCCCAATCACATTTGTCAAGGGATGATTCTTCTGAATCTTCTTTGGGGGCTGCCTTGAAGGTGGATCAGGAGCCTCGGTGTGAAAATCATCAGACAGGCTTTCTGATTGGTCATCTGGAATTTCTGCTTCAGCACTTGCTGTAGCATCTTCTGGAGCCACAGCTTGTTCACTTCTGGTCTGTCTATCAGGCATTTCTTCAAGATCAGAGTCTTCTTCACCAGTGTCAGAATCAGGGATAGATGCTTCTTCTGCATCATTGGCAACAACATTTATGGACTCCATGACAGTCTTTGTTCGCTGGTTGAAAACACGATATGCCCTGCTGTTTGTTGAATATCCCAAGAACACTCCAGGATCACTCTTAGGATCGAGTTTCTTTCTATACTCCCGGTCTCTCAGAATGAAGCGGTCACTTCCAAAGATATGAAAGTATTTAACCGTGGGCTTTTTCTGATTCCAGAGCTCATAGCAGGTCTGCTTGGTTCCCCTTCGCAAGGTGACTCTATTGATGATGTAACATGCGGTATTCATGGCCTCTGCCCAGAATTTCAGAGGAATCCTCTTTGCATGGATCATCACTCTGGCCATTTCTTGAATTGTTCGGTTCTTCCGTTTCACCACACCATTTTGCTGAGGGGTAATGGGAGAGGAGTACTGATGTGTTATACCCCTTTGTTGACAGAATTCATCCATGTCTTTGTTTTCAAATTCTCTGCCATGATCACTGCGAATGCTGCTTATTCTGAGATTCTTCTCTTGCTCTAACCGAGACACCAGTGACACAATGACACTCACAGTATCTGATTTTTCTCTGATAAAATCAATCCAAGTGAATCTGGAATAGTCATCAACACAGACAAATGCATACCTTTTCTTGCCTAGGCTCTCGACTTCCATTGGTCCCATCAGATCCATGTGAATCAGCTGTAGAGGCCTGGTGGTACCAATATCTTTGACTCGTGGATGTGAGGCTTTCTTCTGTTTCCCAATCTGACAGTCTCCACAGATGGAGTCTGTCTCTCCTTTCAGCAGTGGAATTCCTCTGACCAGCCCTTCTGTGGCAATTCTCTTTAGAGTTCTCAGGTTAACATGTCCCATCCTTTTGTGCCATAAAGTCATTTCCTCGGCCTTTGTCAGCATACATTTCTGAATCCGTGAGTTTGAACTCACATTGAGAAGGTAACAGTTGCTCTTTGATCTGGCTCCTTCCATTATACACTTTCCAGATTTGTCGAGGACTTGGCATGAGTCTTTCGTAAACTTTACTTGTTTAGTCCCATCACACAGCTGGCTGATGCTAATGAGATTAGCCTTTAACCCTTCCACCAAAAGAACATTGCTCAGACTCGGCATTCCTTCCACAGCCAAAGTTCCTCTTCCCAGAACTCTTCCTTTCAGACCATTACCAAACTTCACAAGTTGTTCCAAACAGGGAGTAATGTTTTTCAGAAAGGATCTTTCTCCTGTCATATGACCTGAACACCCACTATCAAAGTACCAGCTTATCTTGTCCGAGATGCTAGCTGTGCTGACAAGAGCGAGGAGCTGATTCTGCGCATGTTTCTGCCTCACAGATTCCCTGGGTGATGCTATTCTGGCACGAGCTGAGAAACAGTTTCTTTGAATATGACCTTTGCGACCACAGCTGTAACAATTTTTATACTTTAAAGCTCTCTTGTTGCGGTGATATAGAGGTTGCTGTAGCAAGTCCTGGTTCAATCTTTTTTGTGTTTTTGTGCCTCTTCTTGCAGACCTGTATCTGGCCATGTTGCATTCATCTTCACTCAGTTCTTTCTCATCTTCACTTCCACTGGCAGAGAGAGCTCTCTTTTTCATCCGTTTGCTGGTGCAGTTGATTTGTCGATGACCGTAGCCTGCACAATTCCAGCATTGGACTCCCTTCTTCATTTCTCTCTTTCCGTCTTCACTCTGAGCCGGTTCCTTTCCTTTCCTTTTACTTTCACCACCCCTTCTGAGTTGTCTTCGCGAAGAAGAGCTTCTCTCAGTTCTGGATTCCATGTTTTTCAGTAACTTCCCAAGGCTCTTAACAAGCATGCTCATCTGATCATCTGGACCTGTCTGCTTGGTTTCTGCTTCAGCTTTCAATCCAACATTTTTATCCTTAGGAAGGGTGTCTCCTTTAACCAACTTCATCTCAAATTGTTTGAGAGACCCCATCAGCTCTTCCAACTTCATGAATCTGACATTTTGAGCTTCTTGAATGGCTGTCACTTTCATGTCAAATTTTGTGGGAAGTGATCTGAGAACCTTTCTGATAAGCTTTTCTTCAGGGATGGGTTCACCAAGGGCATGAACTTCATTTGCAAGATCACAGAGTTTAGCATTGAACTCAGTGACTGTTTCTTCATCCAGCATTCTTAGATTCTCAAATTGTATGGCGATTATCTGGAGTCTTGACAGCTTCACTCTGTCAGTTCCCTCATGCGCAGTTTGCAGAATCTCCCATACTTGCTTGGCCAAATCGCAGTTTGATATCAACCTGAAATTGTTTGCATCTACTGCAGCAAAAATTGCATTCAAAGCCTTTGAATTACCAGTTGCTGCAGCACTTTCTTCAGCAGTCCATTGCTCTTCAGGTTTTATTCTTGTCACTCCTTGCTCATCCATGGTGATTGGGGGAGACCACTGAACCACAACAGCTCTTCATGTCTTCTCATCAATAGCCTTGAGAAAGGCTTTCATTCTAGCTTTCCAATATCCATAATTGCTCTCTTCCAACAATGGAGGTCTGCTTGTGCTCTGTCCTTCCTTCATTGTCTTGGCTTCTTCGGAGACACTGTAGGATCTTTTAACTCTGTGTGTCGAGTTCCCGCTCTGATACCAATTGAAATTCGTAGTGTCTTAGTTCGACAGATTCTGTGAACAAGCAGTTGCTGCAGCACACTCTTGTTCACTTAAATATTGTCACAGCAAGCAATGAACAAGGCACAGGTTTGTTCACCCAGTTCGGCCAATCTGCCTACGTCTGGGGAGGACTATTCTCCAGTCCTCAATCCACTCAATCAAAGGTTCCAAGTACACTAGGTTATAACTCACGCAACCTATGCTACTCAACCTTGTATGGACCACTCAACACAATCAGAACAAGCTCTGATTTGTGTCTGCACACCCTCTACAATATGTCAATCTAGAATAGCTACAATCCTCTCAAAGAACTCAGCCTATTCTAAATTACACTACTCAGCAGGGTTGCTGCAGCAACAGCTGTAACACACAGCTGAAGCACAATGTCCGCGTCGCTCCAAAGCCTTCTGCCGAGCCGATCGAACCTCTCCAAGAGCGCTGCACACTCTGGACAACTCCCCCTCACTCAGTGACCACCTGCCACTAGTGAGTACTGCCGCACGACACTAGACCGAGCCTTCCACCCGTCAGTTCTTCCGCGGCTGCCCTTGATCAACCAATAAGCTCCCCAGCTCTGAATTGGCTTCCAGATCAAGCACGAATCAGACTCTGCGAGTTCTGATTCTCTTCTGCAACACTCACCTCAGCTCTGCGCTCAACGCTCTGCTCTTGGGTGATGATCGAAGTAAACTCCCGTCGCACACAACAAATTGCTCTCCGTGAATTCTATGTATGCACTCGTGTATCCCTCAGCTTCGATCAACCTCTTCAGCCCTAAACACCTTCTGCTTAAATAGCTGCACCACTTTAAGCAATTTCCAGGTTTAGGCAATTGACCCAACAAGATCAATTATCTCCTAAAATCTAGGAGATTAGATTTGATCAATACTTCCAATGCAAATCTCCTTCTCTGACTAGTAAACCTCTCTGGAATAAACTCTTCAGCAATTTAGAAATTCTTCAGAGGCTCTGCATAGAGTTTCCAGCCCTTCCGGACAAGCCCAGGCAGCTGCTACAACTTGGTCAGTTGAACCAGCCTGGTGAACAAGCTCCTGCTGTAGCATCCCCTGCTGCAGCTGCTGCTAGTTCACTTCTGCTTGGCTTGCTTGATAATTTGAGCTGTAGCTGCTCCTTGTTCACTTATGCTGGTTTTGTCAAACACTGCCATACTTGCATCATCAAATTCCAATCCGAACCATCATATCAAAGTGCGGGCTAAGCCTCGCATACCATATCAAAGAGCGGGTCATGGCTCGCTATATCACAACTCATGTCGGTGGTCATGCATGTCGTGTATGCGATGATGCATATAATGTATCATATTATATTTCATAATAATTATAATAGGTACTAACATTATTCTTATGTCGATATATTGTCCAAATCTTAACATATTTGTTAAGACGAGGCGGATCCGATAATTAAATGAATTTTGTTTATTATCCAATTATAATTTAATAGCATAAACAAACCATACGAAATACGATACAATAACACGATACTATATAATTTAAAACGAATATATTATTTACTCACAACTAAATTGATTCGTCTTGAATAAATGAGCTTTGCTTAACACCCTCCTTAATTGGTGATTGATCACCAGCGACTTCACAAAGACTCGCCGCCTTACCTAGAGATTTTGTCGCACTTCAGTATGTTTCTATTGTAACTTTTGATAACAATTTAATAACTTGTATCAACAACCAACATTTCAACCTAACTAGTGCATGACCAGTGTGAAGACATAGGTGTTATGGAAAGTAGTGAAGTTTGATTTGATTTGTTGGCTAGTTGGTTGTGACACGTGTGATGGTGCTATGGGTTGCTTGCTACAACACTCTTTAGACAAGCAAGCAATTACCAGGAGAGCTATACTGAACATCATTAGAAAAAAAGAAGCATACACATCTTATCAAATCAATCTCGTCAACCTTTCCAATTGATAAACAATTCTTTTGTAAACCCCTTGTATTCAAGTCTCCAAATGACAAAACACATACTGTACTTATCCTTTTCGATAAATGGTACGACGTGTCAGCCCCTTTTATTCTCTCAATCCTCTCCACTACAACGAGCGACCCCCATAACACTAAAGATTTTTTTTTCTTTTCCTTCACCCGTTGCTCTGCACCAATTCCCCTGCCGCACCCTAATCCTTTTCCTAACTCAAATCAAAATGGGTTATATTTATATGAATTCTTGATTAGTAGTTATCTTATTTTAATACGATTGCCCTCCATTAATTATATTCCACCGTTTGCCTACTCCTTTATTTATAAATATAATTATACATATTTATTGGTTCCTATTTACTTTGTTAGTCCCATGATTATGTATGACATGTTTTTGTGCAAAGAGTTGTTCAAGTAAGTTAGAAATATGCGTAGAATAGTTAGATATTAAAACTGCAAAACTGAAGTCAGGAGATGCTACGCAAGATGTTAGAGCAAGTGTTGAAGTTCATGCTGGCTGTGAATCGAAGGAGTATATCCACAGATTTCGAGAATCAAGGATGCGGAGTATATCCGCAATATCACCAGAGTCATGACTGGATAAAGACCCAGAATATCTTCAACTATATTCTGGATATGCAATCTCCTGGTTTGACAACAAGATAAAAATAAGGTCAATAAATATTCAAATTGAATATTTGTTGAGATATTTAAGGAGATTGGTGAGTGCTTTAAAAGGAGGGAGAACGAAGTTGAAGAGCATGCAGATACAACGAACATTCAAGCAGCTCTCCTGCATTATATAAGAGAAGTCGAGGTTAAGTGATTGAGTGCACTCATCAGAGATCGGAGTAAAGTTATCACTCAAGCACGAGAACCAGGAGTATCTGCTGAGGCAATACCCTATTACAAAATAGATCTATCCAGCTATCCGGAAGGAAGCCAGCGATCCAGGAGGACGTTGAGTGGACGAGCAGCTATTAGGGAGAACAAAGCTGTTGTGACAAGTCATAGAGAGGGATCTTTACACTAAGGGGAGCTCAATGCGCATCCAGATGAGTCGGTGGTAGAACAACTTGAAGAGAGAGTCTTGCAAGTTTGTACTTCGTTGTCCGATCGTTACTGGTGGATTGCTGCTTATTGAGGTTAGGAGAACCTCCCCCCCCCCCCCCCCCCCCTCCTCCTCCACATTAGGGACACATTTTCCCAAAGTGAGTTACCAAATCTCTGTGTCTCGTATTTACTTTCACTCGAAACAGTCGAAACATTCCTAACGCGTTTCCTCAGGAGTTGTCATAACAACAGCTGGGACAAGTTCTATCATCCGCGCTAGAACTACATGCTTGACCCAATAAAATTTACATTAATAATTTTAAATTGAAAATTTGGTTTTAAATGAATTACTAGGTAATACATTCTACTCTCAAAATAATTCGGTCCCCGAATTTACATGATCTTACCTTGAGAATGAAAAAGTTCAGGATATCTCTATTGCATGTCTTTTTCAGATTCTCATGTAGCTTCAACTTTAGTATGATTTTTTCATAAGACCCTGACTAAAACTACATCTTTATTACGCAACCTCTTTACTTGACGATCTGCAATGCCAATAGGCTGCTTGTCATAGAACATTGTATCATCGATTTGAAGGGGCTCATGTTCCAACACGTGATTCGGGTCTGAAATATACTTTTGCAGCATCGAAACATGGAAAACTGGATGGACGCTAGACAATGCTGGAGGTAAAGCCAGTCTCTAGGCGACAGTTACAATTCGTTACGAGATTTCAAAAGAACCGATGAATCGAGGACTAAGCTTTCCCTTCTTACCAAATCTCATCACACCTTTCATTGATGGCACTCTCAAAAAGACATGATCACCAATATGAAATTGTAACTCTCTGCGTTTAGGATCTGCATAAGATTTTTGTCAGCTCTGTGCTGCTAACAGTTTATCTCTGATCAGATGGACCTTCTCATTTGCATCGTGTACCAAATCAGGTCCAACCAACTTACCTTCCCCTAATTCAAACCAGCCAATAGGCTTCGGCATCTCCTCCCATATAGTGCTTCAAAAGGGTCATCCCAATGCTCGAGTGATAACTGTTATTGTAAGCAAACTCTATTAATGGTATATATCGATCCCAACTACCCTTAAAATCATAATGCAGGCCCTTGCCATGTCTTCAAGTGTCTGAATGGTCCTCTCCGACTGTCCATCTGTCTGGGAATGAAATGCAGTGCTCAAGTGTAACTTTGTTCCTAAAGCCTCCTGTACTGATCACCAAAATCTAGTTGTGAATTGTGAGCCACGATCGGAAATAATTGTTATTGGTACACCATAGAGACGCACAATCTCTTTGACGTATACCTGGGCCTACTGTTCTGACGAGTAACTGGTCTTAGCTGGAATGAAATATGCAGTCTTAGTGAATCTATCCACAATCACCAAAATAGAGTCATGACCCTTACTCGTGCGTGGAAGTCCAGTAACAAAATTCATAGTAATGCGCTCCCACTTCCATTCTGGAATCTCAATACTCTGGAGTAAGCCGGCTGGTCTCTGGTGCTCAGCTTTCACTTGTTGGCAAGCCAAGCATCTCGATACAAAGTCGGCTACATCATGTTTCATACCACTCCACCAATAATTATCTGGAAGGTCATGGTACATCTTAGTAGAACCCGGATGCATAACATAAGGCGTACTATGTGCCTCTCTCAAAATCTCTTGATGTAACCCATCGGTTGTTGGGACACATAAACGACTTCCAAATCGAAGGATACCATCATCATCAATCGTGAAGTCTCTAAGTTTACCTTCTTGAAGTTTTGTAATCAACTTGCTTATCTCAAGATCAGTGCCTTGAGCTTCTCCTATACGAGTAGCCAAGGTAGGCATGACTCGTAAATGTGCTAGAAGACTTCCTTCATTATCCACTCCAAAAAAAACTCCAGTATTCTGCAATTGCAATAATTCTTTTACAAACCTTCTCTTGTTATCTGGTATGTGTGCCAAACTGCCCATGGATTTTCTACTTAGAGCATTAGCAACTACGTTGGCCTTCCTCGGAAGATAAGAAATTGTACAATCATAGTCTTTCAATAACTCCATCCACCTTCGTTGTCGAAGATTTAGATCTTTCTTGCTAAAATGTACTTCAAACTTTATGATCTGTAAACACCTCAAATGTCTCCCCCATACAAATAATGTCTCCACATCTTCAATGCAAAAACTACTGCTGCCAGCTCCAGGTCGTGTGTAGGATAATTATGATTATGTTTTTTCAACTGTCGAGATGCATAAGCAATAACTCACCCGTGCTACATACGTACGCATCCCAAGCCAACTTTAGAAGCATCGCAAAACACGATAAACCCACCTGCACTAGAAGGAAGTGCTAGAATTGGTGTTGTTGTTAACGCTTTCTTCAATCTCTGAAAACTCTCCTCGCACTCCTCTGACCAAACAAGTTTGATTCCTTTCTGAGTTAAGCGAGTCAATGGTGTCGCTATATGTGAAAAATCTTGTACAACCCGAAGATAATAACCAGCCAAACCCAAAAAGCTACGGATTTCAGTGACAGAAGTAGGCGTAGACCAATGTTCAACTGCACAAACTTTTGAGGAGTCAACCTTCACACCCTCTCTTGAGATAATGTGTCCAAGAAATGCAACACTATTCATCCAAAACTCACATTTTGAAAACCTACCGTACAGGTTATTCTCTCGTAATCTCTGGAGAACTTGCCTCAAGTGGACTGCATGATCCTCATTTGTCTTTGAGTAAATGAGAATATCATCAATGAACACAATGACAAACTTGTCAAGAAATTCTCTAAACACGTTTTTATCATCCCCATAAAAGCTGCTGGTGCATTTGTGAGTCCAAAAGACATAACTAAGAACTCGTAATGCCCATAACGGGTTCTAAATGCAGTCTTCGGAATATCTTGCTCTCTAATCCGAAGTTTATGGTAGCCAGAACATAAATCAATCTTCAAGAAACATTGAGCTCCCTGTAATCTGTTCTTCACAGTCACCTTGTTCAATTGTCGATAGTCGATGCACAGTCTCATTGCCCATCCTTCTTCTTTACAAACAAGACAGGAGCACCCCGCGGGGATACACTAGAGTGGACAAAACCCATGTCAAGAAGCTCTTGCAATTGAGCTTTCAATTCTTTCAACTCCGCTGGCACCATTCGATAAGGAGGGATCGAGATGGGCTCCGTGCCAGAAACTAAATGAATACAAAACTCCACATCTCTCATCAGAGGTAATCCCGGAAAGTCCTCAGGAAAAACATCACCAAATTCAGATACTACTGACAATGTATTCAACTCGGGTGTTTGAGTGGTTGTATCCATACCATTGCTAGATAGGTCTAACACCCTTTACTCATCAACTTATGAGCCGTCAGCGCCGAAATTAGATAAGGAGGCGATAAGCTCCTATTACAAATAAAGGAAATTACTGCTGACCCGGAATGGAAAATGTGATCACCTTGTCGTGGCAATCAAGAGTCACATAATAGGTCCAAAATAATGTTAAAGTCAAGCATATTATGCAAAATCAAGTCGGCAAACATACGATGCCCGCTCATCTCAATGAGACTAGAGCGATATACTAACTCGGCTCCAATACGATCACCGACAGGAGTGCTCACCACCAAGGGTGTCTTCATCGGAATCGGTGATGCAAAAAACATGTAGCAAAATGAGGGGAAACATATGAATGCATAGAGCCAGGATCAAATAAGACAGAAGAACGAAAACTATATACTAGTAAAGTACCTATAGCAACGGCATTAGATGCCTCAGCATGGTGCGGTTTAAGTGCAAAGACTCTAGCCTAAGTCCTCCCATCCTCTCTCTAAGTCCGGTACTCCAAGACTGAGTAGAAGTTTGTCAAAAATCTCCAACTACAGGTTGCATAACAGATGCATGGGCGAAGACTGGTTGCGCTGTCATATGCTGCAATTTAGTGCCATGTGTAGGGAACTAACTCATATAATGTCCATGTTGCCCACAATTAAAACAAGCTCCAATCTCCTTACGACAAACTCCTCCATGAGGGCGACCGCAAGTCTTACAAGGGGCCCTTGTCTTACTTGATGAAGTAGAACCTTGGAGCTGATTAGCTGGATGCGGAACTTGTTGGGGCTGTTTGGAACCATGTGATTGCATCTTATTACAATGATGTGACATCTGAGACTGATGACTGCCTCGCTGAGTATACTGAGGTCTACCTCCTCGAGAATCTCCCCGCCGATCTTACTGGCTCTCATCATGAGTATTCTCACGAGGCCTCTTCCTCTGATCACGTGTAGCTTTCTCCATAAATTCTTTATCCTCTATGATTCGAGCGGTATCCACCGCCTTAGAGAAACTGGTATACTGAGCACTAGCCTCCGATCGAAAAATGTTATGACGCAACCCCATAGTAAAGCGCTTGATGCGCATATGCTTTGTAGATACCAAGTGTGGCACATAAGCTGATAAGATAGTAAACTTATTGGCATACTCCGTAATCGTCATACCCTCCTGTCTCAAGGTCTCAAATTCTCCGGATTTAGCATCCCTCATACTATCGATCAAGAATCTATCCAAGAATAAGGCCTTAAACTCCTCCCAATCCATTTGTGGCTTCTCACCCTCTCTGTCTGCCATGATACTATCGAACCATGACATGGCAACTCCTTGAATTCTAAAAGATGCCAGCTCAACTGATCTCCAACTCGGACAATGCAGAACCCGACAAAGTCGTTGTGTCTGCTCAATAAACACTTGTGGGTCATCCTTCTCATCCGTCCCATTGAAGGTCGGTGGCTGCTGTCTAAGAAACTCATCTAGCTTCACCCCTCTATCATCAATAATTTGTTGCACGACATGAGCTGGACCAAAATTCACATTACCACCACTTGTCAATGGTGGAGTGACTGGTGTTTGTACTGTGGGCTGACCAGCGGCAACCCCCTGCATCATCATGCCTTGAAGAACCTAAATCAAGCCCTGAATACTGTTTACGACGTTAGTAGATGATATTGTAGCATTAGGTGGATTAACTGGCTCCCTCTGCGGTGTGCCATTTGCTACCGGTGGTGTAGTTTGTGGTGCATTACATGGACCTCTCGAATTTTCCCCTGTCCGAGTGTTGCGTGGTACCACCATCGGAAATGGTTGCTTAGTATCATGAGCACCAACATCTCTACCTCTACTAGCGTCATTGTCTCTATCATTTCGGGAAGTGCTTCTCGGACACGAATGAGATGATTTATGTCGTGCCATCACAAAATATATGAATAACATGTATCAATACGAATTCACAAGTCATATGTATCAATAGCATAACTTGTTGGATGGAATAGTACTTGAAACGAGTATTCTCCTGAAATAAAATGTTTTGATAGAATAACTGGTTGGATGGCACCGTACTTGAAACGAGAATTCTCCTGCAACAATGAGTGGTAGCTTCCGAACTTACGGCTCACATATTTGAAAATGTTGGATAATAACTGGGTGAGTCACAATGACTCAGTGAATAAAAGTATTAACGTAAAATAACATTATTAACTTACAGTGATACAACTCAATTATCATATACTCAATCGATGCGTGAATGAATGCGTGAAAGCACGATAATGCCTATGTCGATCGATCATGATAACGATGGGTAGTCGTCACTGCCGGTTCGGACCATCGTATCAAAGTGTGTGCTAAGCTTCGCATATCATATCAAAGAGCGGGTCATGCCTCGCTATATCACAACCCATGTCGGTGGTCATGCATGTCGTGTATGTGATGATTGATATAATGTATTATATTATATTTCACAATAATTATAATACATATTGATATTATTTTTAAGTCGATGTACTGTCCAAATCTTAACATATTTATTAACACGAGGGGGATCCGATTATTAAATGAATTCCGTTATTATCCAATTATATTTTAATAGCATAAACAAAACATACGATTACACGATACGATATAATTTAAAACGAATATATTATTTACTCACAACTAAATTGATTCGTCTTGAATCAATGAGCATTGCTTAACACCCTCCTTAATTGGTGATTGATCACCAGCGACTTCACGAAGACTCGCCGCCTTACCTAGAGATTTTGTCGCACTTCAGTATGTTTCTATTGAAACTTTTGAAAACAATTTAATAACTTGTGTCAACAACCCAACATTTCAACCTAACTAGTGCATGACCAGTGTGAAGACATAGGTGTTATGGAAAGTAGTGAAGTTTGATTTGATTCTTTGGCTAGTTGGTTGTGACACGTGTGATGGTGTTATGGATTGCTTGCTGCAACACTCTTTAGACAAGCAAGCAATTATCATAAGAGCTATACTAAACATCATTAGAGAAAAGAAAGCATACACACCTTATCAAATCAATCTCGTCAACCTTTCCAATCGATAAACAATTCTTTTGTATGCATTATCAAGTCTCCAAACGACAAAACACATACTGTACTTACCCTTTTCTATAAATGGTATGACGTGTCTGCCCCTTGTATTCTCTCAATCCTCTCCACTACATCGAGCGACACCCATAACACTAAAGATATTTTTTATTTATTTTCCTTCACTCGTTACTCTGCACCAATTCCCCTGCCGCTGATGTGATCCCGCAAGTGGACCTTCAACCATCCACCTCCCCAAAAATCCGAGTTTCCAAGAAGTTTGAGAGTGCCCGCACGAAGACCCGGACTAGCCGAAGATTCCCGCATGAAGACCCGGACCAGCCGAGGATTCCCTCACGAGGAACCGGCCCAGTCGAGGATTCCCGCACGAAGACCTGCCCAGCCGAGGATTCCTGTAGCCTGCCCATCGAGCTCGACCAAGTCACCCGTAAGATCCCGAGGGTCGAGGCTAGCCAACTCGAGGATTTCCCCATGCAGTCCGCCCTGTCCGAGCGCACACTGCCCTAGACAAGATTGTTCGAGGACTGCCCTAGCTAGAATCCGCAGGTCTACCGAGCCAAGCCCAAACATCTTCCGCCGGCCAGACCAGGGTCAAGTCATCTCAGTAAGTCACCTCAATGCGTCAACAAGGGCAGTGACCATGCATATTCCGGGGCACCCCAAAGGTCACAATGCGCAATATAAAATCCCAGCATCCAGCACATTTCTAGGTATCCTTGAGTCATCCAAGTGATCATCTATCTAGCAAGAGAGGGACATCCGAAGAACCCAGCCACCTTTGGGCGAGAATTCTAGTCTTTTGGGCATAGTTGCCGCAATCTGGGCATAGTTTCTTTAGTTTTAGCCAAAAATCATCTCGTAATCCGTCAAATCCTTCACTTTGAGGGTTATTTCGGGGGAATTCCGCAATTATAACTCGACCATCCATCTTATCTAGGCAAATACAAGGATTTTCCACATCTTTATATTTTTGACCTCCTACTACGTGGTATCAGAGCAGCGATTCGAGGGATTAAATGGTGACACGCAGCAAGCAAAATGCCAGCAAGTCAGCCGCTAAAGAGGCTACTATCAACAGCGAAGATGAAATGACTTTACTACGAATGAAGATGGAGGCCATGTAGAAGGCCACAGACTAAAGGATCGCATTAGTGGAGAAGATCTTTGAAGGAGCACTCCTGAAGATGATGGAGAAACTAGATTCTCTGCAAGCACCAGCTGAGGAAGGAGGCTGCAAGGAAGGAGGCAACCCAGAGAAGGCACCTGTGGGTGACACCAGCAGGCTGCCAAGGAACCTAGCAGCTCAGCAAGGATTTCCCGAAGATGAGGTGGAGTTCCAAGGGGAGATAAACCACTAGCAACCAAGAAATTCAATTATCCCGCTAGAGGATTCAATCAAGGAGGGCCAATGCGAGGCGACCCAAGGTTCCGCAAGCTGGAGATGCTCATTTTCGGAGGGTCCAATGTCAGTGAGTGGATTTACAAAGCCGAAAGGTATTTTGATGTAAATGCACTATTCGATCGTGTGTCTCTTATGGCAGCAACAATGTGCTTGGAAGAGAAGGCCTTTAAGTGGTTCGCATGGTACAACAAGTTACAACCAGTAGTGACATGGGAGCATTTAAAGAGGGCCATCCTTCAAAGATTTCGGGGAATTGACTCGATTGATGCGCATGAGAAGTTCTTCTCCCTTATCCAGACCAGATCTGTCATGGAGTACCGCTAAAGATTCGAGAAATTGGCTGGCGCAATCGAAGGCATTTCAACAAGGGCTCTCATGGCCAATTTTATGAAGGGTCTTAAGGCAGAGATCCGTTCTGCAGTCAAGATTAAGCAACCCATTGATTTACACCATGCAATGCACCTCGCTCAGTTAGTTGAGGAGATGGAAAACAACAAAGCTACCAAAGGCGCAGCACCAAATCAAAGGCAACCCATTCATCCCCACCAGCGCAGGCCATTCCACACAAGAGATAATGCTCAACAACAACAGCAGCGCCCAAACCGTCCAGAGCAGCGGAGGCCAAGAACTTATGTTACCGCTGCAAGGAACCATGGCAACCTGGCCATCGCTGCGCAGACAAAGATTTGAGAGTTATCGAAGGCGCAGAAGTTTCACTCAACAGCGTCTCTGGATTGACTCTAGCACGTGCAATGAAACTGGAAGGCAACATTGGCAAGCGCAAGGTGGTTATACTCATAGACAGTGGCGCAACCCATAATTTCATCTCACCCACCATTGTCAAGGAAGAGGGACTCAATTTCATCGACATAGGCTCGTTTAAAGTCACTTTGGGCACCGGAATGACTGAAGAAAGCCAAGGACTATGCCCGGGAGTCGAGATTACACTTGGAGAATGCAAGATGGTCGCTGACTTCCTGCCACTTTCATTGGGAGGCACAGACGTAATCCTCGGCATGCAGTGGCTACAAACCGTAGGCGATATGAAAGTCAATTGGGGGACCCTGATTATGGAATTCGAATACGAGGGACGAAGAGTCAGGCTGATGGGCAACGCTGCATTAAAAAAAGCCTAAGCTTCATTCCACGCCATCGTTAAAAGTAGGAGGGACAATTGCGAATGCTATTTGGTGGAAGCCAAAGAACTCAAGGAAGCCAAGTTCAACGAAGCCACAGAAATTCCCAAGTCAGTGCAGGAAGTGTTGGGGGAATTTTCGGAGATCTTCCAAGAACTCAGAGGTCTGCAACCTATCCGGGGCCACGAGCACACAATCATTTTGAAGGATGGAGCTCAACCCATTAACGTGCAACCCTGCCGATATCCCCAGATTCAAAAGGATGAAATTGAGAAGATGGTAAGGGAGATGTTACAAGCAGGCATCATCAGGACGACTACCAGCCCTTATTCAAGTCCGATCCTCTTAGTGAAAAAGAAGGATGGAGGCTGGACGTTCTGCGTCGACTATAGAGCGCTGAACAAGCAAACAGTTCTCGACAAATTCCCAATACCGGTGATAGACGAGCTGCATGGATCCACCATCTTTTCAAAGATAGACTTAAAATCGGGTTACCATCAGATCCGGATGGCGAAAGGGGACGAGTCCAAGACAGCTTTCCGGACACATGAAGGACAATACGAGTTTTTGGTCATGCCATTTGGACTGACTAATGCACCTGCGACCTTTCGGTCATTTGATGATGCTGTGTGGTAGTCATTGACAAAACCAGCACGAGTGAACAAGCTGCTACTGTAGCAGTTCCTGGAGCACGGAGCTGTAGCAGGTGCTATAGCACCCTTTCGGAGTTTGCATTCAACAGACCGTATTGAAGAACAGTGTTCTACTTGGAGTTTCTAAATGTTCAATGAAGACTATCTCAGAGAAGATTCCAGTGCCCAAATGAAGATTTGTTTGGGGAGATTTGATTTTCGAAATCAAATCTAATCTCCTACAAACTAGGAAATAATGTTCCTATAAGGAACTTCGAAAAAGAGGACACTCGTGAGAGGCTGGGTGAGTATTTAAAGGAGGCTGAGCAGAGTGTCCAAGGCATCGAAGTGAAGAGGGAAAACACCAGAGCGTACGCAGAATATTACGAAGAGTGATTGCGACTGAGCCGTGCTTCGATCATCACCAAGAGTAGAGGGTGAGCGCAGAGCTGAGGTGATTGAAGCGAAGAGTGATCAGGATTTGCACAGTCTGATCAGTACCTGATCTGTGAAGCCAATTCAGAGCAGCTATTGCTTGTTGGTTGATCAAGGGAGGGCCGCAGAGCAATTGTCGAGTGGAGGTACTCGGACAATTGGTTGAAGGCTGTGACTCGCTAGTGACAGGAGGTCACTGAGTGAGGGGGAGCATTCCAGAGTGTGCAGCACTCGTGGAGAGGTTCAATCGGCTCAGCCGAAGGCTTGGAGCGACGCGGACAGATTCTACACCAGCTGAGTTTTATAGCAGGTGCTACTGCAGACCTGCAAAGACTGCGTGTTAATTAGAATAGGCTGGGATTTGTTGAGTCAGTAGCTGTTCTAGATTAATACCAATGTAGGTAGTTGTGACACAAGTCAGAGCCTATTCTGATTGTGGTCGGAGTCCTAGCTAAGGTTGAGTAGCATAGGTTGCGTGTTGACGAACCGTGTTGTACGAGAGAACCTTTAGCTTAGTCGATTAAATGACTGAGTTCAGTCCTTCCCAGAGGTAGGCACTTGGCCGAACTGGATGAACAAACCATTGTCCCTTGTTCTATCTTGCTGCATCAGATTTGTGTGTTCAACAGTGTGTTGTAGCAACTGCTTGTACACAAATCTGCATATCAGAGACGCTGCGGTAATTTCAGCGTTGATGAACCAAGTATTTAACCCTTGGCTGAGGAAATTTGTGTTGGTGTTCTTCGATGATATACTGGTCTGCAGCAAATCAGAAGAAGATCACAAGGAGCATTTGCGACTGATACTCAGGGAGCTCAGCAAGCATCAACTTTGTGCCAATTTCAAGAAGTGTCACTTCGGGTAGAGGAGCATAGAGCATCTGGGACACATCGTATCAGAAGAGGGAGTCTTCGCTGACAAGTTAAAGATTCAAGCCATGCAGGAATGGACTGAGCCGCAAACCATCAAGGAGCTGCGAGGGTTCTTGGGATTAACCGGCTACTACCGAAAGTTTGTGAAGGACTACGGGAAGATAGCCCAACCACTCATGGAGCAATTGAAGAAGGACTCATTCTGTTGGAACCCAAGGGCATCCAAGGCATTCAGCGCACTTAAGAGAGCAATGACTGAGGTCCCAGTCCTCGCCTTGCCAGATTTCTCGCAACCGTTCATATTGGAGACTGACGCATCTGGGTATGGACTTGGAGCAGTACTTATGCAGAACCAGCGACCCATCGCATACTGGAGTCAAGTGCTTTCAACAAGGGCTCGACAAAAGTCAATCTATGAAAGGGAACTTATGGCCATAGCCTTAGCTGTTACCAAATGGAGACCATACTTATTGGGACGGCGATTTATAGTCCGAACTGACCAAAAAAGCCTGATCTGCTGGAGCAAAGGCTGGTAGCAGAAGAGCACCAGCGATGGTTAACCAAGCTGCTTGGTATGATTTCGAAATCCATTACAAGCCAGGGTTGGAGAACAAAGCGGCAGATGCACTGTTCCGCAAGATTGAAGGCAACCTTGAAGAGACATCACTAAGAGTCGCAACCGTGCAAAGGGTCGTGAACTGGGACGCATTAGACAGGGACAATCATAGCCCACTGCTTGACAAGTTCCGCGAAACCATGAAGCAAGGAGACCAGAGGTACTCGCTTATTGGAACGCGTCTATTTTACAAAGATTGGTTTATTCTGCCATCAAGCTCGGAGCAAATACCCTTTTTTTGCCAAGAATTCCATGGCAGCACCATCGGGGGACATTCAGAAGTTATGAAGACATACAAACGAATCGCCTCTGAGTTTTATTGGGAAGGCATGAGGAAGGAGATTCAGAAATTCATCGCTACCTGTGAAGAATGCCAACGTAGCAAATACGTGGCCTTAGCACCAGCAGGGCTACTTCAGCCTCTCGAAGTGCCTAGCCAAGTCTGGGCAGAGATAACCATGGACTTCATAGACGGACTACCAAAAAGCGAAGGATTCTCAGTCATTTATGTGGTAGTCGACAGATTGAGCAAGTACGCCCACTTCATACCTCTGGCTCATCCATACATAGCAGTGACCGTGGCAGATGTCTTCATCAAAGAAATCGTGCGGCTGCATGGAATTTCAGAAGTCATAATTTCTTATAGAGATGTTGTCTTCTTAAGCAACTTTTGGCAGCAACTATTCAAGGGACCCGGGACACATTTGAAGAGGAGTTCTGCTTACCATCCACAAACGGATGGGAAAATCGAGGTCGTCAACCGAAGCCTCGGGACATATCTACGTTGCTTCGCAGCAGGCAATCAAAGGAACTGGTTAAAGTTACTACCATGGGTGGAGTACTGATTCAATACTCCACACATCTACCCAGACTACGCCTTTCAAAGCACTCTATGGTAGGGATCCACCCAAGCTTATTCCTTATGAAGTAGGGACAAATCCAGTTTAACAAGTGGAGGCAACCTTAGTGGACCGCGACAGGATTCTCTCTGACTTGAAGGAACACTTTTCCAAGGCCAGACGAGAAATGAAGAAGCAAGGTGACAAACACCGTAGGGACATTCATTACAACATCGGCGAATATGTGTACCTCAAGTTGCAACCAGGCAAACAACTCACATTGACAGAAACGATCAAGACCAAGCTAGCACTAAAATATTATGGACCCTATCAGATTGAGGGGCCAATAGGAGAAGTGGCTTATTGCCTGAAGTTACCAAAAGAGGCCGCCATCTACCCAGTTTTTCATGTCTCCCAACTGAAACCCTCGAGCAGCCCATTAAGAGACCAGAATCGAGCTCATCACCTTAAGTGGTATCCCGGCTACCATAACTCATACAATCCGGAGGGTCTACGAGGAGTCAGAGAAGGGCCAAACGGACGCAAAGTTCTTATCAAATGGGACCGACTCCCAGAACATGAAGCCACTTGGGAACTCATAAAGGACATTGCCGAGCTGTTTCCTGACTTCGACCTTGAGGACAAGGTCTTTCTTTGGGGGGGGTCGGGTAGTGATGTGATCCCGCAAGTGGACCTTCAACCATCCGCCAGGACGTCCCCAAAATTTTGAGTTTTTCCAAGAAGTCCGAGAGTGCCCGCATGAAGACCCGGACCAGCCGAGGATTCCTGCACGAGGACCCTGCCCAGTCGAGGATTCTCGCACGAAGACCCGGACCAGCCGAGGATTCCCGCACGAGGCCCGCAGCCAGTCGAGGATTTCCGCACAAGGACCCCGCCCAGCCGAGGAATCCCGCAGCCTGCCCATTGAGCTCGACCAGGTCACCCATAAGATCTCGAGGGTCGAGGCCAGCCAACTCGAGGATTTTCGCATAAAGTCCGCCCTGTCCGAGAAACCCCGCACACTGCCCAGGACTGCCCTAAACAAGAGTCTACAGATTGTTTGAGGACTGCCCCACCCAGAATCCGCAGATCTGCAGAGCCAAGCCCACACATCTTCCGCCAGCCAGACCAGGGTCAAGTCATCTCAGCAAGTCACCTCAATGCGTCAGCAAAGGCAGTGACCATGCATATTCCGTGGCATCCCAAAGGTCACAATGCGCACTATAAAATCCCAGCATCTAGCACATTTCTAGGTATCCTTGAGTCATCCAAGTGATCATCTATCTAGCAAGAGAGGGACATCCGAAGAACCCAGCCACCTTTGGGCGAGAATTCTAGTCTTTTGGGCATAGTTGCCGCAATCTGGGTATAGTTGCCGTAGTTTTAGCGGAAAGTCATCTTGTAATCCGCCAAATCCTTCACTTTGAGGGTTATTTGGGGGAATTCCACAATTTAACTCGACCATCCGTCTTATCTAGGCAAATACAAGGATTTTCTGCATCTTTGTATTTTTGACCTCCTACTAGCCGCACCCTAATACTTATATGAATTCTTGATTAGTAATTATCTTACTTTAATACATTTTGTCCCCCAATAATTATATTCCTCTGTTTTCCTACTCCCTTATTTATAAATATAATTATACATATCTATTGGTTCCTATTTGCTTGACCCAATAAATTTTCCCAATTAAATTTTACACTTATAATTTAAATTAAAAATTTAATTTTAAATGAATTACTAGGTATTACTGTATCTTTATACTTTTAGATGGATTTATTTGACGAAAATCATCACTTTAATCTATAATGGTTATGTCTATAGCTAAAATAGAGTACATGACACTAGCTATCAAATAGTTATAACAGCTTTTGGATTTAGTCAAGGAATTAGGTGTTGTGCAAAGTAGAGTCTAGTTACATTGTGATATTTAGAGAGTCATTTACTTAGCAAAGAATATAATGTTGTCACCCTATAATCAAGCATAGTAATGTGAAATACCACAAGATTAGAGAGTTACTTATGTCTGGACAAATATAATTTTAAAAGTTTATACTTCAGAGAGTATAGATAATATGTTAATCAAGTCAACCACCAGTAACAAATTTAAGCACTTCTTAGATTTGTTACATGTTTCTTACTATTAAGCAGTTCTATCCCCAAGTGTCAGGATGTGAACGTCGAGCGTAAATTATTGAGTAGGCTCATAAAACCAACTTAAGAGGGGTACGATTCAAGAATAGAATATTCTATGGTTATTCTTTAATAAATATTTTTTATTTTGTTCCATATTACTATATACAGATGACTTGTAACACTATAAATCCTACGGATTAGTCATAGAAGTAGGCACACTTGTCAAACTACATGAAGAAATGATGGGTGTTATTTATCATACGCTCTCTTCGCTTCTCTAATCTTTTATTACTAATTGCAGTCATTAACAAAATAATCCATCTATTGAAATTACTGGGATAAGTACCAAAAGTCCATCAACGACGCTTTTGAAAACCATTGAACCAAGCTACCAACATCGTGCGAGAGATGACTGAAGTGTTAGAGTCGATCAACATTGACAGGTTCATTGCCATTTCAGAGTGTTTAAGGTTGAAAAGTCGATCATGTGGAAGAGTTGATCGCAATTTAGGGCGGTTAGGGCTTGACATGGCTCGATCATGGATTATGGGTTAGTTTATTTTAGTAAAGTGCAAAATGTCTTATATATCTTTTTTTAAATAATTATGGAACTAATTATGTATTTTTTATTTAAATTAAACATTATCTTATCAGTTGAATTGACAAAATAAACAAGTGTAATATTGACTTTCATTTCTATAAAAAAATCGTGATACACACTCATTGGTAGCAGTGCTAGCAACATTTTACCTGCCTTCTAGAAGCAATCCCACGACTATTCTTAAATGAACAAAACTAAACCCATGTTTTCCTTTTCATGCGTCTCGTCTGAAATGATACAAATCTTGGAGCTTTTGTTTTCTAAAGAGTAGAAGATACTTTTTTTTTTCTTTCCATTTCTTGGGCAAGTGCAAAAGTGTCAAACAAGACATGCCACCTAAAGCTTCGTTTTCACTCAGATTAAGGATCCTCGTATCCTACCTTGACTCCATACTCCAAAATGCTTATAAATATGCCTTTCTATAGAAAATAAAAATAATATTATAAAATCGCATAAAAGTCAAATAAGTTGGTAATCAACTTGCTAAGCTCTTGATTTACAATACAATTTGATTCGGACATGTATTCCTACCATTGGTGTGGAAGGATTAATTTTATATTTCATTCTTTTAAGAAAGACTTATATGAGTTTAACTTATTTTTAAATCGATATTTTTATATTGAATAAGTATATATATAATTCGAAAACATACATACATTAAAATTATTGTATCGACTTAGGATGACTCGTCTTCAGCTATAACGATTGATCGTTTGTTATGGCTTGTTATGGCAATGCCCATGATAACATTTTATCACTCCAAGCAATTTCAATCCAAATTAAACTAGTACAAGATGTTGCTTTCAATAAAAATTTCAAAATAACGAACACGCCAACAAATTTCTCACTGAAGTATATAATCTCAACACGAGCTCTATACTGTTTAGTTCTTATAGTTTAGTTCCAATGATTATTGTGTTGAGCTGCTCTAATCCAAATAACATTCTAATTGTAAAATGACAGTTAACAACTTCAACAACAAGAACGTCAGACTCCTACTCAGCAAGGTCGGCGGCCTCATATGGACCCGGATACTCGTAACTTACGGTGCCAAATAAATCATGTCGACCAACAACAAATTCTTGTATACATCAATGCCAACATAAAGTTTCCACATTCTTTTAACGAAACGAGACTAGCTAGGAAGTTACATCCATCTAAGGATTACACAAGACCAACAATTGAAATCTGGACCTGGAACCAGATATATATAGCATATCATAGTATACAATAAATACTTCTACTGCTTCCTAGTAAACATGACAGGTAAGCCAGAGCCAAGGAGGCCCAGATAACGGTAGTTGTTAATTACCTGATTCCCATCACTTACGCGTAGGACGAAGCCGGGATTCAAAATTATGAAGGCTCAAAAACGTTTTTTTAAGGCTGGAAAGCCAATGAGAGGCTCTTCTTCAAGCCTTCTAAAAATCATATTTGAGAGCGGTTTCCTATAAATAGCATCTAATTTTATTATACAATGGCATTTATGATAAATGTTGCCTACAGAGAGTGTCTAAAAAACGTAATGTTTTATTCTAAGTATAGACGACATTTACCTAAGAAAGCAACATCTATGATGTATAGATAGACGATGCCTTTTACGAAGGGTCGTCTACACTTTGAACATGAGATGGCACTTCAAGCAAAATATTATCTTATATTCGAAAATGGACGTTGATTTTTCAAAACAACATGTTGTCTTATGTTCAAAATATAGACAAAAGTGCTTTCATAAAAAATATTGTCTTATGTCAAAACTTTAAATTGTTCTTGTTAAAAGCACGATCTTGTATATTTTCTATATTATCGCAAAGACAATTTATGTTCATGCTACTGCCCAAGTAGCCTTATGGCTTGCTCTATCCCTGTCTGCTTAGCAGTGATGTGTAGTTGAGACTTCCTATCAATTTGTGAATCAGATTAGCTTTAATATAGCTGGTTCTGAACCCCTCTAAGGGCATATGCACCCATTAGCACCTCCTCGATGAATATCACCTTTTCAATATGCAGTTTATGCACCCGTTCAAAAATTTAGCACCTCCTCGCACTATTTATTAAATAAAAATATTTATTTTTATATTTCAAAATTATAAGTTTAAAATTAATTAATTTTTTAATTAATTGTTAGTGCGCGACACATGTATAAATATTTAAATAAAGTAAAATCACAAAATCTGTCACTTCTCATTTGCATTATTGGTTTACATTTCTAATTAATAACCGAGTGACACGTGTATAAATATAGATAAGAAAAGATATCGATAATTATATATTATCCTGTGAATTATCTCTTTAGATATTAGCAAATATTGTTTATCTAATCGTTAGGAGACACGTGTATACGATTAAATTTTCTCGAAATCTATAAAATCCTATAAAAAGAGGATATATATATATATTTCTACACTTACGTCTTCTTCAAATATTGTTCTATCTCTCCTAATTGTTCACTGGTCAATCACCATATGGATCCTTTTGATTTCGATGGCAATCGAAGGTGGTATCAACAACAAAGAAGAGTAAGTGATGCAAAACTAACTCATTCATCATTGAGGCGGCCGCGTTAGCAACAATTGGTGATGAAGATGATTCTCCCCCTCGTCGTCAACCAAATCTACAAAGACAGACAATCTAGGGGTCAAAATTTGTTAGAAGATTATTTTATGGAACGACCTATTTTTCGACAGCAAGACTTTCGCCGAAGGTATTGGATAAGTAGCAACTTGTTTTTTTTTTTTAATCGTATTAAAATTGCATTTTGTAACCATGATACCTTCTGGTACCAACGACATGATCCCACCGGATTGCTTGGTCTCCTTCCTGAACAAAAGATGACTGTTGTTATACGAATGTTAGCATACTGAGCGTGTGCTGATCAATGTGGCAAACTGACAAGGATGGGTGAATCAACAACACTGAAATGCTTGAAGAAGTGGTGTGAACAAATCATCGATATTTACAAAGACGAATATCTACGATCTCCAACTGTAACAGACATATCTCAGCTTCTTCGCAAGGCAGAGGGGAGAGGATTTCCAGGTATGGTAGATAGCATTGATTGTATGCACTGGGAATGGAAAAATTGTCCAACTGCTTGACAGGGTTCATATTCGGGCCGCAGAGGTCGTCCTACTATCATCCTAGAGGCAGTAGCTTCATATGATACATGGATTTGACACAGCTTCATTGGTGTTCCTGGAGCCCAAAACGATCTGAATGTCTTATATAAATCAGATATATTTGATCCTCTTCTTGCTGGAATCTCACCACGAGTCACTCACAAAGTCAATGGAAGCACGTACGACCACAGTTATTACTTAGCAGATGGTATTTATCCGAGATACTCCTCTTTTGTCAAAACAATTCCGAATCCACAAACTGATGCAGAGAGGTTATTTGCAAAGAAGCAAGAATCTTATCGTAAAGTTGTGGAAAGATATTTTGGGATTCTACAATCGCGTTGGGCAATACTTCTTCATGCAGGTAAGACCCATCGACTAAGTGTTTTGAAAAATATTATGTTCGCTTGCATTATCATGCATAATATGATTATTGAGGAAGAATTCGTGGAGGAAGAATTCGTCGACCACGAAGAAGAAGATCTATACAATCCATGTGGTGCTTTTACAGCATATGATGGGCCTGTCGACCCAAATGATAACCGAATTCATCATGATCCAGTTGAAAGAGCTGAAAGATCAGAAGCATTTCAAAATCGTCTTAATACTCTTCAATCAGCATATCTACATACACAACTTCAAAGTGACTTGGTGAATCATAATTGGATCATGAAAACTGGTGAAGAACTTTGAATCGTTATGCCTTATATTGTATGTCTTTTAATTTTCTTCATATTTTCTATTGTATGTCTTTCAATCGTCTTATCTGCGCTTTTCTTATCTATCAATCAAATATATAAATTTGATCTCAAATAAACTCATAAACAAACACCAGAAAATCTATCAAATTTTGAGTAGAGCACAATGATGAACAACAACAATATTTTTCAAAATTATTGTATTCATTGCAGCAAGCATTCAAGAACAAAATTACAAACACTTCCATCTTAAACAAAATTACACATTACTCCTTCCTCCTTCAACCTCACTGCACACAAATCCACACTTCGATCCTCTCCCACACGTTTCTTCCTTCCTCCTTCAACCCCACTGCACACAAATCCACACTCAATCTGCTCGCTTCTTCGGAATTTCCAAACCAGGTGCTCGTATTCCAACACGCGGAACCCGTTGAAGCTCAATTCAAACCCGTTGAACCAAAGAAGTGGTTTGGGAGAGGCTCTGGGAGAGAAAAGGAGGAAGAAGATGAAATGGGAACAAGGGGGAGAGGCTCTGGGAGAGAAAAGGAGGAAGAAGATGAAGAGAGCATCTGGGAGAGAAAAGGAGGAAGAAGATGAAGTGGGAACAAGGGGGGAGAGGCTCTTGGCTTCTTCAGGAGCTGCCACACCAGCTGCTGAAGAAGCAGCTGCCGCTGCACACGGAAGGGCACTCAGCAGCTACGCCACGTCAGCAGCAGCTGCCAAAAAATCCTCCTGGTGCAGAAGCTCTAAACTCCAGAAACCTGTCAATCATCCGTAGGCCAGCTTTCGCGATTTGTCAGACGGCTTGGGATTTTTTTTTTTTCGTGAATTATTTAGTACAGCTACTGTGTCTTCATCACTCATAGTGGAGCTATTACTTGTCGTAGTTCTTTCTGGTAGAGAAAACTCCGCCTAATGTCATCTTCCCAGCCTTATTTAGCTGCCTCAAGAAACCATTGTCTATAATGCTACGAGATTTCATTTTATCAGATTCACTGCTTTGGCAGTAACCAGCATAATCAGAACCTGAAGCCAGCCTCCTCAATTCACCACTTGACTTGTCAACTCCCCATTCACCATCCGGACCAGAACACTGAGACAACGTGGAAGAATATCCCCTTGTGGTTACTTGTTTACGTTCTTTGAGCTTTTTCAAAATAAGGGTCCTTAGAAAATTCATCACTTGGGCCGCATGCATCAGTGCAGTTAATGGATCAGACATCTGTTGAAAAGGTGGCCGTTAATATTAATTGTCAAAACCGAAACAAGAACTTTGGTCAGTCTAACTTTGCTTACCTGTGTCATATTTGGGGCAAATACCATAGCAATATTTCTCGCATTCATTTTGTTGAATTTCTCTTCCTCTACAACATCAGCCATAAGATCTATCGCCCAACCAAGCAGGGCAGATTCAGTTGGCTGTAACTGTTTCTCAAGCTTCACAAAGTCTTCTTCAGAATTGCAATTAAGAACCTGCTCATGAGAAAGCCCATCTAAAATTCCTGCAGGAAGTTCCCTGAACCAAGCTTTGATAAGCCCTGCCAAACAATGCACATCAATTTCCTTCGGCACGATTCCACGGTTCAGTTGATCTCTTACATGATTAACTTGGCTGTTCTCTGGGTTTATCCGAAAAATACCCTCTGCCTGAAAAATATATTCAACAACAAAAAAATAAAAAACTGTGACCTCGAAAATCAATAGATACATATGCAATCAGAGTAATTCACACCTTGAGTCCTCCTTGAGAATATAAAAGCTCCTGCATCATTAATAGAGTGGTAGGAAGAAAATATCCCTTAGGATCATACGAGCATTGCATGGATTCAGCGGACACACCGAACACTTTAGCACTGCTTCAAAAGGTCACACAACAAATTAGGACAGCCAACAAATCCCACGACAGACTACTTAAAAAGATTATCAAAAACATATGATTGCGTCCTGACAATAAAAGGAAAAAACCTTCAACCACTCTACACAGATGCCTGTGTCTCACAAAAACCCAAAATGGAAACCAAAATCCTGCAAAACTGTTTCCTTTCCTGTATATTTCCTATAAAGGAAAGCGATAAAGTGAAACATTTCCAGTTACATATGGGGAAGCGAAAAATTCAGAATATAAAAAGTGGAATCAGGATGAATGTAAATGTTCTTAGCATTACAAAAATATAAAGTCAAAAATCATGAAAAATACTCGTGTTAAATTATTTTGAAAAAAAAAAAAAAAAACCCTCCATCTTAAAGAAAACCATTTTTTTTATTAATTTACTTTTTTTTAAACGGTTTCGGAAGCCTTCCATGAGTTGCCGAGACGCATTTCATGTTTCGTGCTTCCTCCTAGCTCTCAAACAACCCAGAGCACCAAATACTAAAAATCGCCCCAAAAATAAAAACAATGGCACGAACCTAGCACTGGGAACCTCCTCCTGGAACCCGACCGGAAGGCCCACAAAGCCGTCGAACCAATCAAAGGTGACGTGCGTCACGTGCTGCACATTCGTCGGGCTACCGATCTCCATCCCACTCCCGTCAACATGTACATCATCATTTCTCCGTTTCAATCTGCAGTGCCCCAAAGTCTTCCTCAAAAGCGTCAACAAAAGCTCCACGATCGACATCTGCTGCTCCATTTCCGCACCCATGCAAAACCCTCCGCCTCCGCCTCCTCCAACGCGCGCGTTAGTCGCTATCCTCATTCCCGTCATATACAATTCTCTCCGCGATTGGCTGCTTTTGAAGATTATTTGAATGCCGAAATTCAAACGGACAAGCAGCAACTGCTTTCTGATTTCTTTTTATTTATTTCGGTGAAGAGACTTTCTTTTGCCTTTATCTTATCGACTTAAATCTTCTGACTCTTTAGATTTCCGCAGTATCGAAAATACCACTGCTTCTTCTCTTTAATGCCTTCGTTAGGGTTGTTTGGCTTCTGCCCATGTACTTATTTATTAGTTTAATTGTATCGAATTTATATAAATGTAAACAATAGTAATCAATGCAAATATTTTTATGAACGTAATTAATCATAATCAATGCGAATATATTCGAGAAAATAAATATTTAGTCACATTGTTTAAGTCCCAATATGCCAATACACAGTTTGAATTATATATAAATTGTAATTAAAACAATATTTGCATTGATTACGTTAATCCCAACAATTTGCATTTTTTATGATTTAAATTTACAATTAACTAATCAAGAAAATATTCAGCAACTTTTTTCTCTATTAGCTACTTTTATATTTAAATTACACCATATTTTTCCCACAACTGCTATCGGTTATAGCGGTTTCATTAAATTCACTACGTAGAATGAGATATAGACGCTTACTCAACTTGGAAATAAAAAAAAAATTAACAAAGCACTTCTGTAAATAGTGATTTCATTAAAAAAAAAAATCAATTGCTATTAGCAGTAGCGATTTGTGAAATAGATGACATCAGTAGAATATTTTCAAACAAATGATAAAAAGGAAACGAATTGTAAAACATGGCAGATTGGGAAAATTTTCCATAGGTAATTTGATTCGATTAAAGGCGATTATTTATATGTTAAATGACTCATCTCAATATGATTCAGAAATTTTCTTGATCTCCACAACATTTCTTACAATGAAAGCCATATTAGTTACAATTTCATCCAATTTGTTGCAGTTTGAAAATAAATAAAAAGATTAGAGGCCCCTGTTTATTAATATGGTCATTATTTAGTGTTCTTCTATGAACCATTTTATAAAAAATGCTCTTAGAAGAACACTTGAACATATTTTGTCTTTATTTTTCCATTTGTAAGAAAGTGAAATTCGCAGCGCCTCTAATAAACTGATTCGTGAAAAAGCAGTTGCTACAGCACACTCTTGTTCACCAATAAACTGCTTCAGCATGAAAGATCAAGGATACAAGTTTGTTCACCCAGTTCAGCCAAATTGCCTACGTCTAGGGAGGACTCTTCTCAGTCCTCAATCCACTATTCTCAAGGTTTCCAAGTACCCACGGTTACAACCCACGCAACCTATGCTACTCAACCTTAGGTGGATCCTCGCATACAATCAGAACAGGCTCTGACTTGTGTCTTGCACACCCTCTACTGATATCTATCTAGAATAGCTACTGTCTCCTCGAAACTCAGCCTATTCTAAACAATATTCAAGTTCTGCAGGGTTGCTATAGCATCTGCTGTAGCACGCAGCTGATACACAAACTGTCCGCGTCGCTCCGAAGCCTTCCGCTGAGCCGTTCGAACGATTCCACGAGCGCTGCACACTCTGGAATACTCCCCCTCACTCAGTGACCTCCTGTCACTAGCAAGAGCTTGCCTTCGATCGATTGCCCGAGTCCCTCCACTCGACAATTCCTCCACGGCCTTCCTTGATCAACCAACAAGTACCACTGCTCTGAATTGGCTTCCCAATCAAGCTTGGATCAGACTCTGCAAGTCCTGATCGCCCTCTGCTTCTGTCACCTCAGCTCTGCGCTCACGCTCTGCTCTCGGTGATAATCGAAGACTTCGTTCGCACACCAAAATTACTCTCTCGGAAATCTGTGTGTTCTTTCTTTCAGCTCTCTTCTTCGATCGCCCTTCATTGCTCTGAAGGGTCTCTCTTATATATGCGCGACCACTGCTATCATTATCAGCTTATAGCAGTTCCCCTAGCAACATCAATATCTCCTAATTTCTAGGAGATTAGATTTGATTTGAGATTCAAACCAAAACTCCTACTTCAGCTAGGAATCTCCGCTCTGGAATATTCTCTTCAGCAACTTAGAAATTCTCCTGATGCTCTTAGATGGACTGCCACGCCTTCTTTCCAAAGCCCAGATTGCTGCTGCAGGGACAGATGCTACAACTCTTCTGAACAAGCTCCTGCTAAAGCTTCCACCTGCTATAGCTGCTCCTTGTTCACTTGCTTGTTCACTTGTGCTGAACTTTGGCTGTAGCTGCATCTTGTTCACTTGTGCTGGTTTTGTCAAACACTGCCATACTGCATCATCAATCTCCCCCTTGGCATTTTGACAAAACCCCTGGCCACTGATGCACACTTCCATGAACATGCAAGAAAAAAAACTTACTAAAAACTATTTTTAGAACAAGAGTAATGGCCACAATCGGCCTTAGCAAAGCCACGCAGGGCCAAAGGCAAAAAAAGTTCAAAGTTCCAACAAAGGGTGTCCATCAGAGGCAGCAGCTCCTTACTTCCTTCCTCTCCCCCCTTTTGTCATAGATGCTCAAGGGGCCTGTCCTCCATCCTCCGGAAATTCCAAGTCTCTAAGTAGACTTCTGATTTGACCGCGTCTAGCATCCCTTCTCTTTGCTTCTGTTTCCAAAGTGAGCAGCTCAGATCTTAGGTGGCTGACAATTCTGGCACGGAGGGCTGCTTCGATAGAAGCGGCAGGGGGAAGTGGTTCCTCCAGAGAGGATGGGGCTGAAGAACTAAACCGGAGAGGATCCTCATGGGCTATGTCCACGACATGCTTTCCTTTGAAGAGTCTGTGATCCACTGTAAATACATGCAGCTCCTCGGACAACCCCTCAGTAATCTCACCTAGCTCTGGATGCTGAGAGACCATCATACCATAAATGAGGGACGGTAACACAATGGGCTTGCTGGAGGAGGCACTGCCAGCATGAGCAGCCACCAGGGGAAACATCACACTACCCAGGCTAATTTTTCTTCGTTTCCCAATGGAGTGTAGAAGGTTAGCAAAGGACCTGCTAACCTTTCCCCTGTGGGAGCTGGGAATCCAGTTTCTAATGCCCAGGTTGTACAACAGGGCATTTTTGGAGGTGAATTCAGCAGCACTGAGATTTGGTCCACTCCAAGACAAGCACACTCCTCCCGTGAGGACTCTAGCCAACACCTCTTGTTTGACATTTGTGGGCTCTCTAGCATCACTGTCTATCTCAAGAAATTCATCTATTTTCTCAGGGGTGATTACTACTTTCTTACCCCTCACCCAGCTCTGTCCAAAAACATCCCCTTCTTCCTCACCAAATTTCTCTTCCATGTTGACTATAAATTCCGTGACTAGAGACGTATTGAATCTATACGGGTAAGTGAGGGACTTGAGTAAATTTTCCTCAGCAAGAAGCTGGACAATGGATGCAGATTTGTATTTGTCCAGGTCCAGTCTCTTCTCTGTCACAATGTGCTTCCTCTCTACTGAGCTCCAAGATTGAGAGGCGTTCTTGTTTTTGAACCATATTCCTCCGATACTGACTGCAACAATGTCATCTTCTTCACAGGGCTTCAGAACCACAGGACTTCTCTCGGAAGGTTCTCCTGTAACATCCTCACTGGACTCCTCCTCTTTACTGGACTCCTCTTCGTCACTACTGGAATCAGGAATGATGATTGGAGCTTTTCCTTTGTCCGAGGGAGGAGGAGGATGTGCTGCAGTAGATTCTTGTTCAAGCCCTTCAGCTTCCATCTCCTCCCCTTCTCCTTCTATCCCTAGGGATTTGACAGGTGATCTACAACTCTCTTCAGTGTGGCCTGTCACAGCAACCTCTGCAGCTTGTACTTCTCTTGAGGCTTCTTCAAATAATTCCTCTTCATCCACTATTGCTGCACTAGAGGTAGGCTCCCCATCACGGACTCGACGCCTCCTTTTCAGCGAGGTTCCTTCCTGAGGAGAAGGAGCGTTGTGAGACACAGGCAGAGGTGTGGGCTCCCAGACCACCAAGTCTAACCGCTGAGAAGGGACTTCATTGCGGAGCTTGGACCTTCTTCCGTCCTGCCTTGCCGTGCTGCAGCCAGATTTTTCTTTAGACCGCGAGTCTTCACCATTGTCAGATAAGCTGGAGGAGTTCGAGCAGAAGAGGCAGGTTGATCTGAGTATTCGATTTGGGGGAAGCTTCACCAGAATGAGCTCTAAAATTTGATTTTACCCGCTGTTTTTTTTTCTTTTTATATGAGATTCTGGGCTCACGTGCCCTGCATGTGCATCTCTCAATCTTTAGCAACCAAATTATTTGAACAAGCTTCGTCAGGCCAGGTTGCTATAGCAGGCAGGAGCTGGTACTCCTACACATCCTGGATAACACCTTTGTAGGGAGGATCCTCGTGAGACTCTGATAATTGTTTCTTTACCCACACTTGAGTTTGTCTTGATTTCCCCCTCTTCCGACCCTCAAGATCCTGGTCTGCTCGCTTCTCACGTTTGAGCTTCCACAGTTTCAGAGTTTCTACCCCCTTGTTTTTCAGTTTGTTGCTTTTGGGTTTCCATAGCTGAGTTTTCTTTGATACTCTCTTGCTTGCTCCATCCCAGTGAGCTGGTTTCTCTATTATTCTGACTCTCCATTTCAGTTCTAATCGTTGATGAAAATTGCCAAGATAAGCTGAGGTGCAGGACATCTGACAGTGATCGTTGAGCTTAGATTTCCTCCTTCTGAAGTTACCCCTGGTCCTGGTAACTCTTCTGTTCATCAGAGGATCCTGCAAGCTGAAATATTTTCGTTGAGGAACTTTCTCCTTTCCATAGGGCTGTGGATTGCCTACTTTGTGAAGCTGGGCATTTGATACAGGATGTTGATACAGTGGTTGCTGAAGCACTTCCTGATTCAGATTGACAATTAATTCTTCCTCCATCAGTTTCTGGCAGAGTCTACTTTTCTCTTCACTATCCTCGATTTTCTTTGTCTCTACAGCCTTAACAAAGACTGGTTTACCAGAGCTTTCCTCAAATGTATATCCCAGGCCCATTCTTCCTCCTCCAAATCTTTGATATGACAGAATTTCATCCAGTATATTTTTCTGAGGATTAATTGTTGGAGGAACACTGGCAGCAGGGTTCTTGAAGGCAGCTTCTCCTTTCTTCTGTAGGATGACTGGTCTACTGAGTGTTGACAATCTCTCAAGCAACTCCTCACTCTCTTCTTCCAGATGGTTGACTCTGTCATTTAAAGTTTGGTTTACTTTCAGGGCATCCTCGCATTGGCGAAGAATGTCTTGCAGATTTTCTAATATGTTGTGAGTATAGTCATTTTCTTCTTCGCTGTCTGAGACATCAATCCCATAATTGAACTCATTCTTTATTGTTGTTTCAGATTCATAAGCGGATACACTAGCTAATACAATAACATTTTCTTCATCACTTTCCTCAGAGTCACTCCATGTTGCTGTCAGTGACTTGTTGTCTTTCTTGTCCGAGTCTTTGGTTTGCTTGCTGGGACACTCAGCTTCTCTGTGACCGTACCCCTCACAGTTCCAGCACTGAATCCCTTTTCTTCTTTCTTTCTTTTCTTCTTCCTCTTCAGCTGATTCTTTGCTCTTTCTCTGATTTCCTCCACCTTTTCTGGATTGTCTTCGAGAAGTTGAGGTCTGCCCTGACCTTGTTCCCATATTTTTCAAGAGCTGAGGGTTTCTTTTCATCTGTTTCAGCCTTCAATCCAACATCAGTGTTTTTGTGAGCAGCATCTACTTTGACTAACTTCATCTCAAACTGTTTGAGCGATCCAATTAAGTCTTCCAGCCTCATGTGTCTGACATTTTGAGCTTCTTCGAAGGCAGTCAGTTTCATGTCAAATCTTGTGGGCAATGATCTGATTACCTTCCTAATCAGCTTCTCTTCAGGGATAGGTTCTCCAAGAGCATGGGCTTCATTTGCCAGGTCACACAGTTTTGCATTGAACTCAGTGATCGTCTCCTCTTCTAACATGCTCAAATTTTCAAACTGCGTAGCAACAATCTGTAATCTTGACAGCTTTACTTTAGCAGTTCCTTCATGGGCAGTTTGCAGGATCTCCCAAGCTTGCTTGGCCATATCACAGTTAGATATCAACCTGAAATTGTTAGCATCAACCGCAGCAAAGATAGCATTCAGAGCCTTTGAATTACCAGTTGTTGCATCTCCTTCTTCGGCAATCCATTGTTCTTTAGGCTTTATCTGTGTAACTCCCTGTTCATCCATGGTGATCGGAGGAGACCACTGGACCACCATAGCTCTCCAGGTCTTCTCATCAATGGCTTTGAGAAAGGCCTTCATCCTAGCCTTCCAATATCCATAGTTGCTCTCTTCCAACATTGGAGGCCTGCTCGTACTCTGTCATTCCTTCATTGTGTTCCTTGACTTCTTCAGAGACGATGTAGGATCTTTTACTCTGTGCATTGAGCTCCCGCTCTGATACCAATTGAAATTCGCAGCGCCTCTAATAAACTGATTCGTGAACAAGCAGTTGCTACAGCACACTCTTGTTCACCAGTAATCTGCTTCAGCAGGAAAGATCAAGGACACAAGTTTGTTCACCCAGTTTAGCCAAATTGCCTACGTCTGGGGAGGACTCTTCTCAGTCCTCAATCCACTATTCTCAAGGTTTTCAAGTACCCACGGTTACAACCCACGCAACCTATGCTACTCAACCTTAGGTGGATCCTCGCACACAATCAGAACAGGCTTTGACTTGTGTCTTGCACACCCTCTACTGATATCTATCTAGAATAGCTACTGTCTCCTCGAAACTCAGCCTATTCTAAACAATACTCAAGTTCTGCAGGGTTGCTATAGCATCTGCTGTAGCACACAGCTGATACACAAACTGTCCGCGTCGCTCCGAAGCCTTCCGCTCAGCCGTTCAAACGATTCCACGAGCGCTGCACACTCTGGAATACTCCCCCTCACTCAGTGGCCTCCTGTCACTAGCAAGAGCTTGCCTTCGATCGATTGCCCGAGTCCCTCCACTCGACAATTCCTCCACGGCCTTCCTTGATCAACCAACAAGCACCACTGCTCTGAATTGGCTTCCCGATCAAGCTTGGATCAGACTCTGCAAGTCCTGATCGCCCTCTGCTTCTGTCACCTCAGCTCTGCGCTCACGCTCTGCTCTCGGTGATAATCGAAGACTTTGTTCGCACACCAAAATTACTCTCTCGGAAATCTGTGTGTTCTTTCTTTCAGCTCTCTTCTTCGATCGCCCTTCATTGCTCTGAAGGGTCTCTCTTATATATGCGCGACCACTGCTATCATTATCAGCTTATACCAGTTCCCCTAGCAACATCAATATCTCCTAATTTCTAGGAGATTAGATTTGATTTGAGATTCAAAACAAAACTCCTACTTCAACTAGGAATCTCCACTCTGGAATATTCTCTTCAGCAACTTAGAAATTCTCCTGATGCTCTTAGATGGACTGCCACGCCTTCTTTCCAAAGCCCAGATTGCTGCTGCACGGACAGACGCTACAGCTCTTCTGAACAAGCTCCTGCTAAAGCTTCCTCTTGCTATAGCTGCTCCTTGTTCACTTGCTTGTTCACTTGTGCTAAACTTTGGCTGTAGCTGCATCTTGTTCACTTGTGCTGGTTTTGTCAAACACTGCCATACTGCATCATCATGCCGCACTTTGTATTACAGTTGGAATCAGACAATAAACAATAAATATTTAATAAACGATCCAGTCTTATAATAGAAAAATAAATGATTCGAAATTTTAATTTAATGTATAGACAAAGTTATATAATTTTACTAAAACAAATAAAATCATATTATTTTAAATTTTAGTTTAACTTTACATTTTTAGATGCGACTCCTCTTTAATGTGTACTGCCTGTTCTAACCCGATCCTCATTGTTAATGTATTTTTGATATTTTAGAGGTTGTTGTAGGTAAATTATGTGTGTCTTTTTGACAAAATCTCTGTGTTGCTCCAGCAGAGATAATGTGGACCAAGCTCTGTCCGAGGCTAGACAAACTAGCAGTCGTATATCTGATCGACCATGCAAGTGGTTGCATGATCACATCTATGATATTCCCAGATCATCAATCGAAAATCGATAGAGATACATAAATCAGATACGGGAGATTATTGAAGATCAAATCTTTGGTGATGTGATTTGATGGATCTAGTTACCATATAAGGACAAGCAACCTAGGCTATAAATTGAGTGCCTAGGGTTTGCAGTTCATAAGAAATTCAACCATAATATACACTGAGTTGATTTTTATAGTACCGTCAACCAGAAACCTCCATCATCTAACATCGGTCTTCACTGTAGCGGAGTTCTCATCGAAAGGTTGCATCAGCCAAAGTTGTTCAACGTTTCAAACGTACACACCACCATTGCTACAACATTCACTGGTAAGCTTTCATGTAGAAAGCTCAGATCTTCTGGAGAAAGATCGTTGGTGGTAGAGAAGAGGCAATAACAAACTCGGTGGTTAGTTTGTGCTCACTAGATGTGTAAAAGTAAGATCGATTGAGCTTGGGTGTGTCTCGATAAGCACAATACTTTATACACTGAACTCTCATAGTGAATTGCCCTCCTTGGACTTGGACAAATCCTCAAAATGTAGGCTGTTGTGCCGAACTGGGTAACATGTCGTGTGTTCTATTTTTATATTTTGCACTAACTTGTTTCATTCGAAACTTGTTCTACAAAGTAACCTTGCAGATTAACATGAACAAGATCAATCACACACACACACAATTTCAATTGGTATCAGAGCGGTACACTCAACATAACGGAGTGTGGTCAGAATGAGTATGAAAGAGGGACAAAATTTAAACCGCCCACCATTGCTGGAAGGAACAAATTATGGATGCTAGAGGACTCGAATGAAAGCATTCATCAGATCTATAGATGAGAGAGCCTGGATCATTGTGTTGAAGGGATGTAATCTACCCACTGAGCCAACAAAAGGAGTAACCAAAAAGAAGCCAGAAGAGAACTGGACTAATACTGAAATCACCGTAGCTTCTGGTAACTCCAAAGCATTGATGCTACTTTTTCTACAGTGGATGAAAAAGTGTTATGGTTATCCTCACAATGTGATGTTGCCAAAGATGCCCGGAACATCTTGCATAAGGCATATGAGGGAACTGACAAGGTAAAGATGTCATGTTTACAAATGATTACTACTAAGTTTGAAAATCTCAAGATGACTGCAAATGAAAAGGTTGGGGATTTCTATGCTCGCTTCCTGGATTTATTAAATGAGGCATTTTCATTTAGGGAGCAGATCCCTGAAGAAAAAATTGTTTGAAAAATTTTGAGGTCTCTTTCCCCCGAAGTTTGCAATGAGAGTAATAGCTATTTAGGAGGCGCGTGATATTAAAAGCCTAAAAGTTGATGAACTGATGGGAACACTTGTCACCAGCGAGTTAAGCATGAGAGAGACTGACAAGAAGTTGGAAAAACTGTAGGATTAAGAGTTGAGGCTGATGGCAGAACAAAATAGATCAATACCCTTGCTGAACAACTTGACATGCTAACAAAGTCATTTGACAACTTATCCAGGAAGCTGACTAGGAGGAACAGGGAAAAACATCAGTTGACATGATCCAATTATCCAGTAAAATCAACAGGAAACAGTCAGTGGTGGAACAAGTTGGCACCAGAAGAAAAGGAAAAAAGAATTCAGTGTCACAAATGTGGTGGATTTGGACATATTCAAGCATATTGTGCCAATACTGTGAGGAAGAAGAAGAAGGCATTTGCAGTTAATTGGAGTGGGAGTGATTCGGATCAAAGTCAAGAAGAAGAAGAAGAAGAAACTAGCAATTTTGTTACTCTTACTAGTAGTGTTCCGGAGTCCAAAGTGGTGGGTTGTTCTAGTAACTCCGTAGATGTATATGATGACTATGACACATGCAGTGACGAAGATAGAATTTCTAATGAAAGTATTATTCAGAAGTATCAACTGATGTTGGACAAATGGAAAGAAGTAGTGGAGATTAACAGAATTCGGGATCAAATTATGGCCCAACTGTTAGATGAGAAGATACAGCTGGAAGATACAATCGACGTTCTGCTTACTGAGAAAGAAGAATTCTAGATCCAAGAAAGAATCTCAGAACATCATTGATGTGCTAGTAACTGAAAAGACAAAACTACTTGATATTGTATATTTGCTCAAGATTCAGGCTGAGAAGAACAAGGAGATGCTTGATGAAACAGTTGGTGAGTTAAACAAGTTGAAGCTCACTGTTAAGCAATTTAATGCTGGATCGAGAAATCTAGAATACCATTCTAATGTCCTAGAGATTTGGAGGAAGTAGGGAAGGGATAGGCTATTGTGGTACAAGTAGTGCTAAGGGATCTCAGTTGTTTCAGCAGTCAAGCTAGTTGAATCATCAGGAACAAGTTTACAAACCAAGAGGAAAGTATCAACAACTAAGAGACAAAGTCAAACTGATACGTGAGGGGAAGCAACCAATGATGAGAAACGGTGCAGAACATATATGCTATTTTTGCAATCAAAGTGGGCACATTAAGACGCTATGTCCGTCACTACTGGAACAAATCAGAATCAAGTAGAAGAATCGCTATGCTCATGTACAGTATGAATGGAGCGTTAAGAGGCCAGTTGACATATGCTTCGTTGCATATAACTCGGCAGATTCATTAACAAGGGATCAATGGTATTTTGATAGTGGTTGTTCAACTCATATGACTAATGATCAAAGTAATCTGAAGAAGTTTAGAGCCTACAAAGGAAACTCAGTGACTTTTGGAGATGATGCAAAAGGAAAAGTAGTGGGCTATGGAACATTAAATGTGCCAGGAATGCCTAATCTAGAGAATGTCTTACTTGTTGAAGGATTGTACGCTAATCTTTTAAATATCAGTCAGTTTTGTAATGGTCTCTGACTCGTTCAGTTCACCCATGATGCATATTTGGTACTTGATCAGAATAGTGACTGCTTGATGGAAGGAAGGAGATCTGCAAACAATTGTTCAGTTTTGACTATTTCAGTTTGGTCTCTGACTCGTTCAGTTTTGTGATGGTCTCTGACTCGTTCAGTTCACCCATGATGCATATTTGGTACTTGATGAGAATAGTGACTGCTTGATGGAAGGAAGGAGATCTGCAAACAATTGTTACTTGCACAAATCCAGTGGATCAAATACAAGAGCATCATGTCTTCTTGGGAAAACTGATGAAGCTATCATTTGACATAGGCGATTGGGACATGTTTATCTGGATACCCTGCACAAGTTGTCTTCAGATGGAATGGTAAGAGGGATTCCAAAGATTTGCGGTGAACCAAAGATGATATTTGGAGACTACTAAGTTGGCAAACAAACCTGAGTAACTCATCGCAGGATCAAGGAGATCTACACACAGAGGCCATTAGAATTATTGCATATAGATCTAATCGGTCCCATGCAGGTTGAAAGCTTGGGAGGTAAAAAAATATGTTCTTGTTTGAGTAGATGACTTTTCCAGATTTTATTGGATAATTTTTTGACGAAAAGTCTGATGCAGCTCAAGCTATTATCTATCTATCTACTCGTCTTCAGCGAGAAAGAGAAGATAATCACGAGAGACTTATTGCTATCCGAAGTGATCATGGGCGTAAATTCCTGAACAAGAGATTGGAGGAGTATTGTGACACACATGGAATTTCTCATCAATGCTCATCGTCAATCACAACCCAGCAAAACGGAGTAGTGTAGAGGAAGAATCGAATGCTGCAAGGGATGTGCAGAGTAATGCTTCATGTAAAGCAGATTCCCATGAAGTTCTAGTCAGAGGCGATGAATACAACATGCTACATCATCAATTGAGTAACGATACGCATTGGAACAAGTAAGACGTGCTACAAATTATGGAAAGGGAGAAATCTATTTGTGAAACATTTTCATGAGTTTGGTAGCAAGTGCTATATACTGAATAATCTTGAGTATCGACAGAAGTTGGATTGTCAAAGTGATGTGGGATTGTTTCTAGGTTACTCAATGGACAGCCGTGCCTACCGAGTCTTTAACAAGAGGATTGGAACAGTTGTTGAATAAGTCAACGTGGTGGTTCAGGATGACGAAGATATTACATTGCATTACTAAGATGATGATAACATAGTCCCCCTTGAACAAAGTATATAGAAGCAAAATACAGAAGTTGTTCCAGCAACAGAGGATGTTCCATAGGAGGCAGATAATTGTGAAGCTGAGGCTGAGCAGAACTCGTCCTATGAAACAGTCTTACAACCATCTAGGAGAGTGGGGAAGAATAATCCTCTTACGAATGTGATTGGGGAACCTACTGATTGCATGAAAACACGAAGAAAGTCGATAAAGTTTTGGGAATTGATTGGTGGATCATGTTTTCTCTCCAACATTAAGCCTAGAAACACCAAGGAAGCTATCAATGATGGATATTGGGTGGTGGCCATGCAGTAAGAACTCAGTGAATTCACTCGAAATGATGTATGGGATTTTTTTCCAAGACCTAGTGGAGCTAATGTCATTGGAACAAAGTGGATGTTTAAAACAAATTAGATGAGAAGAGACATATTACGAGGAACAAAGCAAGATTGGTGGCACAAGGATACACTCAAGAGGAAGGCGTTGATTTTGAAGGAACTTTTTCCCCAGTTGCTCGGTTGGAGGCTATTCGCTTGCTAGTTGCTCTTTCTTGCTCTCTAAAGTTCAAGTTGTTCCAGATGGACGTGAAGAGTGCATTTCTGAATGGTCTACTGAATGAAGAAGTCTACATTACTCACCAAAGAGATTTGAAGATCCACATCACCATGACCATGTCTACCATTTAAAGAAGACTCTATATGGTCTCAAATAGGCGCCTAAAGCATGGTACGAGCATCTCACAGTGTTCTTACTCAACTATGGTATGTGCGAGGGGGAGCAGACAAGACCTTATTCGGCAACCGTGGTAACAAATATTTAATTATTGCTCAGATTTATGTTGACGATATTGTGTTTGGTTCCAATAGCCAGCGATTAGTTGATCAGTTCATGGAACAAATGAAGCGTGAGTTCAAAATGAGCATGGTTGGTGAGCTGTCATTTTTTCTTGGACTTCAAGTGAAACAATGTTCGGATGAGATTTTTATTTCTCAGAGCAAGTATGCGAAGAATCTTATAAAGAAGTTTGGTCTGGAGACTGCTAGTCACAAGAGAACACCCGCTGCCACGAATGTGAAGATCAATAAAGATGATAGTGGAACAAGTATTGATTATACTCTCTACAGGAGCATGATAGGAAATTTGTTGTACCTGACTGCCAGTAGACCTAATATTGCCTTTTTAGTTGGAGTTTTTGCAAGATACCAGGCGAAATCTGAAGGAGAGTCACCTGCTGCAGGTGAAGAGAATATAGCTAGAACAAGTGAGTATACTGTGGTATGGAAAAGACACGAATCCTCATCTTGTAGGGTACTACGATGCAGAATGGGATGGAAACGCTGGAGATAGGAAGAGCACATCCGGAGGTTCTTTCTGGGACATAATTTGGTGTCTTGGTTCAGCAAGAAGTAGAACAGTATTTCGTTATCTACCGCAGAAGCTGAATATATTGCTACTGAAAGTAGTTGCACTCAAATGTTGTGGATGAAACAAATGGTGTCCGAGTATGGTGTGGAACAAGGTAAAATGATTCTGTATTGCGACAACATGAGCGCCATAAACATTTCCAAGAATCCGATTCAACGTTCCAGGACAAAGCACATCAATATTTGCCATCACTTCATACGTGATCCAGTGGAAAGGAAGTTGATAACTGTGAAGCATGTTTCCACTGAAAAGCAGTTGGTTGATATCTTCACCAAGCCGCTGGATGGTGTTCAATTTGAATCACTTAGATCCTCCCTGGGTCTATGTGTGTTGAACAAGTAAGTTGTTCCAGAGAGCCCCGTGTCAGTAATTGTTCCAGGAAACTGACAGGCGCAAAATAGGGGGAGTTGGAAATTTCGAGGAATGAGGAGGTAACTTTGTATTCCAAACTTAGAAACTAATTGATTCGACCGCATCTTGGGCTCTTATATTTGTGAGAGAGAATATCGGGAGTTGGTTTGGATGAATGAGATTGTGGAGTTAATCAAGGCATCAGGGTTGTTCCAGCCAATGCAGATGGCTAAACCATTTTCAGAGCAGCTTGTTCGTGTAGTGATAGCAAATGTTCCAGCGGGCTTTAACAGTGCTAGTGATGAGAACCTTGGAAAGCTCAGAGTCAGGGGAGAGAAGTTCAGATTACCCCAGAGGTGATAAATGATTATTATAAAGTTGTTACAGAACCAAAAAACCAAGCAGTTGCGAGAACTTCGTTATCCGATGGAGGAAGTTGATGATGAAGCGAAAGATGTGTTGATGAATCTGAGGAAGCTTGAGGTAACAACCATTGCTGAATATTCTATCTTTTTGCTACTTGGGCTATTCTGTCTGTTGGAACTCGTACTTGACATTAAGTAACTTAGTTTTGAGGCCCTGGTTGACATTTTGTGGCAAACAGAGGGAGTATTTTGGGGAGACTTATTTGCATATTGTTCGTGTTCTTTTAGCAGTAGTATTGTTCTGCCAAAAAAAAAGTCAAGGGGGAGATTGTTGTAGGTAGATTATGTGTGGCATGTCTTTTTGGCAAAACCTCTGTGTTGTTCCAGCAGAGATCATGTGGAACAAGCTCTATCAGGGGACAGACAAACTAGCTGTCGTATATCTGACCTACCAATGAAGGGGTTGCATGATCACATCTATGATATTCCTAGATCATCAATCGAATATCGATAGATATACAAAAATCAGATATGGAAGATTATTGAAGATCAAATCCTTGGTGATGTGATTTGATGGATCTAGTTACCATATAATAACAAGCAACTTAGGCTATAAATTGAGTGCCTAGGGTTTGTAGTTCATAAGCACTTCGACCATAATATACACTGAGCTGATCTATATTGTGCCGTCAACTAGAGAACTCCATCATCCAACACGGGTCTTCATTGTAGCGGAGTTCACATCGAAAGGTTACATCAGCCAAAGTTGTTCAACGTTCCAGATGTACACACTACCATTGTTGCGGCAGTCACTGGTAAGCTTTCAGGTGGAAAGCTCAGATCTTCTGGAGAAAGATCGTTGGTGGTAGAGGAGAGGCAATAACAAACTCGGTGGTTAGTTTGTGCTCACTAGAGGTGTAAAAGTAAGATCGATTGAGCTTCGGTGTGTCTCGATAAGCACTATACTTTGTACACTGAACTCTCGTAGTGAATTGCTCTCCTTGGAATTGGACAAGTCCATAGACATAGGCTGTTATGCTGAACTCCGTAACATATCGTGTATTCTGTTTTTATAATTCGCACTAACTTTGTTTCAGTCGAAACTTGTCCTACAAAGTAACCTTGCAGATTAACTCGACCAAGATCAATCACACACACACACAAGATTTCAAAGGTTTTCGTGTTCGAATTTAGACTTGAATTTGGTATAGTTTTTGGTATAAATATGTAAGGATTATAATGTACCTAAGATCACTTTAACGCCCTCCTTTAATCACAACCGATGAGATTGAGATTGCATCAATTTGTTGAGAACTCTCTCACTCGCAAAGGTTTCCTTAAAGCTATCACTTGAAAACCCGTTCACAAACAAAATGAAAGTTAATTTTTATTTGGGTTGTATGATCATGGTCTATACAATTTATAGTGAGGTATGTTGCACTCAAGTTATCATCAAGTAGATAAGGAGGCCGTCTATTAGAGGTTGTCTAGTAGCAAAACATATGTTAAACATCTTAGCAACCAGAATTTTAAATTGATGTGTTGCTCCGTGTCTGGGTCAATCAGGCTGCTACAACAACTGATTGTGACTATTGCGGAATAATGTAGCTAAGACAGAAACTTAAAATCACTAACGTACTTTGGTCACCCAGTTCGGCTATAGCCTAGGTCTAGGGAGAGCTTCTCTTCAATCCTCAAGATTCCACTATTACCGGCTAAAGTACACAGGTACCAGTTCTCAGCATCTGGTAGAACAACCTCTACTTCTGACCTAGTTAGAATCTATGCCCAGTCTGATCACACAGACTAGCTTACTCTGTCAACAACTTAACTCACTGTATGACATGATGCTATAGAAACTTACTCTGACAAGCTATTCTTTTGTAACATGGGTCTAGATTCTCCGATCTCTTCCTGATGCTCAGTCTGACCTCCGTGAGTTCACTCAATTCCGGTAATGCTCCCCCTTGTTTTGCGACCTCCTCTCAGCGTATGGGAACGTTGTTCAGCACCTTGATCGTCTGTGTTTAGCTCAACGTTGACGATTCTCCAAATGGCATGTACTTTATCTTCAACGAGACTCTTCTCCAGTGAACTCAATGATCGAGCTTCGATCACACTCATTCAGTCGTGACATCTCTCATACTTTTTCAATGATCGCACTCTCTCTCTTTTCTCTATGCTTGTTGCCCTTTCTTTTCTCTCTTTCTTCGTACTTGTTTTCAGTCTCTTTGGAGACACTGCTCATATCCATATATATGGAAGACTTTGGTAGATTATAGAAATCCTAGTCCAACTAGGATTTATCAGATTTAGGACACTTCCTAAATTCTTTTTATCAATCCAAACTTCTCATAGATCTTCGTATATTGCTATATAATTCGGTTGCAACAACCCTTTCCTAAATATGTTTAGGAAACTTCGACCAATTTTTGATGTCTTCTGTTTTGCTCTACTAGCTTGCTTCACCGCTTTTTGTAGCAACTACACGCGTTTTTTCAAACTTGTTGTAGCATAAACATGGGTTTGGTCAAGGATGCCACAATCCTTAACAATCTTCCCCTTGACATTTTTGACAAAATCCAAGGACTATGATGAACGCCTTCAGGCTCCATTTCTAGACACTACCATAACTCTTTTAAGGCTCCATTTCTAGAAAATGTTGTAGCTCTTCTGATCTCGAGCCTGTCTTCAGACTCCTCCAGCGACGACTTCCGCATTCCTTTTGAAGTAGAGGTGGTTCAGCAAGCAACATAATTCAAAACTATGAGAACTAAGATTTCACATCTACTAATATCACATCATACGATCGTCTACGAGTGTGATTCAGAGTTTCAGGCTTAAAATAAACAAACACATGTCAGAGTCAATAAAGCATTTCTCCCCCTTTTATCAATAAAAACGGGGGACTGCAATGAATACAAAGTAACTAGGCCTACGCCTCTTCTCCATGGACAGGAGGTGAGATCACATCAATGGGGTACTCCACATCCCTCAGAAGGCTAACAATTCGGGCTTTCCAGGAAGCATTCCTCTTGGCTTTAGCAGTTAACTGGGCAAGCAACCTTCAGGTGTCTGACGATCCTTTCCCGTAAAGCTGCTTGAATTGCCAACGAGCGTGTCTCAACAGTTGCTGCAACATCTTCCATAACTGAGTCTGCTGCCCCCATCACTGGGTCGGCTTCCGCCACATACACATTATGTTTCCCTTTAAATAACTTGTGGTTCACCAACAAGTCCTGGGGTTCTTTAGATAACCCTTCAAACATCAACTTGAGCCCAGGGTGCCGTTTGGTGACCAGCTCGTATATGAGTGAGGGAAAGACTATTTCTTAGTTTGATATGGCTCATCCGGCGTGAGCTGTTATTTGATGAAGGATAACCTGTCCCAGGTTAACATTAATCCTTTGTCCAATAGCAAACATCAGCATGCCCATTGTCATAACCTTGCCTCTATAGGAGTTTGGAGTCTAGTTTGGAATCAGCATGCCCATTGTTCTTTTGCACTTAAATTTTAAGTACTTAAGTTAATGTAAGGTAAGATAAGTTAAGTTAAGTACATTAATTATTATTTTTATTGGTGGTGTGTTGTTTTTGTGGTGGTGGGTTGTTGTGATTTTAGAAGTGTTGTGGTAATGGTGGTGGGTTGTTGTGATGGTGATATTGCGATTGTGATGATGGTGGTGGTGGTGGGTTATTGTGGTGGTGGGTTATTGTGGTGGTGGGTTGTTTTGATGGTGGTGGTGGTGTTGTTGTGATGGAGGTGGTGGTGGTAGAGGTGACGGTGGTGGTGGTGTTGTTGTGATGGAGGTGGTGGTGGTAGAGGTGGGTTGTTGTGGTGGTGGTGGGTTGTTGTTGTGGTGGTGGTGGGTTGTGGCGGTGGTGGTGGTGGTGATTGTGGTTGTTGTGGTGGTGAGGTGGTGATGGTGTTGTTGTGGTGATGAATAGTAATTTAAGTACTTAAGTTAAGTAAAGTACTTAAGTAAATAACTTAAGGTCAAAAGAACAGACCCTAAGTTATGAGTGATCCAGGCTTCGCACAGTCCCGTTGTCAGGGTGGCAGCCATTGCGTCAGGGTTTGCCTCAGTGGTGATCACCTCCGGTGTGATCACCACGTTTCTTCTCCTCACAAAGCATTCACCAAATTTTGAATTTCCTTCTACTCCAAAACTTTCAGCCAGGTTCGCTAAAAACTCCTTGACCAACTGAGCACAATATCTTCTTTATACAGTAAGAGACTTTAATAGAGTTACCTCCTCCAACAGATGAATTATCTCCGACACCTTGAACTTGCGGACCTCTAGCACATTTTCGTGAATGATAGCATGCTTTGAGACAAGCTCCCAAGATTTAAATGCCTCCAGGTTTTTGAACCATATGCCACACTGGATGACCTCTGGCACCTCAGTTGGGCCTCGCTTGGACTGCGTCTTAGAAGATTCAGCTGGTCTTTTCTGGGTTGCCACAGATGCAGGTATAGGAACTACTCTGTAGTCATCAGCCTCAGAGATCTCCACAACAACGGGTTCTTCTCTTCTTTGATCCGCTGTTTGTGCAGCTACAACAACTTGTTCTTCTTTTGTTTCTTCTTCTGGGTCTTCTTCCAAATCTACTCCTTGGTTTTCTACGGAGCTGACATCCACTGGATGCTTATCCCTTCTGGAAACATGGCTGCTTCAGCAACTACATCCTCTCCATCACCCTTCTGGTGATTTTCAGCATCATAGTCACCTTCCATATCCTCCAGATACTCATTCCGGGACACCTTCCTCTTTCTTATGACATCAGGCTTCTTCACCGTCAATATCTTGACTTTCATCTTAATGCCCATCGGTGCTTCTTCCCTTGGCACTATCAGATGACGGGCAACTGATCCACTCTTAGCCACATTGGCTGATATACTAGGAATCACTGGGACAGCCGATGGACCCGCTTTGATCTGAGCGGAAGAAGATGTAGTAACTTCCCTTCGTTCATTAATTTGAGAGGGTTTTGCCAGAGGGGCAACCTTTGTCAAAGGGATTGTTTGAGACGGTATGGGCAACTTTCTTTCCACCGGTGTTCACCATTATTGATTACCTGATGCTTGAGTAGGAGGAGATTAGGGTTTCTGGAGAGCTTTTGTTGATGAGAAAGTAATGACGTCGTTGTACAAACCCTAACCAATTTCAGTTATTAATATTAATTAATTTTATAATCAGCCGCCCGTCTCTTTTATCTGAACCTTGCGTGGGACTCTTCGGCATTTAATGATTGATTCAAAAAATCATCATTACTCCACTTAAGAGATTAACCATAGATTTTCACTGTTTGTACTGATACGGGTTGCTATAGCAACCTAGTTGGGAATCACCCAAGGCGGATCTTAGTGTTTTGAAGCGCGTTGCATCCAAAGGCTTTGTGAAGATGTTTTCCCACCGCCTCTCAGTTGTTACATGCTTCATTATAATGATCTTCTTCTCCACTAGGTCTCGGATGAAGTTGTGCTTTATGTCAATATGCTTGGTCCTTCAATGTTGAGCTGGATTCTTGGAGATATAGATGGCACTCATGTTCTCGTAGTAGAGTATCATAGCATCCTGTTGACTCCATACTCAGCCAACATTCATTTCATCCATATCATCTTTGCGAAGCAACTCTCAAATGCAATATATTCTACCTCTGCAGTTGCAATGAGATGATGTTCTGCTTACTGAACCAAAAAACTAGGTTGTTGCCAAGGAAGAAGCATCCTCCATATGTGCTCTTACTATCTTCTGTACTTCCTGCCTAGTAAGCATCATAATATCCTACTAGATTCACACTCGTGTCCTTAGTGTTCCGCATCCCATATTCGGTAGTACCACTTACATACCTGATAATCCTCTTCACAAGTTGAAGATGGCTCTCTTTAGGACATACCTGATATCTAGAACAAACTCCAACTGAGTATGATATGTCAAGCAGTCTAGCAGTCAGATACAACAGACTCCCTATCTTGCTCCTATAAACAATTTGATCAACAGCTCTACCAGCTTCATCCTTGATCACTTGAGTAGGTTGCTGCATGCATTCTTTTTTGACTTGATTTGTCCATTTCAAACTTTTTCACCAGATTCTTTCAATATATGCTTTGAGAAATAAGAATATCATCTTTCTTCTGAGTGACTTGTAGTCCAAGTAAGTATGATAGTTTCTTGAACTCTTTTTGCATCTGTGCAACAAATTGCTCTACTAGCCTCTGCGAGATGGAGCCAAAAACTATGTCAACCACATAAATCTGAGCAATAACAAAATCTAACATGTTTCTTTTAACAAAGAGAGTCTTGTCTACTCCCCCTAGATCATATCCATGCTCCATTAGGAAAACTATCATCCGATCAGGCGATCATACCAATCTCTAGGTGCTTGTTTTAACCCATACAGGGCTTTCTTCAGCTTGTACACGTGATCAACATGGTGAGGATCCTCAAATCCCTTTGGCTGCATCATATATACTTCTTCAGATAGTATTCCATTAAGAAAGGCACTCTTGACATTCATTTGATATAGTTTGACCTTTAGATGACAAGCCAGTGCTAAAAGTAGTCTGATGGCCTCTAGTCTAGCTACTGGAGCAAAAGTCTCACCAAAATCGACACCTTCAATCTGAGTGTAACCTTGAGTTGAGCTTTGTTCCTGGTGGTATTTCCTTTCTCATCAGACTTGTTCTTGAAGATCCATTTGGTTTCAATGACGTTGACCCCTTCTGGTCAAAATACCAGATCCCACACATCATATCTTTCAACTCATCAAGCTCCTCTTGCATGGCAGCTATCTAATACTCATCCTCTAGGGCTTCTTTGATATTCTTAGGTTCAATACTAGAGAGAAAACAAGAGTTGCTTATCATACCTCGAAGATTATTATGAGATGTACCTCGTGACGATCTTCCTTCTGAGGGATCTACTATTACATTTGTCAGTGGATGATATAGCAGGCTATATTCATGGACTCGGCCCAAATTATCAGAGGAACCTTCTTTGTATCAATCATCACTCGAGCCATCTCATGAATTGTCCTGATCTTATGCTCAACCACTCCATGGTTGCTGCAGAACTTATCTAGAGCATCATTCTCAAACTTCTTTCCGTGGTCACTCCTTATAGTTGCCACTCTTAGACCCTTCTCTTGTTCCAGTCGGGTTGCTAAAGTAACTACTATTTTGACAGTCTCTGACTTCTCCTTTATGAAGTCGATCCACGAGAAACGAGTATAGTCATCAACACAGACAAATGCATACCTCTTCCTTAAGTAACTTTCCACTTTCATTGATTCCATCAGGTCCGTGTGCTGTAGCTGAAGTGGTCTGGATGTGTTGATTTCTGTAACTTTTGGTTGAGTAACCTTCTATTATTTTCCTATTTGGCATTCTCCACAAACTACATACAAATCTCCTTATCAGGAATTCCTCGAACCAAGTGCTCAGCAGAAATCTTTTTGATGCAGCGTGCGTGCGTGGGCGGGTGGATGGGTAGATCAAGACCCGTGAATATCGGGAGATGAAGGGTCAGTACTCGTTGATTCCAGAGGAATGCCGAGGAAAGACGAAAAGGAAGGAAACCTTTGATATTTTATTAATCAACTGAACTCCCTTCAAAAGGCGTACATAGCATGTTTAAATAGGAAAAAAAAACAGACAAAAAAAGGAAACTAAAATCCTAGAAAAAATTAAAGAAACTGAAACCCTAAATCATAATAATTCGAAAACAATTAGGAAACAAAGTCAGATGGCCCAAAAGCTCACGTGAGATTCATCGGTGGGCCCTTTCTACTTTAAAAATATATTATAATGGTTCCTCTAACTCCGGGAGCCCAAAACCCGCTTGCCTGCACTGCCAGCTTGCACCTTATTCGGGCGACGCCATTTGGTCCGCATCATTCTCTCCAGGACAGAAAAGATTCGTCCTCGAATCTAGTGCCGTATCAACATCGGGAGAAGAGACACCAGCAAAACATATGATGCAGCAATATCACGAGTGTCCGGCACTAAATCAATATAATGCGGAATATTACGGAGATGCGGTGCATCAGATTCTTCCATAGCTGGCTGAAAAGGATCGCGAGACAACAGTGCAGACTGCAGAGCAGCAGTAACCGATGAGGCCTCCCGAGGTTTGGGGTGTGTCTCAATAGGGAGCCCCAATGTCATAATTGCAACTTCCGCCTCATCACCATAATTGTCAAAAATAGGAGGGCCATCACCAAGGATAAAATCAGCCTTAGGAACCGCCTCAACAACACAATTGTCTAAAATAGGAGGACCAACGATGAGAACAAAATCCGCCTCAGGTACATCACTCAGAAAGAGTCCATGGGAATCCGCTGTCGGCATCACAGAACCGGTTGGATATTGATACCAATCTGATGCAGCGTGCGTGCATGGGCGGGTGGATAGATGGATCAAGACAGTTGATTCCGAGGAATATCGGGAGATGAAGGGTCAGTACTCGTTGATTCCAGAGGAATGCCGAGGAAAGACGAAAAGGAAGGAAACATTTGATATTTTATTAATCAACTGAACTCCCTTCAAAAGGCGTACAAAGCATGTTTAAATAAGAAAAAAACAGACAAAAAAGGAAACTAAAACCCTAGAAAAAAATAAAGAAACTGAAACCCTAAAACATAATAATTCGAAAAAAATTTGGAAACGAAATCAGATAGCCCAAAAACTCGCGAGAGATTCATCAGTGGGCCATTTCTACTTTAAAATAATGGTTCATCTGACTCCGGAAGCCCAAAACCCACCTGCATGCACTGCCAGCTTGCACCTTAGTCGGGCGACGCCATTTGGTCTGCATCGCTTTTTAAGGGTTCTAAGGTTCAGATGGCCCATCCTCTTATGCCACATGTTCATCTCTTATGTCTTGGTCATCAGACAAGTTGATGTAGTGGTTGTTGTACCATTTATTATACATATGCTTTCTTTTTCAAATATTTGGTAGAATTATCGAGTGAAATTGACAAAGTGCGTAACATCACAGAATTGACTTATGCTAATGAGATTTTCCTTTAATCGATCTATAAAGGATTGTGGTTGACATAACTACTTCAAGTTGATCTGGCGAGTTGTTACAGCAATCTGTGAAGCAAGTAGTTGGAGCAACCTGAAGACTTCCAACGGACGTCCGAAGATATCTAATCGGAGCATGTTTCCTAATTGTGTTTAGGAAACTATAGCAGCAACAAGATTGCCAACAACCTACAAAGATCGAAGAGAATATATGGTTCCTAAATTACTTTTAGGAAAGAGGTAGTTACAATCAAATCTCAACAACTTGCAAGATCTTGGAATAGATCAGGATCGCAAAATAAGGATTTAGAAAGTGTTCTAAATCGATAAAATTCTAGCGAGGCTAGCATTTCCATAATCTTCGTGGGCTGCCAGCATGTAAGGGCAGCGTCACACACAAGGGATACAAACACACACAAGCATATACAAGCACAAAGCATGAGCAAAGAGCTAGAGTGTTGTCACTCCTGAAAGAGATCACGACTGCCAGAGTCTGATCAAAGCTTGATCATCGAAGTTTAACTGGAGCGGAGTCTCATTGAAGATCAAGTACAAGTCTTTAAAAAATCGTCATGGGTAAGCCGGTCACGGATGATCACAGAGCAGAGCAATGTTCCTGATAGCTGACAGGAGGTCACTGATCAAGAGGGAGCGTCATCGGAGTTGGGAGAACTCGCGGAGGTCCGACTAAGCAGTTGAAAGAGCTTGGAGAGTCGAAGACCTGTGCTACGAGAGAGCAGCTTGGTTGAATAAGTTGTTATAGCAACCTGTTATGCACTGAGTAGTGTAGGCTAATCTGTGTGATCAGATTGAGCTGAGATAGCTAGTTTGTGTGATCAGACTGAGCGAAGATTCTAGCTATGTTAGAAGTAGAGATTTTTCTAGCATAGGCTGAGAACGGGTAACTAAAGTGTTTGAGTTTTTCAGGTTCAGCTCTAGCAAGATTATTCAGCAAGTATCGTTGAAGGTTGCTATAGCAACCTGTCTGATCCAGACACCAACAACGGATCTAATTTCACCATCCACAAGCATAACATTCTTCAGCTTAAGCCGACCTTGAACACATAGTGTTCCCTTACCAAGTACTTTCCTTTTCAGCCCATTCCCAAATATTACGTGCTGTTATTTGCATGGTTGAATGTCAATCAGGCAAGTCTGATCCTCGGTCATGTGTCCTAAGCATCCACTGTCAAAGTACCACCTTCTTTTCTTCATTGAGGTGATGAGCAGTTATTGGCCATTGTTCTCCAATACCCGGTAGTGGGTGGTCTTTGAGGTTTTCAGTACTTGGTCAAGATGGGGCAGAATCATTGGATATGAGCCCTTCTATAGCATCTGCCGTCCGTTTCTTCTCAGTGTTTTTCTCTGAATCTGTGTTTGAAGTCTGGGTGGTCTATCCACCTTTTGTTCTTAGAGTTCAGGTTGTTCTTGCTTCTGAGCTTTAACAAACTGAGTCTTTCCAAAACCCAAATCTCATGTGTAACCAAGACCAGTGTTTCCTCCACCATACCTTGATATCATAGTATAGCATCGAGGTTGCTAGATCCACTGTTTAGCGTCTTCACCATTCTCTTTTGTTGACTCAGTTCTTCCGTCATGGCAACATAGTCTTTACTCATGTTGTTTGACTTAAGTCGTCGGAGAGGTGACGGTCTGGTTCATGTCATTCTTCTCAAACTTCAGCACATCCACAGTGTCCTGCAAGTCTTCATTTTCTCCTTCTAGTCGAGATATCTTTGTAATATGATCTTTGTTAACTTCAATCGCTTCCCGCCACTTCTGGTGCATCAGGAGAAAGTTTTCAGCGAAACATTCCTCAGTGAGCTCTTTGTGGTGTTGTAATGATGGTGGTGGTATTATAGTTTTGTGGTGGTGGTGTTTGTAGTGGTAGGTACCAAATATATATAACGAATAGTAATTTAAGTATTTGAGTTATATACTTAAATTAAGTAAAATTAAATTAAAATCAGTGACTAAAAATAAATAAGTTCACTTCAAAAAAACCTCTAAATCTCACATTCCCAAACCCAACCAATGCTTCGTGGTAGGCTCGGTATGATACGGCTTTCCTGATTTGTCTTAACTTGAGCACTTAACTTCAGTCTATGCATTATCTTATACAACCTGAATGGACACGCATGCCATCCTTCAGTTGCTGCCTGGGTACAAGTGTCCTATACCTGCCCACCAATGCTTTGAAGATGTGTCATATATATGCAAGTGAGTGTCGATCATGGTCGGGCTGCAGGCGACCGCGAGTAGGAGTTGGGGGTCTCTGAGCATTCAGCTCCTACATTATTTGAGCACAAGCCAAAGTGAAAATCATAGACATAAGCCATGAACAGAGAATGTGGAGTTTTAGGCATGAACGAGAAAATCTGATTTCAGAACTATTACCTGCATCCACGGGTCTTCAACAAAATGTTCTGGCGACATCTCAGGTGACTGCAGAGGAGGTGGCAATGGATGGATCAATTTAGGGACTATTACTAACCCTCTACCAACAACCAACAAAGCCCCAGCATTATTTGCAGTTCCTACATACATGTTTGCCATTTTAGATTATGAATGGCACATCAAGGCAAATATAATAATTCTTGCAAGAAATTTACCGCAATAATTAGTTGCAGAAAACAAGGTAATCAGCTGCCCCTGGGCAAATCGTTCAAACCCATCCATCACGCATTCATGAGCCCTTATGATCATCTGCAGTTTGTTCCTCTTACAGAAGTCTGCGACTCGGTCAGGCTGAGTAGGTCAAATGATAATCAAAACAGGAAAAAACCAAGACTTGCAAAAATGCAAAAGGGGTTGATACGAAATATGCATATATGAAAATGGAAACAGAGTGAAATGGAAGAGAGCACACCCCAAAAGTGACGAGACCAGGCCCTCTAGCGTTAGGCCTCAAGCCCTCTATACTATCATTTTCTGTTGGATCAGACCTGAAGGAGATAAACTACATCTAGAAAAAGGCAACTTGTGAATAAGGAATTAACGAGAATGAATGAGTGTGGCTTGCCATAGGAGGTCCATGAGAACCATAGATCCACAATCCATTGTAATGGGCCTTTCAAGTTTTTCTATCTGTTCAACAGAATGTATAGACCTCCCAATACCACCATGCATACATATTATCTTTTTCTCAATCAGGGCAGCAAGAGGGAGAAAGTTGAACAGTTGATTAAACCTAGTCCATGCCCATATTCCATCTTTCTCCCCCTACGCAACACTGAAGTGTCACCAATATATGGAAATGAAATAATGTGAAAGAAATAAGAAGCACATTGCTTTGTACCAATCTTTCTATGCACTCAATACGAAAACCAAACAGCGCATTGATGTCAGCAGCTTCATGGTTTCCACGAATCAAGTAAACATTCTCTGGGTATTTTATCTGCAAGTTTTTACAGGACTCATGTCATAATAGTCTGTATTAGACACAATGAGTAGAATGTTAAAAGACGACGCGAAAAGAGATACCTTTAAAGCAAGGAGCAATGTTATAGTTTCCAAACTGTGTTGACCTCGATCAACATAATCCCCCAAAAACAAATAGTCGATGTAGCTAACACAAAGGACAATCATGTGACAGAAGTCAGTGTTATAGTTGCTGAAGAGCACACATGGTACATAATAGGCAAAAGGCATCAGTTGCACAGGCAAAACAGTTGATCCCAAAAAGCCACCAATTAGTACCGTCGCCACTTATGCCAACCATCATTGTACTCAATTACTCATTTCGGAGCCATATTGGACCAGTCAATACATCTTAAAGTTTGCAAATGAACACACAATTTGATGATATTTTCTCGTGTATAACTTGAACTTGTTTTTAATTTTCACACAAACTACCAACCTCATCTAAAGGAACCCACAAAATTTTTTGGGTTACATATAGAAATCATGAAACACATATACCACCACTCAACTCACTACCCTTAAACCATGCATGAATAACTGATATTGTATGTTCTAATAGTCAGAAATAATAAAAAACATACTTAGAAAAGAAGAACCTGGCAACTCACGTTATGTCTCCTTCGGTCACGGGAAAGCCATATTCATCAAATAAACGCATTAAATCACCAAACTGGCCATGAAGGTCGCCAAATATCTTTATAGGAGCTTTCAATTGAAGCACTGTTGCTTCGTGCATAAATATCTGCTCCGCAGCATAGCAGAGCTCGCTGAGTTCATAGGAGTCCAAGAAAAATCTTCTATTAGAAGGAGGTTTCCAGTTCCTTGGTCGAAGCAATTGAGATATTATCTGGCAAAACAAGAGAAGACTTGGCAATGGCAGATAAGTGCATGAACATCTAAATTCTAACAACAATGGTGGATTTAGTCTTGTATTCTTGCCTTTCTATGCAAACCTTGAGGGGATTTTTGCCTGATGAACTTTCTGTTAGGGTATGATGAGTCGCTACAAATTGGCATCATTCGCCTGCTCTCATTTTCAAATTGGTCCAAGGACAACTGCCTGACCAAACCTCCTAAATTCCCTATGATTTCCTTTGCAACGACAACCTGTACTAAGAATGTATATAATCATTACTTGAAGGCCTAAATGCTTTATATAGAAGATTAAGCGAGGGGGAGAGGGTCACATACAGCTCGTGGGTGTAGACGAACATCTGATCCACTATCAATACAGTTAAAAGTCGATTCAGGAGCTTGCATGATGGTATCTGAGGTAGATGTTTGTTCAGCCACAGAGGATTTTGTCTGGGCAATTTGCAACATATCAGTAGCAACCTCGGCTTCAGCAGCAGAAAGATCGCACAACTTTTCCAATGAGTTGTTGCTCATACTGGCGTTTGGAAACATAAACATTCAACTTCCAGCATATAAAGAACTACAGCACAAAAACTGAAGCATGGCCATTGACAAGAGATGACCTCAATCCACTAGATACAGGTATCTCAGGTTTGATATCTGAGCTCCGGTTAGGCAAAAATGAAGCAGAATTACTCTGAAATCCTCTGGGGCTTGTTAGTGGTGAATACATATTGGATGTCGGAGTAAGAAAATCAGCGTCTGGCTGCAGCGCCGAATTTTCTGCGACCAAAAAGTCATCCAGCACCACATCTGCACAGGAATAAGCGAAGAATAAACTATAACGGTGAAGGGATCGCTGTGAATTAACATATCGAGAACTAAGGTCTGCAGTAAAATCGTTGAAACGCATAGCTCATCAAATAATCATGTCGAATAACCAGAAATCATGAAATTTTCATATGAATGCAGATGCAACTTGGTTGAAGTAATGCTCGTTCCAGATTCATGGCTTCAAATTAATGGCTAGAAGGCTCTAATGTTTTTGTTACAAGTATTGTAAGGAACTGACATGAAAAAATGATCTACCAAAGAAACTAATGTAGTTGATCTTCAGGGAGAATAGAAACATAAAAATGAGTTACACTACAACTTACCACCTCGGAGTCCACCATGAACATAAATATGACCGCCAACGGATGCAGCAGCATGGCGGCAACGGCGCATGAGCTCCAAATCCGGGTCATAATCAATATGCCTAGTGGCCATGCTTGAGGATGTCACGAGTCCATTTTTATCCAACCATACCCCAGCAGCAGTATCCAATACTTTTTGATAGAAGGTTAATCTAATTAAAAGGACCCTGGTACCAAGTCGTGATCAACAATACCCACCTAAAACACAAAGAGTACCTGCTAGTGCTCCTTCACCTTCTATTACCCGTCCTCTTAATGCGCCTCCTGTAGCATGTAGACGAGCCCCTACAAAAACCTGAAAATGTAACGAACATATTTATTATTAAGTGCACTTATCCCATGTCACCAGCAATTTGAAGAATCCAGCCTCTACAGTAAATCACATTAAGAATGGGCTTCAAACATATAAGTGCAGTTATCCCTTTTCCCCAAAAAAGTTGTAAAAGCATTTGAGGCCAAACATTAGGTATGTAGCTTCCACTTACCGCTGCATGCTGATATCTTGGCATAGGAGCCACTCCAGGTGCAACAGTCCACTCCCACCGACCATTTCTATGCATCAGAAGCCCATATGCGTCTGCTAGGGCCTTCAGAAGCACATAAACACAATTAAATGACATAGTTAGAGGAACATCTAAAATACTTGCGCAACATTTGAACATTATGACTTACAGAAAAACATCCAATTCAGCACATTTTGGTAAAGGAAAATTCAACGGTTTTATATTCAGAGTATAGAAAGATTGTTCAGTTTTCAGGAAGTAAGGAGGATCATACTTTGCCAAAGGCGTCTCTCCCACCACAAAGCAAAAACATACCATCGGAGCGGGAACAAGCAGTTGCATACCTACGTACAAGTACAAAGCTGATTAGGATACCAGAACACAAATTCGGTTCTTTAAAGAATTAATTTAAGACTAACTAAAACTGAAAGCATAGTGATTGAAAGAAAGATCTAACTTTCCTAAATCAAGGCTACTAAAAACTACTTCACAAAGTCAAGAAATTATACCCACTTACATTCTAGCACATGGCTGATCACCTTCTGGGTTGAGCTTTTGCCATACATACGGCTTTTGGGCTGTATCTAAGACCCAAGCATCTGATATCACTCTTTTCCCTTGAAAACAAAGCCAAGGAATTGCGGCATTATTCAAAACCAATCATAACAGACAAAGAAATAAACAATTAAAAAATAACACATCACTCTTTTTCCTTGCTCAGAGAGAGAGATGCAAGAACAAGGCCTAATGAAAACTATGTCTCTGGAAACATGGGTTACCCATAGTAACTGTAACTGGTAGGCATAATTATTAATAATCAAAAACCAACACAAACCGATATCATATTTCCTGACTAAAGCGTACCCTCAATGTGAAGTCAATACCAAGGCACTATAGCAACTCCATTTTGAAAGGAAAGACACTAGATAAGGCATATAATTGAATATCGCGACAAATCAAACATAGAGCTTACTTACCATCATTGCCGCTGACTGTAACAAGATATCTTTGTGAAATCAAGTCCATGGCGTGACCATAAAGAGGCCCAGGACCTTCTCCTTGAACAACCAATCTGCACTTGAATAAATAATATAAACTATAGTCAAAAGTTTCTAACAGATGCAATACAACAAACAAGGTTCTCTAAATCCATTAGAGAAAATCATGCCTGTGCCACTTGTATTTGTCATCTTCGGTCAAGTTTAAAACATATAGATCATCCGTTGAATGGCCTGCAGGACCTATGCCGCCCTATATAATTCCCAACAATACTCAAGTTGAATTCAGTATCTTAAATGAAACTAAAATTGCCAACAGAAAATTAAGTTTGAAAGTTTGTGGAGTTCCTAAATTTCCAAAACCTGAAACACAACCATAGTCCCCACTGCAGTGGCTGTGTGTGCAGCTCGTGGGGATGGAGGGTCCCCTACTGGTTTTAATCTGGAAAATTCATTCCAATATCGGTTACCTCGGATCAACATATACCTCATACAATATAACTACAGTAAGTACACGAGTATAGCTGAATGGACGGTTCAAACATAAACAGTTGCGAGACATACCTGGTCCATTTCCTTGTAAGAACATCATAGGAATGAACATCATTGGTCACTCCCGCTAACCCTTAACACAATTATCAGCAACCCAAAAAGAATAAACAAATTCAGTAACTAATGATTCAAAAGTAAATCAAGGTGAGCAAGTAAACTGAAGTAGGTGGAGGAAATACTTACTGATGCCACCTGAAGCTCCACCCTCAACAGCAGTGGTGCCACCAAATAAAATGAGTTTTGGACCATGAGATTTGGTGGGAGCGAAGGAGGTGAGCGTATGTGCGCAGCGAGGACCAGGGGCGTCCTCGTCGGAATCCCAATAGGTTTCCAACGGCCGGTAAGTGGGGGCAGGCTGAAGCAGTGTCTTCGAACCCATCAGAGAGATGAATTGGGGTTTGATACAGAAAACATTGGAACTTTGTTGAGTTAGATGATGAAATGATTGGTGAGGTGAGAGTATAATGGAGAAATTTCAATTGAAAGGGATGAGTCAAAGATGAAAAGTGAGTGTGAGAATTGGGTAGCAGAGAAGGGAGTGGGGACAACAACCGTCGAGGAAGAAAAGGAGCAACTTAACCCAGCACAGCACAGCTCAGTAGCTGATGTTTTTCTAAACAAGTGTGCTTAGACGACGAAAATGAGGAGGACAACACTGTTGATTTGGTCTGTCACAATCAGCATCCCAAGTCTTCTTCTTCGTCTGCTTCCTGTAGTATCAATAATAAAAATAATCGGAAATGAGTTAACTATCACTGGATATGTATATTGCCCTATTGGTCAATGCTTTGCTGGGACGTCAGAAACTGATATGATAATAACGATGATGTGTTTTCCAAACATATTTCATTATCAAGTCATATCCTCACAAGAAAATTTTATAAATTCTCGGAACACTCTACTGCTGTCTCCGTTCTAAGAGAAGAATGCTCATTAATTTACCGTCCCTTCCGTTGAAGTCGTAAATCAGCAAACTTTCCTCGAATTATGAGAAACACCGGGAGGAGGAACCATATAAACCTCCTCTTGAAAATCTCTATTCAAGAATGCATTTTGACATCCATCTGAGAAATAGGCCACTGCTTGACGGAAGCAACGACGATAAGAGTGTGAATAGTCACATGTTTAGAAACTGGAGCAAAAGTTTCCTCATAATCTATGCCATACTGCTGAGGAAATCCCTTAGCAACCAAACGAGGTTTGTATCGCTCAATACTCCCATCTGACTTTTAATCATGTAAACCAAACCAATAGCACGTTTCCTCACTGGAAGAGGAATAATGTCTCAAGTATCTATTTTGTACAATGCAGAGAGTTCTTCATCCTTCGTCTACTGCCATCGGGGGTCAAGAACAACCTCTTTATAGGAAGAATGCTCATATAGCTGGTGAATAGAAGCACAAAAAGAAGCAGAATATGTGGAGTATACAAAATTAGTTAAATGAGCAGACTTACGAGTTCGCTGAGGCTACCAAGGGAAAAGAGGATGAGGATCCATAATCACAAAAGCGTCATCTTGGGAAGCGGATGGTGAACGTTGTCAAAATTGTGGTAGTAAAAATACTAGTCCAATCACGGTACACAAACAATATTTATAATCCGACTGACCTCGGGACGAACCCAAGAGAAAAGCTTAGATTAGTCTAAAGCTAGCTAGTAATGCTTAAGTAAGTTTATTAAATAAAAGCCGAGGTTTTTCCTCTTGGTGAGGTATCTCTAGTAAATACTAAAGAAAAGATTGAATTTAGTTTTGAAAGGAAGCAATTAAGAAAGCGTAGTCAGAATTCTACTTCACCCTTAGGTCCGATATGCAACACAAAACAGCAATTCATGCATAAGGTAATTTGATTGATAATTCTAGGCTAAAGTATCATGCATTCTAAATTCAACTCTCTCCTTCTCTAGAATGGGAATGATACCTAAGTGACACAATTCTCAAACTCTCGCTCTAATGAACCGTGTAGACCAAAAGACTCATGATCTCAACCTCTCGGTCTATTGATAGTTAACTAAAGTCCGCTTTATGCTTAGCCTATTAGATTGCAAATGTCACTCTCGCGCATAAAAGCTATCTAAAATAAACATACTTGATCTTCTAAACAACCTAAGTTCAATTCTCATTCCATCCTTAGGTGTTTCATTAATTCATACTCATTCATGTGTTTCGTCAAACACTTGGTGTGCATAAAATTAACATAAAGATAAAGCATGAGAATTTTCTATCAAAAACCTCATTCATAATAAAATTGCATGTTTTGCATTACAATGTAACCTAAGAAATCCATAAGGACTCAACTACTATGAGACTACTCACTCATGGTGAGTTCAATACAAAACATAGTTTCTAATTGAAATTGTTCACCAATTGAAGACAAACTAGTAGGGATTGAGTAGAGGGATGTTGTGGAATCTTCAATTGTTGATGCCTTCTCCGAATTCTTGACAATTCTCGAAGTTGGCGATTTAGGGTTTTTTTCCAAGAGAGAAACCCTAGGTGCCGGAGGCACCCCCAAAGCACACTCTAATGTTTCTCATCTTTTTTCTATTTATATTTACCCGTCGTGCCATAATCAAAAGTGATTCGGGGTAGCCTTATTGAGTTGATTCGTGCAGACTGTCCGAATCAAAGTCTTAGTGTGTTTCATTGCTGGGCGAATCACTTTTCCTTGGGCGGATCACTTTTGATACGCCCTGGCCTGAATTCCTCTTGGGCGAATCAACATTGCAGTGCTCGAGTGACCCTTTAAACCTTCGAATTATGTCTTGATGTAAACTAAAAAGTTGTAGCTCTTTGAATTACCTTTCCAACACGCTATTGCAAGCCTCAATCGCATAAGAATCACCGGCTCGGCAAGCCTTCGAAAATGAACAGGTCAATCTGCCCAGAAGTGGTCTACGGGCGAATTCTCCTCGAGTCATTTCTGATCCGAGCCGTAGGGGTTGATTCAACCAAGGTTGGTCGAATCACATGTGATTCGTGCACCCCTGGTCGAATCAAATCTACCTTGGGCGAATCACTTTTGCCTAATTTTGCTCGTTTTTGCTCTCGATCGACCGGAATTCATTCGGATCTTCTTTGGGCCACTTCATATCGTGTAATATATCTTTTCAATCTGAAATGGATAAAGAAAACATCAAACGACTTTATAAAATAATGAAACAAACAAGAAGTAAAGGGAAAATGAGGACAAATATAAGTTGTTTGTCCGTACATCAAAACACCCCACACTTAAGTCTTGTTCGTCCCGAACAAGTATATGCACAAGTCAAGCGGAGAGTAAGATGTTAAATCATATATGACAATATCAAAGCATGTAGCAAATCTTGCTCACATAAAACACATCTATCCCCTACTCATGTAATATAACATAAAAATAACTAAACAAAGAAAATTAATCTACTCCTAACTCACTGTCGTACGAAGCATGGATGCATTTAACCTATGCATCAAGCTTTTAAATCCATAGGTTACCCTAGTGGACGAGTTATAGTCTCGTGAGAGTTTTCAGAATAGAAATACTCACAAATCCTACTCGCAATCATCCATAAGAGTTCAAAATCCAAATATAGTTTGCAAAGCAAGTAGTTCTTTATCAGCCCACATAATAATTGAGTTGTGCAAATCATTCAGTTTAAGCAAACTCTAAGAATCATTTAATTCATTGCGACAACAAATATTCATAGAATCGACATCAAAACTAGCATTCGTCAAATTCAATTTACCGCTCAGTTTCCTGTGCAATTAGTATGAAGAAAAGCGTCGCTTACAGTCAATCACATATGCTTGCTAAGGGCAGGTCCATAAGCTCATGACAACAAACTCATTCTCAAGTTTTAGACTATACGTCATAATCCGTAAGAGAAGAGGAGTTTTGACATTGAAAATTTTAAAATTCACTCGTACGAATCTTGATGCTTAAGTAATAAATTACGAGGATCATACCTAAGATGCCTCCTAAAAGAAAAATGCAAATGCCTTACTCACACACATGCAAAAGAACTTGCGAAAGGCATAAAGTCAAGAATTAAGTGGGTTTCTTTTCTTTTTTTTTGCGTTTATGCAAATGCTTTGAAGGAGGAACTAACCTTCCTAACCCTCGGCATTTGTAAAACTTTTCCTTGATCAAAATAACAAATAATATTTTGTGTTTATACAAATGCTTTCAAGGGAGACCTTACCTTCCTAACCCTCGGCTTTTGAAAAATCTTAAAAATATAATTTTTTTTCTTTCTTGCACTCTTTTTTCTCTTTTCGCAAATGCTTTATTTGACCCCACACTTAATATTTGACAATGTGTCTAAGTGAGATATAATGGAGCATGAAGTGTGAGCTAAACAAATGCAAAGGCTAAATAGGAGTGCTAAAGTCACCTAAAGCAAACAAGAACAAGTACGAGGTTTTTATATGAAAACTATATTTATTTTATTTTTGTGCTCGCTAGACTTAGCTTCATTTTTCATGCACGGAAATAGCTTAAAAATAAATCAAACTAAACTAGTCAAAACACCGAATCATGTGAATAAAATCATCACAAAGAATGTCAATCAACTTAAAGATACGATTCATGAATGCAAAGCACAACTCATTCCAATTTTTTTTTAAAATGATACTACTTAATAGCTTAGCAAACATTACTTCATGTGATCAATACTTAAAGCTAGGATGACAGCAATCATAGCGAGTATAATGCACACAAAATAAATATGTAGCATAGAATCATTTTGTTAAACAAATAATAGCATAAGCGCAAACACCTCACTTAAAAGTTTGCTTAATCACTAAGCAATATAAAGTAAAAGAAGTAAAGAGAAAGTTTCAAAAGAACTTCTCTCTTGTGGAGGTAGCCAAATGCGCATCCGCCTATGTCCGTGAATGATGCTCTAGTCAGTTGCGGTAAATCTGAAACTCAAGAAAAAGGTTAGCGTGATACCTAAATTCACGGATTTAAACAGCTAGCTATTACATATATATCAATGCGAAACATACAGCTAGGCGACAAATTGGAAAACAAATGCGCGATAATTCATACGATGAGTTCACATAGATATGCTCGTGTATATCAAAAGTCATGAACTAATGTATTATAGTGCTTGAAAAAGGTGTTGAACAAATGCGAGTAAAGTTGCAAAATTTTCCAGAGACAACCGAAAATAGTTATGCTCAAAACTGCCCGAATAAGAATTGATTTGGGGTGCACAAAAAGTGATCCGACCACAGCCTGGTCGAATCAAAGAAGTTTGGATAGCTGAGGTTCCCCGAATCAAAAGTGATTCGGGCAAGGCAAAAAAAGTGATTCGGCCAGGTAGGCCGAATCAGCCATGATTCGTAGAGAGAGGAATTCGACTCGACCAAGGTTGGGCGAATCATATTTCTAAGGGGAAAATGCTAGATAAATAAAAAAACAACACAAGTTCGAAAACCCTGTCATGCAAAAAATAATCACGGCGAAGCGTGTCAATATACAAATGGACTAGTCAAGCAAATTAAGTAACAAGAATACTAACGCAAGTCATGACAAACATAGAAGCAACCTAAACATCAACGGATTACCTCACACTTAAAACTTCTACATATCGATAATCAAACCAAAGAGGTAATTCGAGTGCACACAAACACAAAATCCCTTAAACCACCAATCAAACATTTGGCACACGACGCAACACAAATTTCACAACGATTCTATACTACAATCAAGTAAAAATAAAAGCATAAATACTCACAAGCCTAGTTAACGTTTTGGCTAAGACGTAGCCGATTCCCTTTTTCATAAGAAACACACTTGAGAAGACCTTTGCGATAATTCCTTCTCAAGTGGCATGCGTCGAAAATGTGGGAATCAAGTGAAGTCGTCCAGCTTGAAGTCTCCAAACTCCAACCGGTCTCTCATCTTCCTCTTGCGGAAGAGCGGCATTTCCTTCCCTCCTCGGATTCGGTTGATCCATAATTTTTGTTGGTGGATCAACGCGAATTTGAGGTGAAGGGGTATCAAAATCTGTCAATTTCTGCTTTGGCGTTGATGTGGAGGCTTGTTCTTGTGCCTTTTTCGTGCGCGCTCTGATTTGCATTCAAACACCTACGAAGCAATCGAAGAAAGCATCAATAAGTGTGAACTTACATTAAATAAGCAAGAATAGCACGCAAACACACAATCACGATAAACAAAAAGAAAAGAATATGAAATTAACTAGTTAAAGTAATACTAAAAACCAAACTAGTCTAATGTCTAATCCCCGGCAACGGCGCTGTTTTGAACATTGTCGAATATTCTGGTACTAAAAATACTAGTCTAATCATGGTGCGCAAACAATATTTATAATCCGAGTGATCTCAGGTCTAACCCAAGAGAAAAGCCTAGATTAGTCTAAAGCTAGCTAGTAATGCTTAAGGTAAGTCTACTAAATACAAGCTGGGGTTTTTCCTCTAGGCGAAGTATCTCTGGTAAATAATAAAGAAAAGATTGTACTTGGTTTTGAAAGGAAGCAATTAAAAAAGCATAGCAGGAATCTTACTTCACCCCTAGGTCATGCGATTAGCAACACAAAAGAGCAATTCATGCATAAGGTTATTTGATTGATAATTCTAAGCTAAAGTATCACGCATTCTAAATTCAACTCTCGCTCCTTTTCTAGAATGTGAATCATACCTAAGTGACACAATTCTTAAACTCTCGCTCTAATGAACCGTGTAGAACAAAAGTCTCATAATCTCAACCTCTCGGTCTATTGATAGTTAACTAAACTCACCTATATGCTTAGCCTACTAGACTGCGAATGTCACTCTCGCGCGCAAAAACAATCTAAAATAAACATACTTGATGTTCGAAACAACCTAAGTTCAATTCTCATTTTATCCTTAGGTGTTTCATTAATTCATACTCATTCATGCGTTTCGTCAAACACTTGGGTGCATAAAATTAACATGAAGATAAAGCATGAGAATTTTCGATCAAAAACCTCATTCATAATAAAATTGCATGTTTTGTGAAATTCGCAGCGCCTCTAAAAACTGATTTGTGAACAAGCAGTTGCTACAGCACACTCTTGTTCTCCAGTAAACTGCTTCAGCAGAAAAGATCAAGGACACAAGTTGTTCACCCAGTTCAGCCAAATTCCCTACGTCTGGGGAGGACTCTTCTCAGTCCTCAATCCACTATTCTCAAGGTTTCCAAGTACCCACGGTTACAACCCACGCAACCTATGCTACTCAACCTTAGGTGGATCCTCGCACACAATCAGAACATGCTCTGACTTGTGTCTGCGCACCCTCTACTGATATCTATCTAGAATGGCTACTTTATCCTCAAACTCAGCCTATTCTAAACAATAGTCAAGTTCTGCAGGGTTGCTGTAGCACACAGCTAATGCACAAATTGTCCGCGTCGCTCCAAAGCCTTCCGCTGAGCCATTAGAACGATTCCACGAGCGCTGCACACTCTGGAATACTCCCCCTCACTCAGTGACCTCCTTTCACTAGCAAGAGCTTCCCTTCGATCAATTGCCCGAGTCCCTCCGCTCGACAATTCCTACGCGGCCTTCCTTGATCAACCAACAAGCAGCACTGCTCTGAATTGGCTTCTCGATCAAGCTTGGATAAGACTCTGCAAGTCATGATAACCCTCTGCTTGTGTCACCTCTGCTCTGCGCTCACGCTTTGCTCTCGGTGAAGATTGAAAAATTTCCTAGCACACCAAAAATACTCTCTCAGAATTCTGTGTATGTGTACTCGTTCACGCTCTCTTTTTCAATCACCTTTCTTCGCTCTGAAGGATCTCACTTATATATGTGCGTCCACTGCTTCATTATCAGATTACAGCAGTTCGCCTTGCAGCATCAATATCTCCTAATTCTAGGAGATAAGATTTGATTTGAGATTCAAACCACAACTCCTACTTCAGCTAGGAATCTCCACTCTGGAATATTCTCTACAGCAACTTAGAAACTCTTCTGATGCTCTTAGATGAACTGCCACGCCTTCATTCCAAAGCACAGATTGCTGCTGCACGGACAGATGCTACAGCTCTTCTGAACAGGCTCCTGCTAAAGCTTCTTCCTGCTATAGCAGCTCCTTGTTCACCAGCTCGTTCACTTGTGCTGAACTTTGACTGTAGTAGCAGCTTGTTCACTTGTGCTGGTTTTGTCAAACACTGCCATACTGCATCATCAATCTCCCCCTTGGCATTTTGACAAAACACCTTTGAAAGCATCAATCTAAATCCTCCGGAACTAACTCCCCTCCCTTTTTCTCCCCCTTTTTGGCACAACTGACAAGGGGAAGTTCCTTTTTATCTCAAGAGGGCAAGACACAGAGACCCAGAGAAGATCTCAGGTCTTCGGACCGTACTGAGTCAGAGGTTTAGTGAAGATATCAGCAAGCTGTTTAGCCGATACAACATGTTGGAGTGCAATAATTTTCTTTTCCACCAGATCTCGGATGAAGTGATGACGAATGTCAATGTATTTGGTTCTGCTGTGCTGAACAGGATTCTTAGAGATGCTGATTGCACTCATGTTATCACAGTAGAGAGTCATTTCACCTTGATAGAGTCCATACTCGCCCAGCATTTGCTTCATCCACATCATCTGTGCACAGCAGCTCCCAGCTGCTATGTATTCTGCCTCAGCTGTAGATAGTGAAATGCTGTTTTGTTTCCTACTGAACCATGACACCAGGTTGTTCCCCAGAAAGAAACAGCCTCCAGAAGTGCTCTTCCTATCCTCAGCACATCCTGCCCAGTCTGCATCACAATATCCCACTAGATTTGCATTTGTATCCTTAGTATACCATAGGCCATAGTTCACAGTACCTCCAACATATCGAATGATTCGCTTGACTAGCTGCAAGTGACTGTCTTTGGGGCAGGCTTGAAATCTAGCACAAACTCCTACACCAAAGGAGATGTCAGGGCGGCTGGCGGTTAGGTACAATAAGCTCCCAATCATACTTCTGTAGGTGGTCTGACTCACTTCCATTCCATGTTCATCTTTGATGGCTTTGACATGAGTGGCAGCGGGTGTTTGTTTATGACTGGCTTTGTCTAGCTGAAATTTCTGCACAAGATTCTTGCTGTATTTGCTTTGTGCAATTTATATGCCATCTGTTTTCTGGGTGATCTCCAGACCCAGGAAATAAGATAATTCTCCGACCATGCTCATTTGGAATTCCTTCTGCATGTGATCCACAAACTGCTTCACCAGATGCTGAGACTTCGATCCAAAGACAATGTCATCCACATATATTTGGGCAATGATCACATCCGACTTGGTGTTTTTCACAAATAGAGTTTTGTCAGCTCCCCCCTCTTTTGTAGCCATGTTTTTCAAGAAAAACGATCAGCCGCTCATACCATGCTCGAGGAGCCTGTTTAAGCCCGTACAGAGCTCTCTTTAGTTTGTACACATGCTCTGGATGATGAGGATCTTCAAAACCTTTTGGATGGGAAACATATACTTCTTCAGTGAGATCTCCGTTTAGAAATGCACTTTTGACATCCATTTGATATAGTTTAAAACCCAGAAAACATGACATAGCTAGAAGCAGTCTGATGGCCTCCAGACGAGTGACTGGAGCAAATGTTTCTTCGAAGTCTATCCCCTCAATTTGAGTGTATCCTTGATCAACAAGCCTGGCTTTGTTTCTTGTGATGTTCCCCTTCTCATCAGTTTTGTTTTTGAAGATCCATTTGGTACCTATAATGTTTACCCCTTTAGGCCTGTCCACCAAGTCCCAAACATAGTGTCTTTCGAATTCGGTTAGTTCTTCCTACATAGCTGTCATCCAGAATTCGTCATTCAGGGCTTCCTTGAAAGTCTTCGGTTCTATACTGGATAGGAAGCAGGTATTGAGGTAAGCATTTCTTCTGGTTCTCCTTATTTCTGTCGGATCTCCAATCACATTGGTTAGTGGATGGTTCTTTTGAATCTTCTTTGGAGGCTGCCTTGGTGGAGGATCATGAGTCTCATCATTCTGTTCTTCATGCAGGCTCTCTTGGAGTTCGTCTGAATTTCCTGCTTCAGCACTTGCTATAACATCATCTGGAGCTGGAGTTTGTTCACTTCTCCTCTGATTGGCCGAGGCATCTTCAAAGTCAGAGTCTTCGTCGTCAGGAACAGTGGAAGATTCTTCTTCAACATCTTTGACTACTACATTTATGGATTCCATCACAGTTTTTGTTCTCTGATTGTACACTCGATATGCCCTACTGTTCATTGAATATCCCAGGAAGAAACCAGCATCGCTCTTTGGATCAAGCTTCTTTATGTACTCCCGATCTCTTAGAATGTAGCAGTCACTTCCAAAGATGTGAAAGTATTTTACTATGGGCTTCTTCTGATTCCAGAGCTCATAGCAAGTCTGGCTGGTTCCTTTTCGTATGGTGACTCTGTTGATGATGTAGCATGCGGTGTTCATTGCCTCAGCCCAGAATCTCAAGGGGATTCTCTTGGCATGAATCATGACTCTGGCCATTTCTTGAATTGTCCGATTCTTTCGTTCCACTACACCATTCTGCTGAGGAGTGATTGGAGAAGAAAACTGATGTGAGATACCCTTTTGGCGACAGAACTCATCCACTGCTTCGTTTTCAAACTCTCTGCCATGATCACTGCGAATGTTGGTGATTCTGAGATTTTTGTGTTGCTCCAGACGGGACACCAATGAGACTATCACTTTTATAGTGTCTGATTTTTCTCTGATAAAATCAATCCGGGTAAAGTCATCAACACAGACAAACGCATATCTTTTCTTACCCACACTCTCGACTTCCATAGGACCCATCAAGTCCATGTGTATCGCTGGAGCGGTCTGGTTGAGTTTGTATCTTTAACTTTAGGATGTGAATCCCTTTTTTGTTTCCCGATCTGACAATCTCCGCAGATGGAACTTGTCTCACCTTTAATCAGTGGTACTCCTCTGACTAACCCTTCTATTGCAATCTTCTTCAGAGTTCTCCGATTGACATGACCCATCCTTCTGTGCCAGAGATTCATTTCCTCCGCATTAGTTAGCATGCATCTTGGTAAATGAGAGTTTGTATCTACCTTGAGAAGATAGCAGTTGCTTCTCGATCTGGTCCCCTCCATTATACATTCTCCATTCCTGTTGAAGACTTTGCACGAATCTTTTGTAAACTTCACATGTTGAGTCCCATCACACAGCTGGCTAATGCTTATGAGGTTCGCCTTCAGCCCTTGCACCAGCATGACATTGCTTAGTTTGGGCATCCCTTCAACTGCCAGTGTTCCCTTTCCCAGAACTCTTCCCCTCAGACCATTTCCAAACTTCACCTGTTGTTCTAAGCAAGGGGTTATATTCTTCAAGAAGGATCTTTCTCCCGTCATATGCCCCGAGCAGCCACTGTCAAAGTACCAGCTAACCTTGTTCGAGGAACTTGCTGTACTGATAAGAGCAAGATGCTGAGTTCTCCCATAGTTGAGCTTAGGTGTTCTTCTGGCTGACCCCTTTCTGTGGTATGCTGATGGACAGTTCCTCCTAATGTGATCTTTGAGCCCGCACCTATAGCATCTTTTACACTTTAATAGTGTCTTGACATGGTGATATAGGGATTGCTGTAGCAGAAGCTGATTCACCCTACCTTGTGTTTTCTGCCTTTTCTGACTGATCTGGATCTGACCATGTTGCATTCATCTTCACTCAGATCTGTCTCTTCTTCACTCCCGCTGGCAGAAAGAGCATTTTTCTGATTTTCCTTCTTCAACGGTTTACTAGTACAATCGACTTGTCAATGACCATATCCTTCACAGTTCCAACACTGAAACCCTTTTCTTCTTTCTTTCTTTTCTCCTTCCTCTTCAGCTGATTCTTTGCTCTTTCTCTGATTTCCTCCACCTCTTCTGGATTGTCTTCGAGAAGTTGAGGTCTGCTCTGACCTTGTTCCCATGTTTTTCAAAAGCTTTCCGAGATTTTTTACCAGCAGACCCAGTTGATCATCAGCTGAGGGTTTCTTTTCATCTGTTTCAGCCTTCAATCCAACATCAGTGTTTTTGTGAGGAGCATCTACTTTGACTAACTTCATCTCAAACTGTTTGAGCGATCCAACTAATTCTTCCAGCCTCATGTGTCTGACATTTTGAGCTTCTTCAATGGCAGTCACTTTCATGTCAAATCTTGTGGGTAATGATATGAGTACCTTCCTAATCAGCTTCTCTTCAGGGATAGGTTCTCCAAGGGCATGGGCTTCATTTGCCAGATCACACAGTTTTGCATTGAACTCAGTGATCGTCTCCTCTTCTAACATGGTCAAATTTTCAAATTGCGTAGCAACAATCTGTAATCTTGACAGCTTTACTTTATCAGTTCCTTCATGGGTAGTTTGCAGGATCTCCCAAGCTTGCTTGGCCATATCACAGTTTGATATCAGCCTGAAATTGTTAGCATCAACAGCAGCAAAGATAGCATTTAGAGCCTTTGAATTACCAGTTGCTGCAGCTCCCTCTTCAGCAGTCCATTGTTCTTCAGGTTTTATACGTGTAACTCCCTATTCATCCATGGTGATCGGAGGAGACCACTGGATCACAATAGCTCTCCAGGTCTTCTCATCAATGGCCTTGAGAAAGGCCTTCATCTTAGTCTTCCAATATCCATAATTGCTCTCTTCCAACAATGGAAACCTGCTCGTACTCTGTCCTTCCTTCATTGTTCCTTGACTTCTTCAGAGACGATGTAGGATCTTTTACTCTGTGTGTTGAGCTCCGCTCTGATACCAATTGAAATTCGCAGCGCCTCTAAAAACTGATTTGTGAACAAGCAATTGCTACAGCACACTCTTGTTCACCAGTAAACTGCTTCAGCAGAAAAGATCAAGGATACAAGTTGTTCACCCAATTCAGCCAAATTGCCTACGTCGGGGGAGGACTCTTCTCAGTCCTCAATCCACTATTCTCAAGGTTTCCAAGTACCCACGGTTACAACCCACGCAACCTATGCTACTCAACCTTAGGTGGATCCTCGCACACAATCAGAACAGGCTCTGACTTGTGTCTGCGCACCCTCTACTGATATCTATCTAGAATGGCTACTTTATCCTCAAACTCAGCCTATTCTAAACAATACTCAAGTTCTGCAGGGTTGCTATAGCATCTGCTGTAGCACACAGCTAATGCACAAATTGTCCGCGTCGCTCCAAAGCCTTCCGCTGAGCCGTTCGAACGATTCCACGAGCGCTGCACACTCTGAAATACTCCCCCTCACTCAGTGACCTCCTTTCACTAGCAAGAGCTTGCCTTCGATAAATTGCCTGAGTCCCTCCGCTCGACAATTCCTACGCGGCCTTCCTTGATCAACCAACAAGCACCACTGCTCTGAATAGGCTTCTTGATCAAGCTTGGATCAGACTCTGCAAGTCCTGATCGCCCTCTGCTTGTGTCACCTCTGCTCTGCGCTCACGCTCTGCTCTCGGTGAAGATTGAAAAATTTCCTAGCACACCAAAAATACTCTCTCAGAATTCTATGTATGTGTACTCGTTCACGCTCTCTTTTTCAATCACCCTTCTTCGCTCTGAAGGATCTCACTTATATATGTGCGTCCACTGCTTCATTATCAGATTACAGCAGTTCCCCTTGCAGCATCAATATCTTCTAATTTCTAGGAGATTAGATTTGATTTGAGATTCAAACTACAACTCCTACTTCAGCTAGGAATCTCCAGTCTGGAATATTCTCTACAGCAACTTAGAAACTCTCCTGATGCTCTTAGATGCACTGCCACGCCTTCATTCCAAAGCACAGATTGCTGCTGCACGGACAGACGCTACAGCTCTTCCGAACAGGCTCCTGCTAAAGCTTCTTCCTGCTATAGCAGCTCCTTGTTCACCAGCTCGTTCACTTGTGCGGAACTTTAACTGTAGTAGCAGCTTGTTCACTTGTGCTGGTTTTGTCAAACACTGCCATGCTGCATCATCATTTTGCATTACAATCTAACCTAAGAGATCCATAAGGATCCCAACTACTATGGGACTACACACTCATGGCGAGTTCAATACAAGACATAGTTTTTAATTCTCGGATACTCTCCTTTCTCCAAGTTGGCGATTTAGGGTTTTTTTCCAAGAGAGGAACCCTAGGCGCCGGAGGCACCCCAAGGCACATCCCAATTTTTCCCATCTTTTTTCTATTTATATTTACCCGCCGTGCCCGAATCGAAAGTGATTCGGGGTAGGCTTATTGAGTTGATTTGTGCAGAATGTTTGAATCAAAGTCTCACTGTGTTTCATGGCTGGGCGAATCACATTTCCTTGGGCGGATCACTTTTGATTCGCTCTGGCCTGAATTTCTCTTGGGCGAATCAATTTTGCAGTGCTCGAGTGACCCTTTAAACCTTCAAATTATGTCTTAATGTAAACTAAGAAGTTTTACCGCTTTGAATTCGCTTTCCAACAAGCTATGACAGGCCTCAATCGAATTAGAATCATGTGCTCGGAAAGCCTTCGACGATGAACAGGTCAATCTGCCCAGATTTGGCCTGCGGGTGAATTCTCCTCGAGTTATTTCACATGTGATTCATGCACCCTCTGGTCGAATCAATCTACCTTGGGCGAATCACTTTTGCCTTTTGCTTAATTTGCTCGTTTTTGCTCTCGATCGACCGGAATTCATCCGGATTTTCTTCGGGCCACTTCATATCGTGTAATACATCTTTTCAACCTGAAATGGATAAAGAAAACATCAAACGACTTAAGAAAATAACGGAACAAACAAGAAGAAAAGGGAAAATGCGGACAAATATAAGGTTATTTGTCCGTACATCAGTTGGAACAGGGGAGCATTGTTATGCTGAGGATGAACATCTACAATGTGTTGAGTGTGAAGCCTAATCTACATGGAAGCGCTACTGAGATCCGACGGAGCAGTCAAGCTGGTCGACCTGTGCACAGGTCGACGAGGGGTGTAGTGAGTGGTAAACCCCGCTCCGGGAGTCGAAGGGGGCAGCGCCCACTGAGCAAAAATTCGTTTATAAGTAGTGAGAGTATTTTAGACTTTTACATAAGGAAACCCTAAACCCTAGGCTACTCTTATATATACGGCTTGTAACTGCCATCATTTGGATTATAGTAAAATACAGAGTGGCATGAGACGAGTTTGTTGAGGTATGACATCCTTGACAAATCTGCACAAGAGACTGTTGAAGCACTTCCTGAAGATTGGTGTCTGAGACACAATCTGCTGAAGCACTCTGTGGATTACAAGAGTTGAGAGACATGGAGAAATAGATAGAGGATAGATTCTGCTTCAGCACTCTGTAATGATCCAGAGCTAGAGCAGAATATCCGATCATCTTAGAGATGCACGGAGAGACTGCAGCAAGGCATGGAAGGCATCATGGATGACCAGGGGGCCGTGCAAACATCATCTAGAGCTCAGCAATCGCAGCACATTGCAAAAAGATATAAATCCAAGAATCCAAATTTGGCAACAAAATCTCCAACAAACTTGCTTGAATCTAGGAGAAGATTCTAATAATGATGGCAACGAGGTTTCCATCCCGAGCGACCTGAAAATCTAGAAGAGGGAGGCAGAGGCAGGTGCCAGGAAACACACACACACAAAGAAAGAAAGAGCGATAAGCAAAGCGCGAAGAACAAGAGTGTGCTGTCATGGCTGAAGCTGAGAGATCATGACTAGGAGAGTCTGATCGAAGCTTGATCAACAAGTTCAACTAGAGCAGAGCCTCGTTGAAGATCAAGTATATAAGCTATTGAAGAATCGTCGCGGTAAGGATAGCACGGACGATTGGAGATCAAAGTTGAGTTCTCGGATATTGGCAGGAGGTCATTGATCGAGGGGGAGCATCGCTGGAGTCATGTGAACTCATGAAAGTCATATTACAGTAGCTGGGAGAGCTCAAATAATCTGAGGTAAAATCTGAAGTTACAGCAACTCTGATACAGAGTGTGCTGAAGCATTCCGTATTCCAGACATTGTAATAGAATAGGCTAGGTGTGTGAGTCAGGTCCGTAGCTCTTTGTTACTAGGAGTGTGTAGGTAGTGTGAATAGATTTTTGTGTGATCAAACTGCTAGCTAGTTTAGGAGATTAAACTGAGCAAAAGATTTCGGTTAGGTGAGAAGTAGAGGTGTGAGTCCTTTGTACTTCAAATTGAGATAGTGGAATCCTAAGGATCGGAGTGTGATCCTCCTCAGACGTAGGCAAGTTGCGAAACTGGGTGAACAAACTTCTGTGTCTTTCTTATTCTGTTAGTAAAGTAAATTCTAGAGAGAGATACAGAGAATGCTTCAGCAGAAGCTGTAACTCCAGAGGCTGTAACTCAACATCAGCAGCGCAACAGAATTTCAGAGTTCAGAGGGTGTAATGATCTTCTCCGATTGGGAGACTATAGTGATTAAAGCCTGCAAGCGGAAAGTGGACGTACCTCCCACCTTGGGAGTGAACCACTATATTTTGTGTGTCAATTTTCATTATTTTTCGTCTGTTTGATTCATGGTGTTAGATCTATATCGTAACAACTGGTATCGGAGCCGCAAAGTTGTGTTTTAAGATTCAAAAGACGATGGCTGGTGATGATGGATCGATGCGATTGACGCTATCAAAGAACGTCGCGCACAACGTGGCAAAGGAGAAGACCACCGCAAGCATGATGAAGATTCTGTCTAACATGTACGAAAAGCCCTCGGCGAACAATAAGGTATTTCTTATGAACAAACTTTTCTATTTGAGAATGGAGGAAAGTAGATCCGTGGCTACGCACTTGAACGAATTCAACACGATTGTTAATCAATTTTCATATGTTGAAATCGATTTTAATGATGAGATCCGTGCCCTAATTTTTTTGGCGTCTCTACCACCAAGTTGGGAGCCGATGAGGGCAGTAGTTAGTAACTCTGTTGGCAATGCGAAATTAAAGTTCAACGATGTCAGAGATCGCATCCTTATAGAGGAAGTGCGGAGGATCGATGCGGGAGAAACGTCTTCGAGTTCTACGTTGCACGTAGAACACAGAGGCAGAGGAATAGAAAAGAACAACAATCGGAACAAGGGCAGGTCGAACTCAAGAAACGGCAGAGGTCAGTCTAGATTTGGACGGGCAAAGGAGTGTTGGAATTGGGAAAATCAGGCCACATGAAGAAAAATTGCAGAGCTCCAAAGAACAAAGAAGATAACAGAGCACATGCAGTTAATGTTGCTATTGAAGAATTTGGTGATGCGCTGTTGTTGTCAGTCGACAGTCCAATTGATAATTGGGTGCTAGATTCAGGAGCATCTTTCCACACTACTCTGAACCCCGAGATGATGGATAACTATGTTTCTGGAAATTTCGAGCAAGTCTACTTAGCCGATAGTGTGCCACTAGATATTGTTGGAACTGGGGACATAAATTTGTTGATGTCGAATGGGCGCACATGGAAGATTACGAAGGTTAGACATGTGCTAAAGCTGAAACGGAATTTGATTTCAATTGGTCAACTCGACAGAGAAGGGCACACAATAACCTTTGACAGTGGAGCATGGAAAGTGGCGAAGGGTGCTATGGTGGTTGCTCGTAGTCAGAAAACTGTTACTCTTTACATGATGACAAGCTTTCCTAACATGGTGGATGTTGTTGACAATACTCAGAAGATCGAGATGTGGCATCAACGACTCGGGCATATGAGCGAGAAAGGCAAGAAGATTCTACTCAAAGAAGAGAAATTTGCAGAGCTGAAATCGGTGGATCGTCATTTGTGCGAGAGCTATATACTTGAGAAATAGAGGCGAGTTAGCTTCTCAACCGGAGGGAGGAGGGAGTTGAAACCTAAAAGTTAGAATTGGTTCACACCGATGTGTGGGCACCATCCTCGGTTGCTTCCCTCGGAGGATCGTACTATTACATGACGTTCATCGACGACTCAATTAGGAAGCTCTGGGTCTACTTCATGACGCAGAAGTTTGATGTGTACCATTTTCAAGAAGTGGAAAGTCCTTGTTGAGAACGAGACAAACTTGAAGTTAAAGAGCTTGAGATCCACAACTGTGGAGAGTACATCAACAACAACTTCAAGCAATATTGTGCTGAAAATAGGATCAAGATGGTGAAGACTATTTCGGGAACATCCAACAAAACGGAGTAGCAGAGGATGAACAAGACATTGAACGAGCGTGCAAGAAGCATGAGATTACATTCCGGGATGCCAAAGATGTTTTGGGCTGATGCGATTAACACTGCGGCGTACTTGATCAACCGGGGACCATCCATTCCTTTGAATTTCAGAATTTCGGAAGAGGTGACGAAAATTTGAAGATCATCCGAAGCAAGGATGTCATCTTCAATGAACATGTGTTTTACAAAGACATGCTGAAAGAGATCCCAGAAAGGAGAGTATCCGAGAATGAAAAAATCAGCGATGGTAGACTTGAGAGATATCCCGGTACACGAGTCACATTGGCCTGCCTTGGAAAATGAAGAACAAGCAGTTCAAGAAGAACATCGGCGAGATAGAGAAGAAGCTGATGAAAAAGTTGACTCTCGCTCAGGCCAACAAACACAAGTCATCGAGCTACGCCGATCTTCTCGAGTTAGAAAGTCGACTCAGAAGTTCTCGCCATCACTCAACCACATTCTGCTCACAGATAGAGGAGAGCCCGAATGCTACTCTGAAGCAAAGAACGCTGATGAATAGAGCAAGTGGGAGTTGGCGATGAAAGACGAGATGGACTAGTTGTAGTCATATCAAACGTGGGAGCTAACCGAACTTCCGGCGAACAAGAAAGCGCTACACAACAAATGGATCTATCAGATAAAGGAGGAGCACGACGGAAGTAAGTGCTACAAAGCGAGTTTGGTTGTTAAAGGCTTCCAATAAAAGTAAGGCATTGACTACACTAAGTTTTTCTCTCCGGTAGTCAAGTGGTAACCATCCGGGCCATCGTTGGCTTAGTGGCAAAAAAAGATCTACATCTTCAACAAATGGGCATGAAAACAGCGTTTCTTCACGGTGAATTGGAGGAAGAAATCTACACGAAGCAACTGAAAGATTTCGAGGCCAGAGGCAAAGAGAAATTAGTGTGCAAGCTTAAATCTTTTTCATGAAGAAAGGTTTGAAGCAAGCTCCGAGACAGTGGTACAAGAAGCTTGACAGTTTCATGAAGAAAGATGAGTTCATAAGGTGCGAGGCAGATCACTGTTGCTACCTCAAGAAGCTAAAAGATTCTTATATTATTCTGCTCCTCTACGTTGATGACATGCTCATTGTGGGAGCAGACTTTCATGAAGTTGAAAAGTTGAAGAAGAGATTGTTAATGGAGTTTGCGATGAAGGAGCTCGGCGCTGCGAAGCAAATCCTCGGGATGAGGATCACCAGAATTAATGAGGGGCTGAAACTTTCTCAAGAAGAGTACGTAAAAAAGGTCATCAAGAGGTTTAACATGGAAGCTCAAGTTTGGTGTTGTGCTTTCAGAAGTCGAATTCGGGCATCAAAGAGTTCGTTCATGCCGACAACGGCGGTGATATTGATAGTAGAAAGAGCACCTCCGGTTATATCTACACATTCGGAGGTACTACAATTTGTTGGGTTTCAAAGTTGCAGAAGATTGTTGCTCTCTCCAATTGCGAGGCCGAGTACGTTGCCTTGACGGAAGCTATAAAAGAAATGATTTGGCTTCAGTCTTTTCTACAAGACTTGAACCATAATCAAGAAGGTAGTGTACTTTATTTCGACAGCCAGAGCGCCATTCACTTGGCAAAGAACCTGGTCTATCATGTCCGGACGAAGCACATACAGCTTCGATATGACTTAATCATATCGGCTTTGGAGAACAAGCTGCTAGTGCTAGAGAAGATCGTGGGGAGTCAGAATCCTGCAGATATGTTGACGAAGACCATGCCGAACGAGAAGCTAAATTTGTGTGCAACTTTAATGGGGCTCCTCGAGTGATGAGAAGAGCCGCCTCTTGTAAGCTTGAAGACATGTGACAGAGATTAGTCTTCAAGTGGGAGATTGTTGAGTGTGAAGCATAATCTACACGTAAGCGCTACTGAGACCCGACATAGAGCAGTCAAGCTGATCGACTTGAGGGGGCAGCGCCCGCTGAGCAAAAATTCGTTTATAAGAAGTGAGGGTATTTTAGAATTTTACACAAGAAAACCCTAAACCTTAGGCTACTCTTATATATACGGCTTGTAGTCGTCATCATATGGATTGTAGCAAAATACAGAGCGGGGTGAGACGAGTTCAGAGGGTGTAACGATCTTCTTCGATTTGGAGACTATATTGGATTAAAGCCTACAAGCGGCAAGTGACGTACCTCCCACCTTGAGAGCAAACTACTATAATTCGTGTGTTAATTTTCATTGATTTTAGTCTGTTTGATTTGTGGTGTTAGATCTATATCCTAACATAATGCTAGGAGTATCAATAGTAACAGAATCATATGGGTCAATACGAGTGAAATCGAATTTTGCAAATTGGGAGTGTCACTCGGAATGGATAAAACATAATATGCTCAAGAAACATAACATGACGAGAGACATAAAGTTTTTGACTAATGGGATCATAACATCAATAATCCTTTTGACCTTCACCATAGCCAAGAAAGACACAAAGAGCGAAACGAGAAGTTAGTTTACTGCATTCAACATGAGATCGAAGGACAAAACAAGTGGAATCAAAGACTCTCAAGCAAGAATAATCAAGAGCATGACCGTAAAGCTTTTCAAAAGAAGAGAAACCAGAAATGACGGATGATGAAGTTCTATTAATAGCATAGACATAAGTAAGAACAGCTTCTCCCTAAAACTCACTAGAAACAGAAGCAGACAAGAGAAGTGATGCAGCGTGCGTAAAGTGATAAATAATCAAACTCGTTGATTCCGCAGAATGCCTAGAGTTGACAGAAACTGAAGGAAAGAACCCTCGATTTTTATTAAATATAATTCAACTACGTACACTGCGATGTAGGCTGTTCTTAAATAGTAAAACGAAACGGAAAGAAAAATCCAAAAATATAAAAATTAGAAATAAAATAGTATACGGCATCAGATGGTTCAAAAAGCCCGTACATCATGAGCATAGCTCATGTGTTCCGTCCGCAAACCCGTTCCGCTTAGAAAAACATATAATAATGACCCATCTGACTCCGGCAGCCCGGAGACCGCTACCGTGCACCGCCTGCATGCACCCCTCTTTGAATGATCCTGGATCTCCATGTACGATGAAGCTTGTTGCTCCGCATCATCCTCTCCAGGGCACAGAAGATTTGTCCTCGAATATGAAGTCGTCTCATCCTCAGAGGAGGAGTCACCAATAAAAAGAACGAGGTGTTTCACATTAAACACGTCGGAGGTATGAAGATGGTTGGGCAAGCGAAGACGATAGGCATTAGGATTAATCTTCTCCACAATTTCAACCGACCAACCTTCTTGGCTGCAAGCTTACTATACTTCTGGGCACGGAAACGATCCTTCGTCAAAACGGTCCATACAAAATCACCAGCTTCGAGTTCAACATCTCGTTGCTTTCGGTCAGCGTGAGCCTTATACTTTGTTGTACTGGCGGTGAGCGACTAGGTCTGCTGGTGAATGTGCGTTAACCGTTCAATAAAGTTTTTAGCAGTGGCATGTGGTCGCACTTTGCTAGGCAGGGCGAGTAAATCAAGTGGACGATGGAGCGTAGTTATACGATCCATCGAGTTATTTATTCCCATTATTTAGTTGCATTTTCCGTGTGATAGTTTACTTCTTTGTAGTGTTTCGCATCGCAGGTGTGTCGAGACCGCTTTGAAGCTTTATTGCATATGTGGAGCATTTTAGACCTCATTCAATCACTTGGGAATGCAAGGGAGGAATAATAAACATAATTTATGATTAAAATTAAGCTCTACAAGTCATATGATGATAAATACATAAGAAAATCACAAGAGAAAGGATAGGAAGGACTAATCCTATCACGATGAGTCTTCCTTACTAGCTCGATCGTTACTCCGTGTGCTTCTAGGTACTTCTTGCTTAAGGCGGTTAAGGCTCCTTTTTTCTAGCTCTTCTCTGGACGCAAATGATGGGATTTGAGGTGCAAATCTTGAATGAATAGTTGTTGGGAATGAGCTACCTATTTACACCGGAAACGAGGCATCACATGGACTTGAGGCAAAGCGTCACCTGGACTTGAGGCATGGCGTCGCCGAAGTATGCGAGGCGTCGCCTAGAAGTTTCCTAAATTGGTGAGGCATCGCCTGGTAGAGTGAGGCGTCGCCAAACCATAGTGAGGCGTTGTTTGGAAATTTTCTAAATTTGCGAGGCGTTGCCTGAAAAACTTTCTAATTAGTGAGGCGTTACCTGGATGAATGAGGCATCCCTAAGGGCTTTACAAAAGAGTGAGGCAACGGTCGAAATGTCCTCAACAGTATGAGGGGGCATTTGAAGAATGGTGAGGCGATGCCTAGGCTTCTGCAAGCTCATTTTTGCGCGTCTCATTCTCTAATTCATTGATGAAGTGAATGTCCTCAAAACCAAGCAAAGAGACATTAAATCAACATGTGTCGCTCGGAAACGAATCGAAATCACCAAAAATAGAATCTAAAATGTATAACAAAATTCACTCATCACTGAAAAAAACTTGCCCTTGGTGCTACACATTTAAGGTCGTGCAAGGGTCCCGCAAACTTGAATGAAAATATTAACAAGCAAATTAGACATGCTGGAATCTGGATTTGGTCAAACTCAATCTTATATGAATATACCAAAAAAAATCGTATCATGCGATGATGATAATATTAATATCCACAATAACATAGTTAAAGATTAAATCATGTATTACTATCATTATGATCATCGCCAAAATGTTGATCGCCGATCACAGGGCTCAGCTTCTTCCACTCTTGCACTGCGCCGCCGGCCTCGATTTCTGCTCCCCAGACTTCAACGGGCACAGCGTCTCTACAGGTGAGACCATGCAGTTGTAATGCACGCACAGCGAGCTGCTCACCGGAACGAGGCGTCGCCAAAACATAGTGAGGCGTCGCCAAAACATAGTGAGGCGTTGCCTGTAAGTTTTCTAAATTTGCGAGGCGTCGATTGAAAAACTTTCTAATTAGCGAGGCGTCACCTGAATGAATAAGGCATCCCTGAGGGCTTTACAAAAGAGTGAGGCAACGGTGGAAATGTCCTCAACAGTATGAGGGGGTATCTGACGAATGGTGAGGCGAGGCGATTCCTAGGCTTCTGCAAGCTTATTTTTGCGCGTCTCATTCTCTAATTCATCGATGAAGTGAATGTCCTCAAAACCAAGCAAAGAGACATTAAATCAACATGTGTCGCTCGAAAACGAATTGTAATCACCAAAAATAGAATATAAAATATATAACAAAACTCACTCATCAATGTAAAAAAACCGGCCCTTGGTGTTACACATTTAAGGGTGTGGTAAGGGTCCCGCAAACTTTAATGAATTTATTAACAAGCAAATTAGACATGCTGGAATCTGGATTTGGTCAAACTGAATCTTATATGAATATACCAAAAAAATCGTATCGTGCCATGATGATAATATTAATATCCACAATAACATAGTTAAAGATAAATCATGTATTATTATCATTATGATCATCGCCAAAATGTTGATCGCCGATCATGGGGCTCAGCTTCTTCCACTCTTGCACTGCGCCGCCGGCCTCGATTTCTGCTCCCCGGACTTCAACGGGCACGGCGTCTCCACAGGTGGGACCATGCAGTTGTAATGCAAGCACAGCGAGCTGCTCACCGGAATCTGCGCCGCCCCATTGATCTCAATCCCGGTCAGATAGTTATGCTGAAGGTAGAGCACCTGAATGTCAGCCGAGAGCAGCCGCTTAACCAAGTTGACAGGAACCTGGCCGGAGAATCTATTGTGGTTGAGGTACTGATTCCGAACGGTGGAGAACATGGGGGAAATCTCACCGTACAGTCTGTTGTGACTGAGATCGACGGTGGGGATGGTGACCTGAGAAGTGGGGAGGACTCGGCAGGAGAATAAGTTCCTCTGTAGCTGAAGATTGGTGATCGGGTATTCGAACAGCTTGGATGGAATCCGGCCGTTGAACTTGTTCGAACTCAGGTCCAAGTAGTTCAACTGAGTGAGCCGTTCCAGCAATACGTTGACTGGTCCGGAAAGTCGGTTGTCAGAGAGAGACAGATACTTAAGAGAGTTAGGGAGCGATGAGGACGACACCGGACCAGAAAGGTTGTTGTGATTGAGGTCCACTTTAGTCAACGACCGGGAAATGAATTTAGGAACAGAGCCCGACAGCTTGTTGTGGCCGAGGATGACGTTGCTCAATGCAGGAAGAGTCCCGACTGACGGCGGGATATTCCCCGTCAACCGATTGTGGCTGAGATCCAGCGTCTGTAACTGGCGGAGATCCCCGAGACTTGCCGGAATTTCACCTGCGATATAATTCCTACTGACCGCTAAAAACCGGAGATTGGTGCATTGAGATAATGCAGAGGGAAGGGTGCCGAATATTCGACCAGGAACGACAGTGAACTCAGCCAGAGCAGAGAGGGTGCCTATGGCTGGATCGAGCTTGCCGATGAGGCCCGGGGAGCCGGCTCGAAGTTCGCCTAGGTTCAATGAGACGACTTTATCGGCTTGGCAGACAACGCCAGTGAAATTACATGGGTCGGCTGTGAAGTCCCAGGTGAAGAAGAATTTGGAGCCTTGGAAATCGTTTAGCGAATTACGAATGGACTGTAGAGCTAAGAAGTCCACGGGGTTCAAAATCGCAATTGACAAGACACTCCACTGCAAAGCCATCATCGCAACATTACAGAGAACAGAGCCTGTGTTCTTCATCTTCGCTGATAAATCAAGACTGTTATGATGTGGGTGGAGTGATCTCACAAATCGAGTGGGCTAGACTTTTTTTTTTCTTTCTTCTCAAGTGTATAAATGATATTACAGGAAAGCAGCCCACTCGTCTTCCTCGCACATTATTAATTACAAATTTGTTTGAGAATGTTACTTTTTCAACGAGTTTCAAAACTCGTTCAATTCAAATTTATTTTTAATTTGTTATTTTTGAAACGTAACGCATTTGACAACAACGAATTGTTTTGAACTTTTTCCTATCAGCGCTCGCTAATCCATGAAACGAACGCATGTGTCATTTACGCAAATCCCTTATGAAAAAGCAGCTTGTTTGAAATTCTAATGCAAAATGAATATATGAGGGGCTTGTACTTCTCACATAAATGGTTTGAATAAAATGTCACACGTAAGTCCAAGTCATCAATAACTCATGTTAACGGGACGAAATTCAAAACACCGCATTTGGCAAAGGCAATTTGTAACGGAAGTAACAAATCGAAAATGAGTTTTAAAAGGATGACATTTAAAAAAAATAACTTTCAAATAATGGCCTTCTAGAAAGAAATTCATTTAATTATATGGAGATGAATAGGCTCAAGACTCGCTTTTACAAGATGGGCGTCTGATGAGTTCTCACATGTGGACTTTCGCAAATCTGACCATGACCTTGTCAAAACTCGGAGGTTATCCAAAGTCAGTTTGGCTCAGCCTTTAACGGGGCAAAACTGAGAAATTCCATACATGGCCGAAGTGACCCGGACACTTCTTAGTAACGGCCGAGACTTCCCGCACAAGGCCCGATACGAATGCCCAACTCGCCCGGAGGTTCAGTACACAGCCAATCCAACTCGATGAAGTCCAATTCCAACTAAAAGACATCCAAAAAAATCCTCGCCAGCTCACTCGAGAATCCCTAGCAAACTAAGATCAACAACCAATAGAAAACGACTCATGTCACTCGAGTAGAATCGTATACCTTGAGGCAAAGCTTCAAGGCAATAATAAAGCGATCGGTAACCCAACAAACTTGTTATAAAGATAATCATCATGAAGGGCGGACAAACTAGCCAAGAGGTATGAATAGCAAGTAATTTGTATTTCAAAGGAAGGGCTCGCCAAGGGGCGCGACCAAGGGGCACCTGTTGGCTATAAAAGCAAGGCAACCAGACGAGTCTGAGGCATCCGAGAAAACATTCAAAGAGTGATCAAGCGCGCAGCCCCACTGGGGAAGGAAATTCGAGCCAACAGGGAATATTCTTAGAATAGATTTGTTCAGTCGAAAGTCTTGTCCGAGGAATCCTTCACTTTAAGGGTCAATTCGGAGGAATTTGTAAAAGTACTCGGCCATCTGGTCATCTTATCTTATTTAGCAAATATTACCACATCTTTGTATATTTGGGTCTCTAACAAATTGATATATGGACACGAGGAGCAGAACGTTGTGAAAGTCATCCAAAGGAGGAAACAACGTGAGCTGCGAGGAGGATGAAAGCAATGCACTCAATGCTGATTTTGTGGCTCTGAAGGAGACCAACCAAGAGCGGTTCGCCGCTCTAAACCAGAGGATAGACTCCCTAGAATCCAAGATGGACGTGAGATTCCGCGACATTGAAGTTGGGTTGCAAGTGCTGATGGAAAGAATAGCACCAAGGCAGTCCTCCGAACCAGCTCAAGCAAAAGGCCATAAAGACCTTAACAATGGTTTGCAAGGCAACCTTCCGCGCGTTATGGACCGTGGCAAGACAACTGTGGGTGAGTCTGAGGTCAGCTTTGATGAGAAAAAAGGCGACAAGGAAACCGGTCCTTTTCTCTTTTACATATTGATTCCACTAGGGATTATCATGCGGGAGGTTTTGCGCAACAAGGACAACAACCTGAGGGATCACTAGCAAGGAGGGGCATGTGCGCATGCCCAAATCTGGGAACGAAAGACCGCGTAGCATGGATTACCCCCAAGATGGACAGGAGCATGTAGGGCATGACTATCAAGGAAATCCAACTCTGCAGCGTCAAGGGACGAAACCGAACGCTGCAAGGGGGACTAACCATCTCGCCTATGAAGACAACGTTGGGGGCCAACATGTAGGGAATCATCAGATATGGGACGACCCAAGACCACTAATCTCGACATGCCGATATTCATCGGTAGAAATGTCGACGAATGGATCTTTAAAGATAAAAGGTATTTGAAATTGACAGTGCGTAACTGTAAGCGACAACCCACAGTTTGCTTCAAACTTTTTCCACTAAGTTACTCATGCTTTCCTTCGGCCTAACTTGAAAAGGACACACGGATTTGTTCACCCAGTTCGGCAACGGCCTACGTCTGGGGAGGACTGCTCTCGGTCTTCAAGACTTCACTATCACAGTTAAAGTAAAATTGTTTCCAACAACTCAGCCACCGCTAGTCTAACCACTACTCCTTACCTAGAAGAAGTCTCTGCTCAATCTGTCAACACAGACTAGCCTACAATATCAACACACTTCAAGTTGTTGCAGCAACTTCTATTACAATGTGTTACAGCGGATGCTGCAGCAACTTCTGTAACCAAGTTGCTGACGCTTCTGTCCATGACTTCTCCAAGCACTCCCTGCTGAGTAATCGGATACACGACGCTTCTCCTCCTCAATCATTGACCTCCAGTCACTATCAAGGAGCACGCTGGGCTAGTCCGCGCAGGCTCCACTCCGCGATTGTCTGTCATTCAGCCGGTCAACCGAGACTTTGCTCCAGTTGACTGCATCGAATCAAAATAGTAAATAGACTATTACAGTCCAGATTACTCCTCTACTCTCACACAGCTCCCTTTATCTCTGCCAACTGCGCCTCTGCTGAAGATCACTATCATCTGGGCTCTCTCTGGCCTGTGTTACAAGGATACTTTCTTTACAAGGATACTTTATCTCTATAGGAATCTCCCGGACCACCTCCAGATAGATCTGTTGCAAGGATACTTTCTTTACTTTTAGCCTTGAATCTTCAGGGGTAGCTATAGCCTCTTCTGGTTCATGTCTTGATTCCTTTTGATCATCTATATTAGCTCTAGTCATCACAGGTTGCTATAGGTTATTTTGTTTTTGATGTTTTGTCAGCTTATTTTGTAAGTACCAGCTCCTGGTGCAAGAGTTTGTTGTAGCCTCTTCTTCCACTCAAGAGCTTCCGCTTTGTCACAGATGCCATATAAGTAATAGTATTTCTATGCTAATATGTTAACTAACCAAGATACTTTACTAGCAGCAATAACGTGTTGGAAAGATGAGGCGTTCAAGTGGTACTCTTGGTACACCAAGATGCGACCCATCAACACATGGGAGCAACTCAGAAGAGCTATTGTCGAAAGACTTTGAGGGACAGATAGCCAGGACTTTCATGAGAAATTTTTCTCAGCAATTCAGACCAGGTCAGTGCTAGTCTCGAGGAACTCGTTGGGGCAATCGAAGGAATAATCAAAATAGGGCTGATGGCCAACTTCATGAGGGGCCTGAAACTGGAGATACGCGCAGTAGTCAAAGTTCAGCAACCTTCCTTAGTGCAGATTGTCGAAGAGGAGAATAGAAAGGTTCATCGAGGGGCATTCATCCACACAAGGCCCATAGGCTAGTTCAACCAACGACCCGTGGGGACGGCCATGCAGAACGAGAGCCACCGACAGCAAGGCGCACTGAACAACAGTAGCGGATAGTCCAATCAGATCAAAGGGATAGGCGCGCAGACAACAAATGTTACCTATGCAAGGAGCTTTGGAGACCAAGGCATCGATGCGCTGACAAATCACTATGGACCATTAAGGGACTTGAAAAAGAACACAGTCAATTCAAAGATGTCGAGGTTTCACTTAACACCATGGCTTTGAGTATTGCGAGTCTTGTTTTTTTTCTTTGTTCGGGACGAACAAGTTTAAGTGTGGGATAGTTTGATGGAGCGTATTTATACGATCCATCGAGTTGTTTATTCCCATTGCTTAAGTGCATTTTGCATGTGATAGATTACTTCTTTGTAATGTTTCGCATCGCAGGTGTATCAGGACTGCTTTTGAGATTATGGCATTTCTAGAGAGTCGATGGAAATTGACATTGAAGGAAGTAAGTGTGCATCTCAGTAAATCCCGCGCCAGAGAACACTTTAGTGTGCCTTAATGTCTTCATCGGGCGCGCGGCTATTGTCTTCTTCGGGGGCGCGCTGCTAATGTCTTCTTTCGGAGCGGACAACATTTAATGATGTCAGCATTGGGCTCGCGGCCCAAGATCAAATTTAGAAGTATGCATGATTTACCTATAAATACAGACCTGTTGTTCCGAAAAGAATAACAATTTTTGGCAAGAGAGAGGAGAGGCGACAGCGGCAGGAGCGGCGCCAAACCTCAGAATCAAAATCAAGGACAGACTTACCGCCTTCCATTCCAACAAAAAGAGAGGTACAATAATCAGACTAATCAGTACCCAAGGAAGAATTTCAACCAAGCAACCCGAGCACTGGTAAATCATGGAAAGAGTCGCTCAAGGACTTGGAGAGTACCATGCAACGAAACCAGGCCAAAACTGATGGAGCAATAGCTAAGCTAACCAAGCAAATGTCGCAGTTAGCTTCCACAGTTTATGAGATGAAGAGTGATAAGGGCAAGCTTCCTTCACAAACCATTCAGAACCCAAAGGGAATGTGAGTGCAATGACCCTGAGACATGGGAAGGTGATCCAGGCTGCAAAAGAGGCACCGAACGAAAGGGACACAGAAGAAACCGCGCCCAAGGAGAACATTATTTAGGCGCGCCAGAGCTTAATGTCTTCACCCAGCGCGCTCATAACGTCTTCATCCGACGCGGGTAAGCCTGCTTCAAATTTTGAGATTCACCGTACTGACCCCCCTTTGCCTTTTCCTATGTAGGTCAAGACCCCTAAGAGGCAAAAGATAGACCAAGAAGTGTGGGACTTGTTCAGCAAAGTGGAAATCAATATCCCATTATTGGAGGCCATCAAACCAATACCGCGCTACGCTAAGTTTCTCAAGGAATTGTGCACCAACCGTCGTCGGTCTTCACAGCTGGAGAAGATAACCCTTAATGCTCATGTAGCCGCTGTTATTCAAAGATCATTGCCTAGAAAATGCGGAGACCCAGGTGTGTTTTCTTCATAATTGGTAGCATTCGCATTAATAATTGTATGCTGGACTTAGGAGCTTCTATCAATGTATTACGGCACTCTATTTACTCATGCTTGCGTATTGGACCTTTGAAACCTCCTGGACTAACTATTCAGTTGGCAAATAGATCGTGTAAGCAACCTGAGGGTATTATCGAAGAGGTACTAGTGCAGGTAGGAGAGCTCGTATTTCTAGCGGACTTTTATGTCTTGAAAATGGATGGTGGAGACCTAGCCGATAGTCCACCAATACTGCTAGGACGCCCCTTTCTGAGACCTCGAGGATGAAGATTGATTGCGATACGGGCATGCTGACCATACGAGTCGAGGATGAGGCAGTAGAGTTTGACATCTTCAAAGCAATGAAGCATCCACCGAGAGAACAACACAGTAAATGCTATTAATGTCGTGGATGACATTGTGAGTGAATTGAACCCGTCCTATGGAGATGATGGACTCGAGATTGCGCTAAAAAAAATCTATCTTCGAACCGGATGAATCCTACGAGCTTAGGGAGTTAGTGGACAGCTCTTGGGCAATTGGAAGTGTCACCCCCGCTGACGCCCAGGTATGAAATCAATTTGTTTAAGACTAATACCTTGCTGTCTTCATTTGTGCAAGCCCCGATCATCAAGCTTAAACCATTACCGGATCACTTGAAGTATGCCTTCTTAGGATAGGATGACACATTACTGGTGATTATCAGGAAGGGGCTGGAGCTGGAGCAAGAGCACAAGCTCGTCAAGGTTTTGAGAAACAACCAACAAGCAATTGGATGGACACTTAGCGACATTCGAGGGATTATTCCAACGGTTTGCATGCATAGAATCTTGCTGGAAGATGGAGCTAAACCATTGAGAGAACCACAACGTCGACTCAACCCAATAATGATGGAAGTGGTAAGAAAAGAAATTCAGAAATTATTAGATGCTAACGTCATATATCCTATTTCAGGTAGCCAATGGGTGACCGGTGAGATGGTAACGAAGCGAATTCAGAATGGATGGAGGTTGTGCATCGACTATAGGAAGTTGAACGCTGTCACTCGTAAGGATCACTTCCCACTTCCTTTCATTTATCAAATGTTGGATAGGCTCGCAGGTAAGCCATTCTTCTACTTTCTTGATGGTTTCTCGGGATATAATCAGATCCCTATAGCTTCTGAAGATCAAGAGAAAACTACCTCTACATGTCCTTTTGGTACATTTGCATTTAGGCGTATGTCTTTTGATTTATGCAATACACCTTTCAAAGGTTGGTCACTAGTATTTTTTCTGACATGTTAGGTAGTTTCATTGAGGTATTCATGGATGATTTTACGATGCATGGTGACACATTTGACATATGTTTAGAGAATTTGAACAAGGTGCTAGAGAGATGTGTGTCGATGAACCTTGTATTGAATTATGAAAAGTGTCATTTCATGGTCACGCATGGTGTGGTGCTTGGACATATAGTGTCACAAGAGGGGATTAAGGTAGATAAAGCAAAAAATTGACTTGATTCTTAGTCTTCCTTACCCTTTGAATGTGCCTGATGTTAAGTCTTTTCCTGGGCATGTTGTCTTTTATCATCGCTTTATTAAAGATTTTTATAAGAAGGCGCTGCCCTTGACTAACCTCTTGCAAAAAGATGTTTCTTTTGAGTTTTCAGATAAATGCAAGGAGGGGTTCGATGAGCTTACACACGCACTAACTAGTTAACCCATCATCCAAGCACCCAATTGGACGCAGCCCTTTGAAATCATGTGTGATGCGAGCGACTACGCCGTAGGGGCAGTCCTCGGACAAAGAAAGGAGAAAAAACCAGTAGTGATCCAATACGCGTCAAGGACCTTAGACGTGACTCAAAAGAATTACTCCACTACGGAGACAGAGCTCCTAGCCATAGTATTTGCATTAGAGAAGTTTCGTTCCTATTTGCTTGGTGCTAAAATCATTGTATTTTCTGATCATGCGGCAATTAGGTACCTAATGTGAAGAAGGAGTCCAAACCTCGCTTGATAAGATGGATCTTACTACTCCAGGAGTTCGATGTGGAAATAAAAGACAAGAAGGGGATGGAGAACACGGTGGCTGACCACATGAGTAGGATTGTCACGAAGGAGGAGCCGATAGCCATCACAAGGACATTCCCCGACGAGCATCTCTATGTCGTGCAGAAAAAATTGCCATGGTACGCTCAGATAGTGAACTACCTAGTAGGAGGTAAGTTTCCCCCTTCCTTCTCTAGACCTCAAAGATTGAAACTCAAGCATGATTCTCGATTTTATGTATGGGATGATCCCTTCTTGTGGAATATTGGAGCTGATCAAACACTTAGAAGATGTGCCCCGGATGATGATATAGATTTTGTGCTTAGTTTTTGCCATGAGCATGCTTATGGAGGTCATTCTGGATAGTGGATTCTATTGCCCTCATGTGTTTAATGATGCATATAATCATTGTAAACATTGCGATAGATGCCAGCGTGTAGGAAATATATCTGCTAGGAATGAAATGCCACAAATGCCGATAATTATTGATGAAGTGTTTGATATTTGGGGCATAGACTTTATGGGACCTTTCCCTTCATCTAATGGGTATCAGTACATCTTGCTTGCTATTGATTATGCATCTAAATGGGTAGAAGCGCAGGCCACGCGGAAGGATGATGGCAAAACTGTTGTGGATTTCTTGCATACTAACATCTTTTGTAGGTATGGGGTTCTGAAGGCTGTGATAAGCGATCAAGGGTCTCACTTCTGCAACAAGTCCGTGGCTGCCGTTTTCAAACACTTTGGAGTACATCACCAAGTTTCTACCGCTTACCATCCACAGACTAATGGGCAGGAAGAGATTTCTAACCCAGAGATCAACCTAATTTTGGAGAAGATGGTTAAGCCATCTAGGAAAGAATGGTCCACACGACTAGATGAGGCATTGTGGGCGTATCGCACGGCCTACAAAATGCCTATCAGGACCTCTCCATTCAGACTTGTCTATCGCAAGGTGTGCCACCTGCCGGTGGATTTAGAATATAAAGCATTTTAGGCCATTAAACAATGTAATTTCGAATTAACTTCTGCAGGAAAGGAGAGGATGCTTCAACTGAGCGAACTTGAGGAGCTGCGCCTAGAAGCTTACGAGAGCCAAACAGACTATAAGGCGCGGACAAAGATCTATCATGACAAATTCATTCTGCGTCGTGCATTTGAAGAAGGAAAAAAGGTACTACTTTATTCCTCACGATTAAAACTAATGCCTGGGAAGTTGCGTTCGTGTTGGACAGGTCCGTACACGGTGATACGAGTGCTCAACCATGGTGCGCTTGAGCTGGAAAAAACAAGCACGGGGGAGAAGTTCATGGTGAATGGCTAGAGGGTGAAACACCTTGGTAGATCATACCACCCGATGAGGAGCTCGAGTTGGCTGAGCCGGTAAACGCTTAAGGATGAGAGGTACTATCGAGCCAACGACGTTAAACAAAGGTGATTTGCGGGAGGCAACCCGATTTTAATTTATTTTTATTTCTTAGTGTGAGTCAGTAAGTACGGCGCCCCGAGGAAACATTGTGGCCGCTCCGGGTTCATACATTATGGTTCATAATGTGTGTGTAGGGCGCGCGCACCTTGCGTCGTAGGATTTTTTGCGTAGTTTCTTATTTGTTTCGTTTCTTTTGAATCTTGCATGAGTACCCTTCCTAACATTTAAATTGTACCGTGAGAACACGGTTCGTTTCAAAAGTGTGGGGTGGGGGAGTTAACTACCTTTATTAGCATGCATTAGTAGTAGTTAGAGCACTTTTTTTTTTAAAATTTATTAGATGTTACGATGCTGCTGATTTCGTGCGATTATATGCTGCTAGTTTTATGCCATTATATGCTATGATGAAGATGCTGATTTTTTGTGATAATGTTTGATGCTATGAAGTTTTGACGTGTATGCTTTGCGTGATTTCTATAATGTTGTGATGCTGGTGACTTGATGTTATATGTTCCTTTGAGTTGATATATTACAGGATGTGAAGTTGATAGAAATGTCCTAGAGGGACTTGATAAACATTCAAAGGTTCAAGGGATTAGTATCGTAGCTTGCTGAGTTTGTGGAGTATGACATTTCAAGTTATGAGGAGTACTCCATCGTTGCAGCGTTTATGCAATGGTGGAACGGGAAACAAACCGTCCTATCTCTAGTTCTGGTAATCGGGAATGGGTGGGTAACCCCTATCCTGCCTCGCGCTGAATGGATGATGATGAGAAAGAGCGGACACGCTCAAATTCAAAAAAAATGTGAAAGAAGAAATCTGAAAAGCAATTGAGTAGAGTGAAGTCTTTGGACCAAACAAAATAAGAAAGTTCAAGAGCTTTCCTACAAAGGAGAAGAAGAAAGAGCTGAGTTCCTCATAGCTTGGATTTTTCACGTGCCCGAGAAAGCAAACTCAACGTATGCGCGTGACTATGACCCTGAGCTGAAAAATGGAGTCAGGAGTCTAAAAAAGACTATCTTCCAGTCATCCATTGAATTCATCTCGATCTCTCAGGTTGAATGTATCATTGCAGTTTCTCGCTGATCTTTATTGAAAAATGAGTGTGAGCATATATTGATGAAGTGATTAGTGAGGACATCTCAAGTAAATTCAGTGTTTAGTTATTGGCATATTAGAAGTGCTTTGAGTATTGCGAGTCTTGTTTTTTTCTTTGTTCGAGACGAACAAGTTTTTAAGTGTGGGGTAGTTTGATGGAGCATATTTGTATGATCCATCGAGTTGTTTATTCCCATTGTTTAAGTGAATTTTGCGTGTGACAGATTACTTCTTTGTAGTGTTTCGCATCGCAGGTGTATCAAGACCGCTTTTGATATTTATGGCATTTCTAGAGAGTCGATGCGAAAATTGACGTTGAAGGAAGTAAGTGTGCATCTCAGTAAATCCCACGCCGAAAGAACACTTTAGTGTGCCTTAATGTCTTCATCGGGCGCGCGGCTAATGTCTACTTCGGGGGCGCACTGCTAATGTCTTCTTCCAGAGCGGGAATCATTTGATGACGTCAGCATTGGGCCCACGGCCCAAGATCAAATTTAGAAGTCTGCATGATTTACCTATAAATACAGACCTGCTGTTCCGAAAAGAATAACAATTTTTTGCTAGAGAGGAGAGGCGACAGCGGCAAAAAAGTGTGGAAATTGAGCCGGAATTACTGTTCATCACCGAGTTACTGTTCACAGTTTTAGTATTTTTCTAAACTCAGTTTATTTTCATTATTGCTTTAGATGGATTATAGTAGCTAAATCCAACTTTTAGTTTGAGGATTTTGTATTGCAACACACGGCTTGAGATACTTATATTTCGTAATTTGATTAGTATATTACTGTTCTTCGTTTGAATTACATGCTCTGATTATCAAGTTAGCATAGCCTAGCGGTGAAACTGAGTTGATATCTATTGCGTTATATTGGATCGACTTCCCTATTAGCTAAGCCTAGCGGTATAACCTAATCGGTGTTGTTAATTGAATAATTTTTAAATTTATTCGAGAACTTAGCGGTTGAGAGTAGGTAGAACACTAGAGTAGACATTATCCTAGCCGGATTGTTAGACTACGAACAATAGTTTACTAGTCGGTGCATGTTACAATCGATGATTACCCGTTGCAATGCATATCCCTGAACTGACTTTTCTCTGAATTTGACAGCAACAAACATTCTTCCTGCCAACCCTTTTTTCAGTGTGACAATTATCCGGAGAACTTTATCACTGATTGCCCTCTCGTGGGTTCGACCCTGCTTACCGCTTGCTAAGTGTTAACAGGAGATTATAAATATAAATTTGGCGCTCACAACGACGTGCCGTCAGCGGGTCTTACACCGGCACAAGCCATGAAACTCAAAGGCAAGATTGGCAATAGTGAGGTAGTAGTTTTGATCGATAGCGGGGCAACCCATAATTTTATTTCGCCGACCCATAGTGAAGGACTTAAAGTCATCAACCAAGGAGACTTTAAACACGAGTCACATCAAACAAGACGTCAATGAAAGATTCGCTAACTTCGACCTTGAGGATAAGGTCTTTCTTTGGGGAGCGGGACCTGCTGAATTATAGCGTGAGAACTTTCACAAATCCGTCCATGACCATGCCAAAAACCCAGAGCTTACCCAAAGTCATTTTGGCTCAGCCTTTACCGAGGCAAAACCAAGAAATCTCATACAAGACCGAAGTGACCTGGACGCTTCCCAGCAGCGGCCGAGACTTCCCTCGCAAGGTCTGATACAAATGCCCAGCTCGCCCGAGAGGTTCAACACACAGCCGATCCGGCTCGACGAAGTCCAAGTCAAACTAAAAGACGTCCAGGAAATACTCATCAGCTCACTTGAGGATTCCCAACAAACCAGGATCAACAACCACGAGGAAAAGACCCATGTCACTCGAGCAGAATCGCATAACTTGGGGCAATAAGTAAAGCGACCAGCAACCCAGCAAACTTTGCCTATAAAGCTAATCATTATGAAGGGCGGATAGGCCAGTCAAGAGGTATGAAGCCGCAAGGAATTTGTATTTCAAATGCAGGGCACACCAAGGGGTGCGACCAAGGATCGCACCCATCCGTTTAAAGCCAACAAAGGGGCACCTGATGGCTATAAAAGCCAGGCATCCAGACCAGTCCGAGGCATCTGAAAAAAGATCCGAAGAGTACCGAAGCGCCCAGTCACACGCAGGCAAGAAATCAGAGCCAACAGGCAATGTTGCCTTAAAATAGACTAGTTCAGTCGAAAGTCATCGTCTTGTCCAAGGAATCCTTCACTTTGAAGGTCAATTCGGGAGGAATTTGTAAAAGTGCTTGGCCATCGTGTCATTTTATCTTATTCAGCAAAGAGTTCCACATCTTTGTAATTTTGGGTCTGTAACAGTGTCACTCATGTTTCAAATACCACATTTTCCATTAAAATGTATAAACTTCAATGTTATTTGATTTTAAAAATATTAGGTCAAAGTTTAAAATTGAATTTGTTTGGTTCAACGGGATAATTGGGTGAAAGAAAATATTGAAGAAATAGAAAGGAAAAAAAAGCACGTAAAATAGGATTTTTTTTTTTCTTTCTTTTTAGTTGAATGTGAAAATTGTCATGGAAAATGGTGGGAGAAGATGAACGGAAGGTAATTGATGGATTGTGATTTTCATTGATTTTCGTGAAGAAAATTTGTGGAAAATTGATTGAATTTTTCAAAATATTTTTCTATTTCATTCACTTTCCTTATAACCAAACAGACTAATTCAATATTTATCCTAAAAGACTTTTTTCCCCTTATTTTCCATGCACTAAACAGGGATTATATTTTAGTGATAAAGGACAACTTTTGGTATCCAGTCCGTGCAGAAGGATAGAGGCTTGACACGTCGCAGAGGACCGGACATTTTTGCCACGTTGTTGAAGTACTTTGGCGTTGATTACGGATTTTTCTGAGTTGTTTGTGAGAGATCTCGTCACAATTTTCTTCCCTTCTCTCGTCTCTCATTCCTTTTGGTATCTCTATTGTTATGCCACTAATTTATGAAGGCAAGGATCCAGCAAATAATAAAAGCAACTCATGTTAAAAAATTAAATAAAAGTAAAGTTTTCATATTTATCTAGAAAAAAAATTAAATATTTAATTCTATTATAACTCAAAATACAAAAGGACGTTGAGTTATAATTAATTATATTTTGATATCTTTGTTAGATTATGATGATTAATCTAATTTGGATCAAACGTATAATTTAGATAATTATATATATGCTATCATTGTGATAAGGTTAAATAACGTGATCTAATTCTTTTGGAAGCTTATCAGGTATAATTTTAATCGTGAAATATATGTGTAGATACCTGAAGATAATTATGAAAATTTTTGATAGACGGAATTGATGATTATCTCAATTATATCTTTTCGCGTAGAAAATATAAATATGAGTTATGGTCCCGATCTATCACATCGTTCTCCAGTTTCTTACTCTCAAAGAATCTGACTCAAGAGACATACGGGTAGACTGGAAGCACCAACCTATCACATCGTTCTCCAATTTCTTACTCTCAAAGAAACTGACTCAAGAAACATACGGATACACTGGAAGCACCAACCCAGCTTTTGTGCTGCAGGTGACTTTTAATCAATGAAATCAGGTATGTTTTATTTTATAATAATTAGCTATGCTAATTATTCTAATATGAATTTGATCATGTTAATTTGTTTCCGCTGTATGATTATGATCCAACAATTGGTATCATTCACCTACCATAAGCACGAATAATTTTTGTTTTCTTAAAACTGTTCATGCATAATTTTCTTTCAGATTCTTAAACAATTCATATCAGATATACACCGTAAAACACATATTAATGCATGTTCACTATTTTCTGGGTTTCTGATTCAACTCGCCGAGTTGACTCAGTGAAACCCTACGACTTATTGCTTCTGGGTTGACCGAGTTCACTGGGTGAACTCGGTCGCAACCCGTTGTCACCTCGCCTCGGCCCTGCCGGGCCCGCTGGTCGCCTCGGACTCGTCTCGCCCGGATCCGACACCCTCTGCATCGCTCGCGTCGCTGCGCGCCACCGATGGTCTCGCGCTGTCGTGTTCCTCGTCGCTCTCGGTCGATCGCGTCCTGCGCCGTATCGCCGTAGCCTTGCAAACGGTCTCTGGCGACGTCGCTCGGCCCTGCGCTCCTCGTTCGAATCGGCTTTGCTCGACGCCTTCCTCGCTCGTTATCCATGTCGCCTCGCCGCTGCTTGGAGTTTCCGCATTGGAGCAGCTGGGGTCGTTCCATGAAGGGGACGAATACAGAGCTGCGCTTCAGCTGGAGAGAAGAAGATGGAAACCCTAAGGGTTTCCACTGTTTTGGTCCGGTTCGGTCCACTATTTTTGTTAAGTCCATCTTTTGATTTCGGTTCAATTCTATTCCAGTCCAATTTTCGGTTCGGTCCCATCCGATTTGGTCAAATTTTTAGTTCGGTTCAATTTCTAGAATTAGTTCAATTCTGATTTTGGGTCAGAGTTTGAATGTTGGTTCAATCAGTTTTCTGATTTGTTCTATGGTTCATTTTTAACCATAATTTTGAGAAACAACATTATTAAATATTTAACTATAAGATTGACATTTAATTTTTAGCTAACACTCTAAAATATGTTAATTAAACGGAATTACAAGTACACCTAAGTGACGTATCCGCGTAGATTGATTTATTTGGTTTGTTATGATGAATGTGTGTAGTTCATATGACTAATTAGCCATAAAGTAAATTAATATTTAATAGAACTGCATACATATCTGTGGTGATAAACATGTGACGTTTCTTCTGCATCTTAGTGTGAATAATAAATACATCCTAAGATGATTTATTATTTGATACATATTCTCGTCAATGTTTTGATCACTACAACAAAATATTCACTCACAGTTAATACCACTGTCCTAAGACTTGCTATTAATGTTGTGGCCGGTATCTTGGAATGTCATATTCTTCTTTTAAATATTTGTGGTGTATACATTTATATGTATACTTTGAGCCTAAACTTATTCGAATTCTTTTGTTCCCTAATTCAGCTTACATGTCAATGTCTTCCGCAATTACAAACATAAACAACTCTCCTAAGTTGAATGAGACCAACTTCAAGGATTGGAAGGAAAATATGATGATCACGCTTGGCTGCATAGATTTGGACTTAGCTATTTGTATGCCTAAATCGGATGTACTTACTGAAGAGAGTACTGACGACGATGTGCTTTATTCAGAGAAGTGGGACCGTTCCAACAAACTAAGTCTAATGATCATGAAGCGTGGCATTCCAGAGACTTTTAGAGGTGCAATGAGTGATGACGTCCTTATTGCAAGTGAGTTCCTTGCCGAGATTGAGCAGCGTTTCATGAAAAACGATAAGGCTAAAACAAGCACGCTTTTAGAGTTTGATTTCAATGAAGTACAACGGCAAGGGAAATATTCGGGAGTACATCATGGAGATGTCACATCTTGCTTCTAAACTTAAGGCACTGAAGCTTGTGTTATCTGATGATTAGTGCATTTGGTTTTGATATCTCTTCCCGCACAGTTTAGTCACTTCAAGGTCAGTTACAACTGTCAGAAGGATAAATGGACTCTTAACTAGCTCATTTCTTATTGTGTGCAAGAGGAAGAGAGGCTGAAGCAAGAGAGGCCCGAGAGTGCTCACTTGGCTCGCACATCTAAAAGAAAAGGCAAAGATAAGGTTAAAGAAATGAAGGCTGCTGCACCACCCAATGGTCCAGACTTAAAGAGGCAAAAATCTGACTCTACCTGTCACTTTTGCAACAAGCCTGGACAATTTAGAAGGGATTGTTCTCAGTACGCCAAGTGGCATGCTAAAAAGGGTAAGTTTCTCAACTTGGTCTGTTCAGAAGTTAATTTAGCTTCGGTACCTAGAAACACATGGTGGATAAACTCTGGTGCTACTACTCATATATGTGTTTCTATGCAGGGTTGCATGAACCATCGAAAGCCAAATGATACTGAAAGACGCATCTATGTTGGAAATGGCGAGTCGGTGCAAGTAGAGGCAATTGGCCGCTTTAGATTATTAATGACATCTGGTCAATTATTAGATTTAGTGGATACTTTTGTAGTATCGACTTTTGGTCGGAACTTAATTTCGGTTTCTGTATTGGACAAATTTGGTTGTTCTTGTTCATTTGGAAACAATCAGTTTAAGTTATCAATTAATTCTAGAATTATGGGAATCGGTGCATTAAATGTCTTTGATAATTTATACTCGTTGGATGTTGTTCCATCGTATTTTGAGACCCTGCAAGTGGAGACACGTGGTATAAAGTATAAATTGACTGATTCAGCTTCATTGTGGCACAAGCGTCTGGGTCACATCTCGAGAGATTTAGCATCTTGTGTCTGATGGCATTTTGGATTCACTCGACTTTTCTGATCTTAATACTTGCGTCGAGTGCATCAAGGGGAAACAGACCAAGGTTAAGAAATTAGGTGCCAATAGAACTTCTGGCGTCTTGGAACTGATTCATACAGATATATGTGGGTCGTTCCCTACTGCTTCCTGGAATGGTCGACGGTAATTAATTTCTTATACATGAGAAATCACAGTCTCTGGATGTGTTCAAAGCCTTTAAGGCTGAGGTTGAGTTGCAGCTCAACAAGAAATTAAGAGCGTCAGATCACACCGTGGTGGTGAGTACTATGGTAGATATGATGGCTCAGGAGCACAACGTTCAGGACCGTTCGCTTTATACCTAGAGGAATGCAGGATCATACCTCAGTACACCATGCCAGGTTCACCTAGCATTAACAGTGTAGCTGAAAGACTAATCCGGACACTGAAAGATATGGTAAGAAGCATGATTAGTCATTATTCATTACCAGAAAGCCTCTGGGGTGAATCACTTAAGACAGCAGCATATCTCCTTAACCATGTGCCTACTAAAGTGGCTGCTAAAACACCTATTGAGCTTTGGTGTGGGCGTAAGGCCCAGTTTAAAGCTCAGGGATGGATGTCCAGCTCAGCTGAGGCCTTATAGGCCTCATGAGGGTAAATTGGACTCTAAGATAGTTAGCAGCTACTTTATTGGCTATGTGGAGCGATCGAGGGATTTTAAATTTTATGATCCTACTTCCAGAAATATTTTTGAGACGGAAAATATAATATTTTTTTGAGGATGTTGAGCTTGGGGGGTGGGGGTGGGGAGAAATTTGGCCAGAAACATTGTGTTTGAGGAAGAGGGATCAACTACTGTTTTTGACAGTGATCAGGTTCTTTTACCCATCATTGATCAAGAAGTGGACTTCGATCATCAACCTACTCGCAATGTTGTTCAAACCCTAGTTCTAGATCAAGACAATGTTCCTGATGTTCAAACTCAACAACCTCAAGAGACAGTGCCACTTCGTAGATCCATTAGAGAGAGGAGAAATGATATGCCGGATGATGACATCGTATATCTCTTGGAAATTGGGGAAAATGGATTGTTGGAAGATGATCAAATAAACTTTCAATAAGCCATGAATAGTTCAAACTCTCAGAAATGGATTGATGCTATGAATGAGGAGTATAAGTCTATGCAAGACAATGGAGTTTGGGAACTTGTCCCATTACCAGACCATGCGAGACATTGGATGTAAATGGATATTTAAAATTAAGAGAGACTCTAATGGTAATGTGGAGAGATTCAAAGCTCATATTGTAGCTAAAGGCTTTACTCAGAAGGAAGGGATTGACTTTAAAGAGACCTTCTTCCCGTTTTTTCAAAGGACTCTTTTAGGACAATTCTGACACTGGTTGCACACTTTGATCTTGACCTGCATCAGATGGATGTTAAGACAACGTTTCTCAATGGTGACATTGACGAAACGATTTACATGGTACAGCCAGAACACTTTGTGTCTGAGGATGCAAAGAATATGGTTTGTAAGTTGAGGAAATCTATCTATGGGCTCAAGTAAGCTTCTCGTCAGTGGTACTTTAAGTTTCATTGGATTGTTGTCTCGTATGACTTTGAGACAAATCTGATGGATGAGTGTGTGTACCACAAGTTCAGTGGGAGTAGGCATATTTTCTTGGTTCTATATGTCGATGACATACTGCTGGCTATTAATGATATGAGGACTTTGCGCGACACTAAGGAATTTCTATCAAAGCAGTTTGAGAAGAAAGACGTTGGTAATGCATCCTTTGTTTTGGGATCCAGATACTCAGAGACCGTTCGAAGGGTATCTTGGAATTATCATAAAAAAAATCCAGATTCGGCATGCAGAACTGTAGACCATTGGACACCCCTGTCGCTAAAGGAGACAAGTTTGGTCTCGATCAGTGCCCTAAGACTACTTTGGAAATTAAGGACATGCAACAGCTTCCATATGCTTCGGCTGTAGGAAGTCTTATGTATGCTCACGTGTGTACGCGTCTTGATATCACGTACATTATTGGTATGTTGGGAAGATATCTAAGTAATCCGGGAGTGGATCATTGGAGAGTAGTCAAACGGATTATGAGGTATTTGTAGGGAACAAAAGAATATAGGCTAATGTATAAGAAATCGGATCATGTTTAGATCATTGGGTACTCCGACTCTGACTTTGCTGGATGCCAAGATAATAGACGATCCAAGTCAGGCTATATCTATCTGTTAGCTGGGGGAGCCATTTCCTGGAGGTCTGCCAAACAGACCCTCGTTGCTCCATCGACTATGGTGGCAGAATTTGTAGCTTGTTGTGAGGCATCAAATCATGGTGTATGGTTGAGAAAGACCACTGAAGTTTTAATGTGATAATAAATCAGTAGTAATGTACGCCAACAACAACAGGAGCACTATAAAATCAAAGCATGTTGATATCAAGTTCCTGATTGTGAAAGAAAAGATACAGAGTGGACAGATATCCATAGTGTATATTGGGACAAACTCCATGATAGCGAATCCGCTTACGAAAGCATTGTGACAGCGCGTCGTCGTGCGCCTCAAATTTGAATTTGTAACTCCTGTTAACACACTAGCAAGCGGTAAGCAGGGTCGAACCCAAAGAGAGCAAATGAATCGGAGTTCAAATGGAAGTCACAGAAAAAGGAACACAACTGAGGATATCAATTCAAAGAAAATCAGTTCGGGGAGTGCAATGCAACTAGTTATCATCGATCGAATACATGCATAAACTAATGGATTCTGCCTCAGTCCAACATTCCCGCTAAAGATATGTCGACAATCAAATTCTACCTATTCTTAACCGCTAGGCCTTCGAACAAGTTCAATAGTTACTCGACTTATACCACAAATTGGTTCTACCGCTAGGTTTTCCCAAACAATGCAATCAAGTCAAGTGTAACACAATTGATATCAATCTAGCTCACCGCTAAGCTGCACTAAATTGTCAATCAAAGCATTCGTTTCATTCATACAAGGGCAGCAATCCATAGCTCAAATCATGTATTCATGGACCTCAAACCAACTATTGCAATGCAAACCCCAAACTGAAATATTGATTTAGCTACTCATCATATCCATGGTATACAATAGAAACTAGGTTGAGTCACTACAAACTGAGATAAAACGAAACTGAGCTAAAATACAAATTCGGTGAATAGTGTTTCCGGCCGTGAATAGTGAATTCCGGCCGTGAACAGTAATTAACAGTGACAGTACGTGAACAGTGAATTCCGGCCACTTTTCCAGCAGCTTCTCTCTAGAGCTCCTCTACTGCCGTCACTCTCTTCCGTGAATAGTGCTGTCCCAAAAAATGGAGTGTTTAAGTGAGATGATTCTTTTCCTAATTTGTCCATGTCTTAGGTTTAGGGTTTTTTGGGTTGAACCATCTTGATTGAACCACATGTACTTGAACCAAATCTGATTTCCAATTGGTCTTGGGTGAATGCTTCAAATATGCGATAAAATCCGATGCGATATTGAACACACCTGCGATACGAAAACACTACAAAAGAGTAATCGATTCACGCAAAATGTAATAAAACTATGTGAATAAATAACTCAATGGAGCGTATAAATACACTCCATCACATTGACACCCAAAGTCTTTCATGAGCATGCTGCTCACATGGATGTAATCTTGTTTGAGGATATTCTTGATTAGTGGGAGTTTGTATTTTTGTATTAACGCTCTATGAGATGTACAAATTCTTCTATCTATACATTTTGGATTATGTTCTGCAGAAATTATGTTTACACGGTACACTCTGTATGATTCTGTTGATCTCACCTTTGAGGAGACCAATTCAACATAAGATGTGAAGATCACATTTCATGTAATTTTCATGCTACACACCATGATGAATCCATGTCATTTAGCTATGTTTGCATACGTGACAAGCACGTTGAGTAACGATGATGATTACGAAGGCCGCATTGATCCTATGTTTGCATAGTTAATGGACCGGATAGTTTCTGATATACCTGTTCTGGCATGATAGCAGTTTTGTGCACATTTTTGATTATACATTTATTTGATTATACATGCGGTCCAGTGGGAGAATGTTAGATTATTAAGATTAATCTAATTTGGACCGAACGTGTAATTTAGATAATTGTATATATGCTATCAATGTGATAAGCTTAAATAACGTGATCTAATTCTTTTGAAAGCTTATCAGATATAATTTTAGTCGTGAAATATATTGTGTAGATACCTGTAGATATTTATCGAAATATTTGAGAGACGGAATCCATGATTATCTCAATTATATCTTTTCGTGTAGAAGATATAAATATAGATTATGGTCCCAGGTCTATCACATCGTTCTCCAGTTTCTTATTTTCAAAGAAACTGACCCAAGAGAAATACGGTTAGACTGGAAGCACCAACCCAGCTTTTGTACTGCAGGTAACTTTCAGTCTATGGAATCAGGTATGTTTTATTTTGCAGTAATTAGGTATGCTAATTATTCTGGTATGGATTTAATCCTATCATATTCGTCTCCGCTGTATGATTTTGATCCAACATTCTTATCTGATTCCCCTACAATATTAGTAATATACTTCCACGGAAGAGACTTAACTTGGACAGAGTGGAGTGGTTTATCTATAACACCAAACTCAACAGCTCCGGCTGTACCTACAGTATACAGTATTGCTATAACAATCTAATGCTTACAGAAAAAGGTGTGTCGGACTACATTGCTATATAAGTTTGTACAGATTCATTACCTATGTTTTAAGGTCACTTTCTAGACAGCTCGCAACTATTAATGGCTGCATGGTGCTGCTGGGTTGATGGTCCAGGAGTATGTGTTTTTGAAGCAAACAACTCTTAAGTGCTGGTGGTTCAAGGTTGCTCGTTTCACCGATATAGTAACTAGTAAACTCTCGTGAGTAGGTTTCCAGCCATTATGAGTATCTAACAGTTGTAAATCATTTTCACTGTTATCATCCGGGGAGAGAGCCTATTAGAGAGTAGGGTCCAATCCAGAATCAGAATTTCTACTATTTAGGGTTCCTAAAACCCTAAACCACATCAAGGAGAATTTCTGCCAAAATCTTGTACGAATGTGAAAAGCACAATGAAATGGAGATCCGACCTTGAGGAAGGAAATATTTAATTTTGTTTCACTCCAATCAAAAGATTGATTCAATGAATCTCGAGTTACATGATTAAAATGAACACATTCAGGTCCATTTCAGCAAGGCTAGTATTATTATCTGTTGGCAAGATGTTCGGTTAGCTTTGGTTTTTGGCTTGTAACGCAGAAGATACCAATGCTATTAGACTAGAACAGAGTTGATCCTGAGTACTAAATGATCTATTAGTTTTTTCCTGTAAACTGGTGGAGAATGGAAGGGGCTAGTTAAATGCCAACTGCTACTCTCTATGTTAAGTCACTGTTTGTAACAGATATCGACAACCCTCCTAGTTGCACCTGTACTGCATGCGATCACCTAATGATTATAACAACACAGAGACTTCAAAGTCAGTATATACTGAAACCAACACATCAAATGTAATGATATATCTTAATAATCAGACGCCTGTGAGTATGTTACATATACAAATAAGGATGGTCCACACTCCACACCAGGAGCAGAAACACCTACCCTTCAGCGTCATTTCAAATTTTATTTAAAATATTTAACGCTAAGAAAGATTTGCATGAACTCTATTTCTAGTGCGCATGATAGAATTTGTTCCAGCTGTTGTTATGCAATTCCTGAGGAAACACGTTAGGAATGTTTTGACTGTTTCGAGTGAAAGTATATACGACACACAGAGATTTGGTAACCCACTTCGGGAAATGTGTCCGTAAGGTGGGGGGAGGAAGTTCGCCTGATCCCAACAAGCAGCACTCCATCAGTAACAACCTGTTCAACACCATATTCCTCCAGCATGTGCTTCATCCACATCATCTGCTGACCGCTGCTCCCAGCTGCTATGTATTGTGCTTCTGCAATCGATAAGGACATGCTATTCTATTTTTTACTTAATCAAGAAATAGGATATTTCCAACGTAAAAGCATCCTCCAGAAGTGCTTTTCATATCATCTGCATTGCCTGCCCAAATTGCATCACAATTTCTTACAATGCTGGATGTTGTGTCTTTAGTGTACCAGAGTCCAAGTTCAGCAGTACCTACAATCCTCTTCACGTGAGATACATGACTCTCCTTGGGATTAGCTTGGTAACGGGCACACACTCCCACGTCAATGTCTGGTCTCGAAGTAGTGAGGTAGAGAAGACTCCCCGATCATACTTTTATAAAGCGTTTGGTCAGCATTTGCTCGAGCATCATCTGTAGTGACCTTTTAATTTGTGGCGCAGGGGTACGCTTGTGACTTGCCTTCTCCATATTGAATTTTTTCACCAGATTCCTTGCGTACTTGCTCTGTGTAATGAATATGCCATCTTTTTTGGTATACCTAAAAGCCCAAAAAATAGGTTAGTTCCCCAACTAGGCTCATCTGGAACTCGCTCTGCATCTGCTCCACGAAATGCTTCATCAACTTTGTAGATGAGGATCCAAACACTATGTCATCAACATACATCTGGGCCATTATAAAATCAAAGCTTGTCCTTTTGATGAACAGCGTTGTGTCAACTCCCCCGCGCTCATAGCCTTGTTGAAACAAGAACTGTGTTAACCGCACATACCAGGGGCTCTGGGCGCCTGCTTGAGACCATACAATGCTTTCTTTAAACGGTACACATGATCTGGCTGATGTGTGTCAACGAAGCCTTTAGGTTGTACTACATACACCTCTTTCGGCAACACTCCGTTTAAAAAAGGCACACTTCACATCCATCTCATGCAATGTGAAATCAAAGAAGCAAGCTAAGGCCATCAGGATTCTAACAGCTTCTAATCGGGCTACTGGTGCGAAAGTTTCCTCAAAGTCAACCCCGTCAATCTGTGAGTAACCTTGTGCCACCAATCTAGCTTTGTTCCTGGTGATGTTCCCCTTTCCATTAGTCATATTTTTGAACACCCATTTTGTGCCAATCACATTCACATCTGCTGGTCGTGGAACCAGTTCCCAAACATCATTCCTGACAAACTCTCCCAGTTCCTCCTGCATAGCCACAACCCAGTATTCATCTGCTATGGCATCCTGTACTCTTTTGGGTTCGATGGTAGATACAAAGCATGCGAAGCGGACCATCTCTCTATAAATCTTCTTAATCCCTAGAGTGACCATGCTCCCCCTTGGACTTCTAATGACATTGGTCAAAGGATGGAGCTTCTGAACATGACGCGAAGGAATCATCTCGATCTCCTCTTCTGAATCATCACTTTCCTCAGCATGTTCCTTAATAACTGGTGTCTGTGAATCAGCCTCTGTTACAGCTTTTTCTGCTGGGACCTTAGCATCACTTACTAGATCTTCATCAACAACCTATGGAATCCAACCTTTTGCATCGTCAATGGTATTCAAATCTTCATCATCTATAAAAACATTTGATGACTCCATAATATTCCTTGTTCCCCGATTGTAGACTCTGTAGGCACGACTGTTAAGGGAGTATCCTAGGAAAATCCCTTCATGACTTCTAGCATCCAGCTTCTGCTTATACTTTCTAAAATATAGCACGCAGTACCAAATACATGAAAATATTTCACAGTGGCCTTCTTACCGTTTCAGTTCTCGAGAAAGGCTGATGAGAAAGGAAATATCACAAGGAATAAGGCTAGACTAGTTGTACAGGGGTATACTCAGATTGAAGGCTTGGACTTTGACGAAACATTTGCACCAGTATCCCGTTTGGAAGCCATCCGACTTCTCCTGAACCTATCCTGCTACCTCGGATTCAAACTCTACCAAATGGATGTCAAGAGTGCATTCTTTGAATGGTGAACTTTCAGAGGTGGTATATGTGGTGTAGCCCAAAGGATTTGAAGATCCTCCCCATCCGGAGCATGTGTAGAAGCTTAAGAAGGCCTTGTATGGGTTGAAGCAGGCTCTTAGAGCTTGGTATGATAGATTGACCGTCTTTCTGGAGAAGCACGGCTATGAAAGAGGAGGAACTGACAAGACACTCTTCATAAAAAGAACCAGGTCAGATCTGATCATTGCATAAATTTATGTTGCTGACATTTTTTTTGGGTTCGGATCTCAACAGTTGGTAAAGCAATTCGTGGATTACATGAAGAATGAATTCCAGATGAGCATGGTAGGAGAACTAACCTACTTCCTAGGGCTGGAAGTAAGCCAAAAGCATGACGGAATCTTCATTTCACAAAGCAAATATAGCCAGAACCTGATAAAGAAGTTCCAGCTAGATAATGCAAGTCACAAACGTACACCAACTGCCACCCATATCAAAGCTATCAAAGATGAAGCTGGAGTTGAAGTGAATCAAGCTACATACTGAAGCATGATTGGAAACCTGTTGTACCTTACAGCCAGTCATTCTGATATCTCTTACTCAGTGGGAGTCTGCGCTCAGTTCCAAGCCTGCCCGAAGGAGAGCTGATAGCGCCTCGTTGTGCGCGTCAAATTTATTCCTTCCTTCTCCACTTAGTACAGCGGCTAAGTTAGGGTCGAATCCACAGGGAGCAAGTAGATTAGCTTTAACTAGTAACCTGCACTTACGAAAACTAGGGGGTGAGTGATTGGGTTGCGCAAGTGCGCGAGTAAACAGTGGTAAACGCAGGAATTGCACTATACGTGCGCATGCAGTAGAGATTAAGTACTATGACTATTAAAAGTATCGGCGCAGACAATCCTCTATGAATATATTCCTTATCATCGACTCTAAACGTCTATAGTTTGGTTTACTGATGTTAGTGTCCGATCAAGGCTTCCTAACATGTGCGCATGTTCCGATCAAAGTTCATGAGCTATTAATTCTTAAGACTAGTCTAAGCAGTTACGAATCCTATCACAGTAGCAACTGATTATCCTAGCGCGTTACTCCTAGTTGTCACCGTCAAGCTATTCAACTAGTTTAACATATAACAAACAAGCAGCAAGAGTAAGATTGCGGTTCAAGGCTTCCCCTACTCATGCGACTAGCTATCACCTGCGCGCATCTGCCTTCAACAGTTAATATAATAATTTTTGAATTTCGTTACCTCTCAGCTGGGATGAAGATCATTTCGGATGGCTGGGAGATAGCTCTTCATAGGCTCCTGATTGTCAGCTTTCACTCCGAGGACGGGTATATGGTTAACAGCGCAAGCTTCTTCCGGTGCGAGGATTCTTTCGCGCACTTCCTGGGAACTCAAGCTTTCTTGATGATTTTCTTGTGAACGTGCGCACGCTGGTACGTATTTGTGCGCATGCTGATTCTTTTGTAGCGCATATCATCTGCTGGTGTCTTTCTTTTTTTTGTACAGCTTTATCTATGGTTCCTATGTTCCCAGAACGGTTCCAGTTTCGGCCTCTGGATAACAGCTATGGAACAACGCTCCGCTCTCCCTCCTTGGTCTATTTGCGCAGGTCAGCGCACGTGTTTACAACCGCGCCAGCCTTCCCTTGCTCGACTACCAGAGAAAAGGTGGTCCTGGCCTCCACTAACGCTCTCGACCATATACCTCACCTTCGAAGCTCAAGCAACTAACCGCCTCTCTAGAGCGTTTCTGTCAACTCCACATCCCCTGTATATCCCAACTAACAGGAGCAGAAAAAATAAAAAAATATACTAAAACAGTTGATAGCAGCGCATGCAGTATGAATAGCGTAATACAAGCTGAACAGTGTGCGCAACCCGCACACAAGCGCACCACTGCTACTATTTGCTTCAACTAGACTAAGCTACACTACAAAGCTCAAAAACGTGAAATGTAAATGTAACGCTCCCCCCCCCCCACACTTAAACAGAGACGTGTCCCCACCACTCAAGCTCACGCGCACGGAGCTTCTTGCAACGGTCGAGTGAGAAAAGTGCTGAAATTTTTCTAAGTAATGCCCTTATATACCCCCCTGACTGGCGCAGCTGCTCTGCGTACTAACAAAAAAAAAACTACCAAGTTCTAAACTAGCTAAAAGACACTAGAAAAACTAAAAGAAAGACATGTAAAAGTAAAACGTGTTGGGTTACCTCTCGACAAGTGCCTTTGTTTAACGTCGTTGGCTCGACTGTACCTCGTTACTTGCGTAAAAGTGTGCCAGCGACCTCCCCCACTCTTGCTCCTGAGTGACCCCGCGCTCGAGCGTGTGTTGCGTTCTTCTTGTTCCTGCGCAAAGGATTGGAAGGGTGGTCAGCATGGTTAAAAGTATGTGATAAATCATAAGTAACGAGGGTAGGTAAAGAGGAAGAAGAAATATGAGCAACAGTTCCCAGTTCTCCCTCTGGTGCATCTGGTGGCGACTCTGGCGCAGCAACCTGCGCATCTGCTATCTCTGGCTCTGCCAATTCAACTTCGCGCGCTGTGCCATCCCAAGGTTCTCCTAAATACTTTTTGACTCTCTGCCCATTGACCTGAAAACGATGTCGGTGCTCGTTTTCTAACTCGATTGTTCCGTAGGGGAAAACCTTGGTAACCGTGTATGGTCCCGTCCATTTGCTGCGCAGCTTCCCAGGCATGAGCTTTAGGCGCGAGGAGAACAATAGTACCTGGTCTCCTGGTTCAAAAGTGCGTCTGAGGATATTTTTGTCATGAAAGGCCTTTGGCGCGCCTTGTAATCGCGCAGCCCTTCATATGCATCCAGGCGCAGCTCTTCTAATTCGCTTAGCTCAAATGCGCGCTCCTTACCGGCCTCGTCTAGGTTCAGGTTGCAAACGCGCAATGCCCAGTATGCTTTGTGCTCCAACTCCACTGGCAGGTGGCACGCTTTTCCATAAACCAACCGAAACGGTGAAGTCCCAATTGGTGTCTTATGTGCTGTTCGGTATGCCCATAGCGCATCATCAAGGCGCTGGCTCCAGTCTTTGCGCGACGGTCTCACAGTTTTCTCCAGGATACGCTTGATCTCTCGGTTGGAAACCTCCGCCTGGCCATTCGTCTAAGGGTGGTAAGCGGTGGACGTCTTGTGGCGCACTCCATAATGCTTGAACACCTGCGCCACAATCCTATTGCAAAAATGCGTCCCCTGGTCGCTTATGACTGCCTTAGGTACCCCGTACCTGCAAAAAATGTTAGTTCTGAGAAAGTCAGCGACCGTCTTACCATCATCCTTCCGGGTAGCCTTGGCCTCAACCCATTTGGAGACATAATCTACCGCGACCAATATATACTCATATCCGGAAGATGGAGGAAATGGCCCCATGAAGTCAATTCCCCAAATGTCGAATACTTCATCTACTAGAATTGGTGTCTGCGGCATCTCATTGCGCGCTGATATGCCTCCTGTGCGCTGGCACCTGTCACAGTTCTTGCAGTGGTTATACGAGTCACTAAACAAGTGCGGCCAATAAAATCCGCAGTCCAGGATTTTTCTGCTCGTGCGCTTTGGACCAAAGTGTCCTCCACATGCGTGCGCATGACAAAACATCAAAACAGAGTTAATTTCATGGTCAGGCACACAACGCCTCAAAATTTGATCAGATCCTATTCTGAGCATATACGGATCATCCCAAATGTAATGCTTGGATTCATGCTTTAATCTCATGCATTGGGTTTTAGTGAAATGAGGAGGAAACGTACCTGTGACCAGGTAATTCGCAATGTGCGCATACCATGGTACCTTACCTGTCAGCGCCATCAGATGCTCGTCAGGGAATGTCTCCGTGATTCGCCCTGGCTCCTCTGCTTTCACGATCTTGCTCAGGTGGTCAGCGACTGTGTTCTCCGTGCCCTTCTTATCTTTGATTTCCAAGTCGAATTCCTGAAGTAGGAGCACCCAGCGCATCAGGCGCGGCTTAGTCTCCTTCTTGGACATTAGGTAACGGATTGCTGCGTGGTCTGTGTAGACGATGACCCTGGCGCCAAGAACATATGCGCGGAACTTCTCCAGTGCAAACACGATTGCCAGAAGTTCCATTTCCGTGGTGGTGTAAGTTCCTTTGCGCAGCGTCCAGTGTGCGCGATGCATAATAAATGGCGTGCGGCTTCTTGTCCACTCGCTGTCCCAGGACTGCACCTACTGCATAGTCACTTGCATCGCACATCAGTTCAAATGGCAGGCTCCAGTCTGGCGCGCGCATCACTGGCGCACTGGTCAGCGCCTCCTTCAGCTTGTCAAACGCGGCCCTGCACTCATCAGTAAATTCGAAACACACATCCTTTTGCAAGAGGTTAGACAGGGGTATACAAATCTTAGAAAAATCTTTTATGAAGCGCCTGTAAAACCCAGCATGCCCAAGGAATGATTTCACATCGCGCACGTTAGTGGCATAAGGCAGATTAGAAATAAGATCTATTTTGGCCTTATCTACCTTGATCCCTTCCTGCGAGATAATATGTCCTAGTACTACTCCATGTGATACCATGAAATGACAATTCTCATAATTGAGCACTAGGTTTTTCGAAATGCAGCGCGCTAAGACCTTATCAAGATGAGTTAAGCATGCGTCAAAGATACCTCCGTACACAGTAAAATCATCCATGAACACCTCTATGCATATACCAATCATATCAGAAAAAATGCTCATGACTAGACGTTGGAACGTACCTGGCGCGTTACACAGCCCAAATGTGGTCAGGTAGAAACGCAAACGTACCGAATGGGCAGGTAAACGTGGTCTTCTGTTGATCTTCCGCAGCTATGGGTATCTGATTGTACCCTGAGTATCCGTCCAAGAAACAAAAGTAGGGCTTTCCCGCTAATCGATCTAGCATCTGGTTCATAAAGGGTAGCGGGAAATGGCCCTTGCGCGTGATTGCGTTAAGCTTTCTGTAGTCGATGCACATGCGCCATCCAGTTTGTATGCGCTTGGGGACTAGCTCGCCCTGCACATTCTCCTCTACTGTGATCCCTCCTTTCTTCGGCACAACGTGCACTGGACTTACCCATTTGCTGTCCGAGATTGGGTAAATGACTCTTGCGTCAAGCAGCTTCAGGATCTCTGCACGACCTCCATCATGTTCGGGTTCAACCTGTGCTGAAGCCTATGCATGCATACGTCCGGGCTCACACTGCGCAGGTCAGCAAGTGTCCATCCTATAGCGCGCTGGTTCTTGTGCAGCACCTGCTGTAATCGCGCCTCCTGCTCCTCTTCCAATCCTTTCTTTATGATTACTGGCAAGGTATCCTCATTTCCCAAGAATATGTATTTGAGGTGCTCCGGGAGTTGCTTCAGCTCAACCTTGGGTGCCTGTTCAATAGAGGGCAAGATTTTATTAGCAGTGCAGACATTAACTATGTCATGTACCTGTCTGGATACTGGTTCAGCACTGCTCAGCTCATCCTCTTGCGCCTCCAACTCTGCCTGCGCCAGTGTCTCAGGTTCTTCTGTTGCGCTCGCACATTGCGCATCTGCAACTAAGTCATCTATGTTGTCCATCGCGTGCACTGTGGCGTCTTCATGAGGGTGCTGCATCCCTTTGAATATGTTAAAATGAATTTCCTCGCCATCGACCTCCATAGAGAGCGTGCCCCTCCACGCGTCTATTTTTATGCGCGCTGTCATCAGAAATGGTCTGCCCAGTAGGATCTGCGCACTGCCTTTGCTCGACTCACCCTCCATTACTAGGACATAGAAATCTGCTGGGAACACCAGCTCTCCGACTCGGACTAGAACATCCTCTATCATGCCCGTCGGTTGCTTGCACGACCGATCTGCTAGCTGAATGGTGAGACCTGCAGGCTTTAGTGGTCCAAGGCGCAATGACGCATATAGGGAATAGGGTAGCACATTTATAGATGCGCCTAAGTCAATCATGCAATTGCTCACTGTGGTCTTACCTAAAGTGCATGGGATGGTGAACGTACCTGGGTCTCGGCATTTAGGTGGTACCTTATGCTGCACGATTGCTGAGGCCTGCGCATTTAGCATTACCTGTGCGCACTCGCCTTTCCTTCTCTTGTTTGTGCACAGCTCCTTTAGAAATTTGGCGTACCTAGGGATTTGCCGAACTGCTTCAACAAGGGGAATGTTTATTTCCACCTTACTGAATAACTCGTAGAGCTCCTTATCGAGCGCTTCCTTCCTAGCCGATGGTGCCTGTACAGGGAAAGGTGCAGGTATGTTTGTACGATTCATGCCTTTGTCTTTTGATTGTGTCATACCTGGCGTTTCACCCTGCTGGCTTGTGGCGTTTCACATGCAACTGGTCAAGAGGATCATTCGGTATACTGGAGGGACCCTGAACTATGGACTCTGGTACACCAAGGACACTAATGCAAACTTGGTATGATTCAGTGATGCAGATTGAGTAGGATGGAAGAGCACATTTGGAGGTTGTTTCTTCTTGGAGAATAACCTGGTATCTTGGTTCAGCAAAAAGCAAAACAACATCTCCCTTTCCACATCCGAGGCAGAGTACATTGCAGCAGGAAGTTGCTGTGCTCAGATGGTATGGATGAAGCAGATGTTGACTGAATATGGGATGAATCAATGTAAAATTGTTCTCTACTGTGACAATATGAGTTCTATCAGCATCTTCAAGAATCCAATGCAACACTCAAGAACCAAACACATTGACATACGACACCACTTCATCAGGGAACTGGTAGAAAAGAAGATCATCGTCCTTGAGCATATTTTAACGGACAAGCAGCTAGCCGACATCTTCACCAAACCTCTAGATGCAGCACGATTCGAAGCACAAATAACATCTCTGGGTCTTTGTGTTCTATCTACCTAGCCAGTTTGAGAACTCCCCCTCGGCCATTATAACAAAAAGGGAGAGAGAAAGAAGGTGGAGACAAAGGAAGTTTTCCACCACGGGAGGACCCGCTCAAGGCTTCAGTGGACATCAGGTTTTGTCAAAAAGTCAAGGGGGAGATTGATAATGTCAATGGCATTCAATTGTCCAAACCTGTCGGAGTGTACAATCTCACTGTACAAGCAGTTGCAGTAGGGAGCTGTAGCAGCAGAACAGCAGTGATTGGCCCGAAGAGAATTTTGCCAAGATATGCGTGCAACGGAAGATTTCGTGCCACAAGCTTGAAGATTTGTTTGGAAAATCAAATCTTCTACGAAGTAGGAGATAGGATCTTGTTGAGATCTTTGAGGGCTTCTTAATTTTAACTGCGGCAGAGTTTCTGATGCGGAGCGATTGGCACTTCAGTATGCGAAGAAACATATCATCCTAAGGTGCACATTAGCAGGGGAGGTGCACGTTAGCAAGAGGGAGTGGCCCAGGGTCTGATTGGATCGTGTGGGCTTCTGGGCCCATCCGGAGTGTTTTACTATTTTATTTTTAATTTTTAATGTTTTTAGGTAGGTTTCCTTATCTTGAATTTTAGATTTGATTAGATAGATATTCTGTTTCCTAATTTGTAGGTTCTGCTTACTATGTAAACAGAGCCAAGGAAGTAGGGAAAATAGACTTTTGAGAATTATGAAAATTTAGAGTTTTCTCTATACAATTTGATTCGTGCCTAGGGTTTCGAATTCAAGCTTCAACATCCCTTTGCCCACACACGTTGCATCAGAGTGGTATCAGTTTCCAGTCGTTCCTGCGCCGATGGCTCCTAAACAAAGGCGTGCAATGTTGGAAGAGGTAGCCCTTGAAGAGGAGAATCGGAGGATCAACGCAATCAATGACGACCTGGTAAGAGATAACGCTGAGTTACGTCGGCAGTTGGATTTGATGACTCATCGGATGGACGACCTCGTTGCTAGACGTCCCAATGTTGCGGCTGGTATTGGTGAGGAGGCCACGTTCGAAGTTGTTCGGTAGGACCGTCGTTGGGAGTCCGGGTTTAAGGTTGACATTCCTGAGTTTGATGGCAGCCTTAAAGCGGAGGAGTTCATCGATTGGCTTGCTCAGGTTGATGAGATTTTAGACTTCAAGGAAGTTCCGGAGGACCGTCATGTTTCAGTGGTTGCTATCAGATTGCGGGGTTGCGCACAAGCTTGGTGGCAGCAGTTGAAGAAGACTCGTGCTCGGGCTGGAAAGGACAAGATCTCCTGGTGGGATAAGTTCAGGAAGCACATCATAGCTGTGTTTCTGTCTTTTAACTTTGAAAGTAAACTTTACTAGCATTTTCAAAATTTGCGGCAGATTTCTCGCTCGGTGGACGAATACACCACTAATTTTTATCAGATGCTGTCTCGTATTGATCTCAATGAATCCCCTGTTTAGTTGGTTTCGCGCTATATTGGTGGATTTCGTCTTCAATTGCAGGACGTGCTAAATATGTTTGATCTGATGTCGGTGTCTGAGGCTCACCAGCATGCGTCCCAGTCAGAGACGCATTTGCTGAGGCATTCAAATACGAGGCGTTGACAACCCCCGATTCCATCAGTTACCCCTTCGGTTACCCGTCCTTCTGAGTCATCCCCATCAGTTCGTAGTCAAGCGGTGGCTGCCCAAGGACGTGGTAGTGGAGGCTTTCGGTGCTTCAATTGTGGTGAAACCGGTCATAGAGCTTCAGAGTGTTGCAAGGCAGCTTCGGGCTCGCGTGGCCTTTACACAAATGATGCGAGTGATGCTGCTTATTCAGCCTCAGAGGGTCCCCCAGTTTTTAATGATTATGGTGATGATACAGAGGAGATTGAGGAGGTAAAAGGTGATGTTGGACCTGTTCTGATGTTGAGGCATACTTTCCTTACCCCTTGTGCTCCTGAGCAGTCCGAGTGGCTGCGGAATAACCTTTTCCAATCCACTTGCATGATCGGGGGAAAGGTCTGCACTTTCATCATTGATGCAGCGCGTTGCGAGAACGTGGTTTCGGAGGTTGCAGTTGCGAAGTTGGGCTGTCCACGGAGATTCATTCGAAGCCATACAAGCTTGCATGGGTTAGTAAAGGTACTGATGTCACTGTTTCTAAGCATGTGTTCGTGACTTTCTCGATCGGCCCTACTTATTGCGATGAGATTTTTTGTGATGTGGTTCCTATGGATGCTTGTCATTTGTTGGTCGTCCTAGGTTATATGATCATGCTGTTACTCATGATAGCCTTGTAAACACGTATTCGTTCTTGTTTTGAGAGCGAATCTTTTCTACCCTGTACGAGGACGCGGGCACAGATTCGAGGGCGAATCTTCTCTACCCTAGAGAGGATGATGCGGAGCAATTGACACTTTAGTATGCGAAGAAACGGATCATCCTAAGGTGCACATTAGTAGGGGCGGTGCACGTTAGCAAGACGCAGCAGCCCAGGGTCTGATTGGGTTGTGTGGGCTTCTAGGCCCATCCGGAGTCTTTTACTATTTTATTTTTAATTTTTAATGTTTTTAGGTAGGTTTTCTTATCCTAAATTTTAGGTAGGTTTCCTTATCTTGAATTTTAGATTTGGATAGATAGATATTATGTTTCCATTTTTGAGGTTCTGTTTACTATATAAACAGAGCCAAGGAAGTAGGGAAAACAGACTTTTGAAAACTAATAAAATTTAGAGTTTTCTCTATATAGTTTGATTCGTGCCAGGGTTTCGAATTGAAGCTTCATCATCCCTTTGCCCACATGCGCTGCATCAGTTTCTATAGAAGGAGGTAGGCTGGGCAGAGTAAGGGGCATCCATCTAACATAGAATCCAAGCACCTCAAATATTGAAAGAGAGCAGAGCAATATTCAGAGTATGCTAGAGCAGGGGATCGGATCATCACCGTGAGCAGAGCTGAGTGGTTAAGTGCAGAGGCTGATCGAAGACTTGTAGAGTCTTATCAGAGCTTGATCGGAGAAGGCCAATTCAGAGCAGGATTTTCTTATCTGCTGATCAAGGAAGGCAGCATGTGAGTTATCGAGTGGAGGAACTCGAACAATCTACAGAAGGCCTGTTCTCGCTAGTGACAGGAAGTCACTGAGTGAGGGGAGCATCCTAGAGTAAGGAGGACTCACGACAGCGTTCGAGCGGCTCAGCGGAAGGCTTTGGAGCGAAGCGGACAGAACCTGTACAAGCTAGTTGCACAAGGGTGTGCTATAGCAAACCTACAGAGACATTGTGTTAATTAGAATAGGCTGGGTCTGTGTGATCATAGCAGTAGCTATTCTGAATTAACTCGAGTGTGTAGGTGAGTGAGACACAAATCAGAGGGTGTTCTGATTGTGTGCGAAGTGCTAGTTGAGGTCGGGTAGCATAGATTGTCGAGGAGTCGAGATGTGTTGTACGGAGTACCTTGGAGACTAGTGGATTGAGGACTGGAGTATAGTCCTCCCCAGACGTAGGCAGATTGGCCGAGCTGGGTGAACAAATCTCTGTTCACTTTTTTGTTTTTTGTTGCACCAGATCCGGCTGAACAAGGAGTTGCTATAGCAACTGCTTGGACACTATCAGTATCTCAGGGGCACTGCAAATTTCAGTACTAAAGGTCTTGGATACACTAGTGACGAAGGAATAGGTATAACTACATTTGTCAAGGCTACAATAATTGATCAAAGTGCAAGTTTTCAAAAGGGTTCGGCCACAGTTGTTCCAAAGAGAGTGCTAGAAAAGAAGTACAAGAGAGTGCTGAAACATTCTCTAGATCAGTCACATGCTTGGAAACACAAATCAAAGCAGAAGAGATGCTATGCTTGTGATCAAACTGGTCATCTTCAGAGAAAGTGTCCAACACTGATCGTGCACAGGGAGAATCGAAGAAGATCAAATAACTGACATGTTAGAACAAGAAATCCTCCGAGAACTTATGAATACTACAGTTAACAGATGCAGGCAAACCAAGGTTATTGTGTTACTGTGCAGGAAACTTGTAGGAGTGTTGTTGAGGCATTCATTCAGAGAAGGGGGCATAGAAAGAAACGAAGCAAATGTCACTCTTCAACAGCCGCAAAAATCAAAAGTACATCTGTAAAGAACAAGTGTCAAATGCGCTGGGTGGAGGTGAAAAGGAACAAGTGTCTAAAGCGCTGGGTTGAAAAACAGCCAGCAAATATCCCCACTGAAGTAGGAACTAAGGAACTGAAGCTTACAACAAAAGTTATTTTGTTGCCAGAAAAGACAGCTGACCAGAGTGCGGAAGGACTCTCTGGTGACTCGGAGCTGTAACTTTTTGAACATTGCCTTTAGAAAAGAATGGCCACTCAGGAGACGACACGTTTCCGGTTGTTGAAAAACAAAAAGAACGAGAAAGGAAGAACCCCGAACTATTCGTTCGCAAACTAGGGCTTTTTTTTTCTCCGGTGATTTCGATCATCCGACAATCTTGCTCTCAGATAATCAACAACAATGGTGAAGATGAGAGGAGCTAAGGTATACAAACACAGGGAAGGTGTTGCCAAGCAGAAAGGTAGTGACGTTCTTGTGAGTGATTCCCCAGCAACAAAAAGAAGTTCGTCGATGTAGATCAACGAACCAACAGATGTTCCTAGGTTGACTTGGATCCCGTCCACCGACCAAGAAGAAGCTAGCCCGTCCACCACATCAGTTATTTTGCCCACAGATGAGGGTGAAGCCCTGATTTTTGCAAGCAAAAGCCACAGCCTAAGTGGCGAAGAGACTGCTTCAGCATCTTCTGGGTCCAACACTGACTCAGATGTCACCCCCCTTGAGACACGAATGAAGAAGGCTTAGGACAGACAGGTGGTTGCAGTTCCTACTCCTCCATCTGAGCCTGAACCAGTGGCTGTTACAAGTAGTGAAGATTTGGGGGCTGAGGCAGTAGAACACCCTCGTTCTCAAGGAAACTAGTTAGCAATGGGGAAGAGCCAATGGTAGCTATCTCGTCAAGTGAAGAAGAGACTACAAAAGCAGAATCTACAGACTCCGATGACTACATACTAGCTCCCAGACCCCGACTAGAGCCATCCACCACTACTCCAACAATATCAGCTGTGACCTAACAAGACCAACAAGGAGTATGGTTCGTATCTAAAAAGGCTGCCGGTTCCTGGGAAGTGATCAACCGCAGAAGTGTAGTGACTGACAAAGTGCTGGAGATTGGCAGGTTTCGTGTACTAGAAGCGATCTCACTGCTGAGATAGGTAAAATTGCTGAGCTCCTTGACTTTTACCAAGAGTTAAAATTTGCATATAGTTAAGGAATTTGTTATACGGCCATTTGTCATTTCTGAAGCAATATCTCCCTATTTTGGTATTGATGCATATCCCAAAGAATTCGTTTATGGAGTCTGGAGTGATTACAACTCGTCGCCCTCTTACCTGTACCACACCATAATCTGCACTGGATTTTTGTCCTGAACTGCTGTGATAGATACACAACGAGTTCTCGAACAAGGTGTTCAGCGAACTGTTGAGGCAGCTTGAGCGTCTTCAACAGTCCAGCCTCTTCAATAGCACTCACCACCTCTGGCACTTCAAATATTCTTTCCTCAGCAATCTTCCGTCCCAAAATAATATGCCACCTCTTTGCATTTTCACTATCACAAAACCACACCCTAGTTTTTGTAACACCTCCTGCCATGGAATCTCCACCATGTATCTGTGAGACTAACTTCTTTACTGGTTTTTTGGCAACACGTTTTCCCTTTTCTGTTAAAACCGCTCCCCCTATTTCAGTGCCCTCCTTTCCTGTCTTTCTACTGGACTCTGCATCTTTCCCCTTTTTTCGCTTGGCGACTGATGACACATCTACTGCCTCTTCCAGATCATCTTCTACCAGAACGTCTCAGATGTGTTCAGAGTGTCTTCTACAATGACTGGCTCAGATGCAAAAGGTTTGATAGGGGAGCTGACAGGGTCATCCTCAGCTTGTGTCTTCTTCTGGTGAGGAAGCTCAGTTTGTGGTTTGTAGACCAACATTACCAGAGCTTCTTAATCTGCTTCAGACAACTGAACAGGTCTTCTTTAGCAGCATCAACCACTGGGACTTCTTCATGCTCTTTCTCTCCTTCATTATCTTCAGGGACACTTTCACCACAAAAGTCCTCAATCAATGGGACTACTCTGTTTTCGGGGACCGCATCCGCTGAGCATTGTTGAACCACAACTTTTGTTTTCTTAACTCTCTTCTTAGCCTTTTGTGCAAACATCCTGGCTATCCGTGAAGCCTTGCTTTTCTTCTGACTCCAACTACCTTCTGTTGAGTCAGGCTAGAGCCTATCCTGTCCGCTAGAGACCTCTTGACCAACTCAACCTTCTGTTGCCTCAGTCCTCTTAGCCGACTGCTCTCCCTGAACCTCTGAGCTAGCAGGTATACCCCCTAGATAAGTTCTCTACGCGGTCTATTTCAACCTCCATTGTCACATCTATACCCTTATCACCTTCTACCACAGGATTAATCACGGGTGAATCAATTTTAGGGCTCACCTCAGTGTCGGACTCATGTTCAATCACCACCGGCTTTGGTACAGTAGGCTTGTCTGCTCCCTTCTTTCTTCCTCCTCCTTTCTTTGCTGCTTGGGTTTTGACTGTTATTTGGGGGTCCGCTGCAGCTTTTCCCTTTTTTTGAAACGCTGTTGCTCGCGTCGATCTTCCTGAAGCCGATGAGGCTGAGGTGTCGGCGGAAACACTGATGGAAGTTTTCTTGGAGGCTACCATGATTGTTTACTTTCGAGATTTCTTCCAAGGGATTGAGATTTCACTATGTCTTCTCAACAAAAAATTCCTGAATATTCTATGAAAAAGCAGGCAGTCATTTTAAAATATTTCAAAAATTTTAATTTGGAAACCCTAATTGTCAAATTATGAATATATTTAGATTATTTGCTGATTTTTCTTTCCAAAACAAATATTCCTTTAGATATCCATGTTTCAATATACTTTGTCTGGCTCAGACTATGTATCACTCATTATACTAGATAAACACCAGAACTTCTCCCCCTAAATTATGTAACCAATTCAACAGATTCTTGCACAGTGATTAGGAACTGGTGCAGCTTTCCTGAAATTGACTTCTGTGTTGACAACACATAGAACCAAAGCAAGTCTAAGTGTTTCAAATTGAGCATTGTTCAATTCTTTAGTGAAGATATCGGCTAGTTGTTTATCGGAGGATACATGTTTCAGTGTGATGACCTTCTGTTCAACTAACTCACGGATGAAGTGATGCTTGATGTCGATATGTTTTGTTCTCGAATGCTGAACAGGATTTTTGGAGATGTTAATTGCACTCATATTGTCACAGAATAAGATCATCTCCTTCTGTTTCAGACCATACTCTTCCAGCATCTATTTCATCCAGATCATCTGGGCGCAACAGCTTCCTGTAGCTATGTATTCAGCCTCTGCAGTAGACAATGATATACTACTTTGCTTCTTACTGAACCATGATACTAAGTTGTTTCCTAGATAGAAGCATCCACCTGAAGTGCTTTTTTGATCTTATGCACTGCCAGCCCAATCAGCATCCCCATAGCCAACTAAGTGAGAACTGTTGTCTTTGGTGTACCAGAGTCCGTAGTTTGCTGTTCCACTTAAGTATCTGATTATGCGTTTTACACTAACAAGGTGACTTTCTTTTGGGTTCGTCTGGTACCTGGCACAGACACCCATAGCATAGCAAATGTCAGGTCGACTGGCAGTAAGGTAGAGTAAGCTTCCGATCATGCTCTTGTACAGGGTCTGTTCCACATTTACTCTAGATTCATCTTTTGTGATCTTTACGTGTGTAGCTGCGGCAGTGTGTTTATGGCTGGCATTCTCCAATCCGAACTTCTTCACCAAGTTTCTAGCATATTTGCTCTATGTTATGAATATACCATCGAATTTGTGATGTACCTGTAAGCCAAGGAAGTAGACCACCATACTCATTTGAAATTCACTTTACATCTATTCAACAAACTGATCCACTAAACGCTGTGATCGAGACCCGAATAAGATGTGGTTCACATAGATTTGTGCAATGTCGAATTCATGTTTGATTTGCTTCACAAACAAGGTCCTGTCCACTCCCCCTCACACATAGCCATGTTGAACAAGAAATATAGTGATTCATTCATACCATGCTCTGGGCGCCTGTTTCAGTCCATACATGGCCTTGTTTAGACGATATACATGACAGAATGAACCTGTTCTTCAAACCCCTTTGGTTAAGCAACATGGACTTCTTCATTTAGTCATCCATTGAGAAATGCACTTTTTACATCCATCTGAAATAGTTTGAAGTTGAGATGACATGCAAGAGCTACCAGAAGTCTTATGGCTTCAAGTCGGGCAACCGGGGCAAATGTTTCATCGAAATCTATGCATTCAATTTGTGCATATCCCTATGCCACCAGTCGTGCCTTTTTCCGGGTGATGTTTTGTCTTGTTTTTGAAAATCCATTTTGTACCGATGATGTTTGTGTCAGCTAGTCTTGGTACAAGTGTTCAAACATCATTTCTATCAAATTCTGCGAGTTCGTCTTGCATGGCATTGACCCAATGTTCATCTAGAATTGCTTCCTTGATGTTCTTATGTTCAACGGATGACAGAAACATGATCCACTTAGCATTTCTGCAAAATCAATAACTTTGTCACTGGTTCTTCTAGGTGCTTGTGGATCTCCAATAATATCGGTCATTGGATGATTTCTCTGAATGCGCTGTGGAAGTTGAATCACTGGAACAAGCTCTGGTTCTGTATCATATACATGTTCATCATCCCAAATTTCTGGTACAGCTTCTGACACAAGCATTTGTTCTTCTTGAGGCGGCTTGCTAGTTTCTGTATCAGGACAGGCAACATCATCTTCTTCTATTCTGATCGAATAATCTGAGTCTTGAATTGCCACGTTAATTGACTCCACAATTCTCTTGGATTTCTTGACATAGACACGCTAAGCTCGACTATTAGTGGAGTATCCTAAGAATATTCCTTCACTACTGCGGGGGTCAAGTTTTCTTTTGTATTCTCTGTCCTCATAAACATAGCACGTACTTCCAAAAATATGAAAAGGCTATACTAAAGGTGTCTTCCCTTTCCAAATTTCATAGCAGGTTTTCTGTGTTCCAGGGAGAACAAGAACTCTGTTCAGGGTGTAACAGGCAGTGTTGATTGCTTCCGCCCAGAAGGTTAGAGCCAACCCTTTTCCATGAAGCATGACCCGCATCATTTCTTGAAAGGTATGATTCTTTCTCTCAGCACTCCATTTTGTTGGGGCGTTATGGGTGCTGAGAACTGATGAAGTATGCCCTGTTTAAAACAAAATTCTTCCATGTAATTGTTATCAAATTCCTTACCATGGTCACACCTGATTGCAATCAGAGTTGTGCCTTTTTCATGTTGCAGTCTTAGTATCAGGTGAATCACGGCTTGAACAGTGTCTAATTTTTATCTGAGAAACATAGTCCAAGTAAAACGGGAAAAATCATCAACACAGACTAGAACATAGATCTTACCACCAATGCTTTCAGTCTGCATGGGACCCATCAGGTCCATGTGTAGCACTTCAAGTAATCTGGTTGTACAAATTTGACTCGTTCCTGGGTGAGCAGTCCTTTCAGTTCATATCTTGCATTCACCACACATAGCATCAATCTTTCCTTTCAGTTCGGGTATTCCTCGCACCAGTCCAAGTTGATATCTGCCTTAAGGCCTTGAGATTCAAGTGTCCCAGTCGCTTGTACCAAAGAATCAGTTCATTCTGTTTAGATAGAAAACAGTGAGTTATGACAGCCTCTGTGTTAGAATGCAGCAGATAACAGTTATTTGATGAATGGGCTCCTCTCATAACACACTTCCCTTCACAGTTGTGTCGCCAAGCGATTATCCAAGCGAAAAAGGGGGAAAGATGCATAGTCCAATAGAAAGACAGGAAAGGAGGGCACTGAAATAGGGAGAGCGGTTTTAAAAGAAAAGGGCAAACGTGTTGCCAAAAAACCAGTAAAGAAATTAGTCTCACAGATACATGGTTGAGATTCCATGGCAGGAGGTGTTACGAAAACTAGGGTGCGGTTTTGTGATAGTGAAAATGCAAAGAGGTGGCATATTATTTTGGGACGGAAGATTGTTGAGGAAAGAATATTTGTGGAAAGAAAATTTGAAGTCCTAGAGGTGGTGAGTGCTATTGAAGAGGCTGGACTGTTGAAGACGCTCAAGCTGCCTCAGCAGTTCGCTGAACACCTTGTTCGAGAACTCGTTGTGTATCTATCACAGTAGTTAAGGACAAAATCCAGTGCAGATTATGGTGTGGTACAGGTAAGAGGGCGACGAGTTGTAATCACTCCAGACTCCATAAACAAATTTTTTGGGATTTATCCAGCTGCATCAGTACCAGAATGGGGAGATATTGCTTCAAAAATGACAAAAGGCCTTATAACAAACTCCTTAACTATATGCAAATTTTAACGCTTGGTAAAAGTCAAGGAGCTCAGCAAATTTACCTCTCTCAGCAGTGAGATTACTTCTAGTACACGAAACCTGCCAATCTTCAGCACTTTCTCAGCCACCACAATTCTGCGGTTGATCACTTCCCAAGAACCGGCAGCCTTTTTAGATAAGAACCATACTCCTTGTTGGCCTTGTCCGGTCACAGCTGATATTGTTGGAGTAGGTGCAGCTTTTCTGGTGGACGACTCTAGTCGGGGTCTAGGAGCTAGTATGTAGTCATCGGAGTCTGTAGATTCTGCTTCTGTAGTCTCTTCTTCACTTGACGAGATAGCTACCATTGGCTCTTCCCCATTGCTCACTAGTTTCCTTGAACGAGGGTGTTCTGCTACCTCAGCCCCCACATCTTCACTACTAGTAGCAGCCACTGGTTTAGGCTCAGATGGAGGAGTAGGAACTGCAACCACCTGTCTGTCCTAAGCCTTCTTCATTCGTGTCTCAAGGAGGGTGACATCAGTGTTGGACCCAGAAGATGCTGAAGCAGTCTCTTCGCCACTTAGGTTGTGGCTTTTGCTTGCAAAACTCAGAGCTTCACCCTCATCCGTGGGAAAAATAACTGATGCGGTGGATGGGCTAGCTTCTCCTTGGTCGGTGGACGGGATCCAAGCCAACCTAGGAACATCTGTTGGTTCGTTGATCTACATCGACGAACTTCTTTGCTGCTGGGGAATCACTCACAAGAACGTCACTACCTTTCTGCTTGGCAACACCTTCCCTGCGTTTGTATACCTTAGCTCCTCTCATCTTCACCATTGTTGTTGATTATCTAAGAGCAAGGTTGTCGGATGATCGAAATCACTTGAGGAAAAGAAAGCCCTAGTTTGCGAACAAATACTTCTGGGTTCTTCCTTTCTCGTTCTTTTTGTTTTTCAACAACCAGACCGTGTCGTCGCCTGAGTGGCCATTCTTTTCTAAAGACAACGTTCAAAAAGTTACAGCTCCGAGTCACTCGAGGTAGTTGATGACCTGGCATGAATCATAACACAAGAGTCGTACAAGCCTGACAAAGATTGAAGTTGGAGCTTTTTTAAAAGACTGACAAAACAACTAAGAGCAAGTAGTTGGTACACCCTCCGATGACAACATCAGAAGCTATCTGAAGGCACCACTTGAGAAGAAGCCAGAAGACAAGCTAGGGATAGCTTGAGATCGGCAAAGTCCTTGAATTGAGATGAATCCTGAAGAAGCTGAGGAAGCTGCTAGAGAAGGAATTTGAAGAGGATTGCCTAAGATCATAAGGGTCCTTTGATTTTGTCAAAAATGTTAAGGGGGAGATTGTTAAGGTATGTGGCATCATTGAAAAACTCCTACAAGGTGCACAAGAGTCTGCTACAGCAAGCATATGAAAACAGTAGCTGGTGCAAAGCGTTCCAGAGTGAACAAGCAGAGTGCACAAGACGTTGCTACAACAACCTGTGTAGCAGAGAGTTATAGCATCCTACAAGCTTAATGTACAAGCAGTTGCTACAGCAGGAGCTGTAGCAGGGAGCTGTAATAGCTAGGCAGCAGTTTTCGACCGAAGAGGAATCTGCCCAGCTATGACGTAGTAGTGCAACGGGAGGCTTCCAAATATTCTCAGAATATCCTCAATGAAGATTCCATGCCACAAGCTTGAAGATTTGATTGGGAGATCAAATCTCCTAAAAATTAGGAGATAGGATCATGTTAAGATCTTTGAGGGCACAAGCTTGAAGATTTGATTGGGAAATCAAATCTCCTAAAAATTAGGAGATAGGATCTTGTTAAGATCTTTGAGGGCTTCCTAATTTTGACAGCAGCAACAAACAACTAAGCAAGCTCAAGGTAAAGATAAGATTTCTAAAATTATTTTTAGGAAATCAAATCTCAACAAACTTGTAAGAATCTAGGAAAGCTTTTTGGAAGGCTTCCTAAATTTGATATTGATGGAACATGGAGTTCCTATTTAAAGGAGGCTGGGCAGAGCAGCAATCCATCCATCCAAGACAGAATCCAAGCACAAAGATAGAGTAATATACCGAGAGATATATTCAGAGTGCTAGAGCGGAGAGATTGAATCACCACCAAGAGCAGAGCCTGAGCGCAAAGCTAAGTGGTTAGAGCAGAGGCTGATCGAAGACTTGTAGAGTCTGATCAGTACTTGATCTGGGAAGCCAATTCAGAGCAGCGAGTGCTTGTTAGTTGATCAAGGGAAGCCGCGGAGCAATTGTCAAGTGGAAGTACTCGGGCAATTGGTAGAAGCCTAGGACTCGCTAGTGACAGGAGGCCACTGAGTGAGGGGGAGCATTCCAAAGTGGGCAGCACTCGTGGAGAGGTTTGATTGGCTTAGCAGAAGGCTTGGAGCGATGAGGACAGATTAGCAAACCTGCAGAGACTGTGTGTTAATTCGTCGAGTCAGTAGCTATTCTGAATTGATACCAGTGTAGGTAGTTGAGACACAAGTCAGAGCTTGTTTTGATTGTGGTCGAGGTACTAGCTAAGGTAGAGTAGCATAGGTTGCGTGGAGTCGAACCGTGTGTACATCGAACCTTGAGCTTAGAGGATTAAAAGACTGAGTTCAGTCTTTCCCAGAGGTAGGCACTTGGCCGAACTGGGTGAACAAATTGTTTGTTCATTGTTTTTGCTGCACAAGATTCATCGGTACAAGAGTGTGCTGTAGCAACTACTTGTACACAATCTGCATCTCAGCAGCGCTGCGAAATTTCAGAGATCATTGATTTCCATGCTCGATCATCAATCGATTTGATGAATGCTCTCATGCGTGTTTTCCAGTATTAATAATTTGAACCATCTTGGAGTGGAGGCCGAGAAATGTTTTGTCCTTCTTTCGTACTAATTTTAAACAGTGATGTTATAGTCTTGAATCACACTTTGTACACCGAATGTCCCGCTTTGATTCCAATTGAAAGTTATCTGTCTGTTCGACTCGGACTGTTTTAGATCACTTATTAGCTGTTTGACAAGGATTTAACAAATCGCGTTTGAATGATTGTTAGTCTCAACAGAAACAGTACCAAGAAATGTAAATGACACAGGATATGTTTACCATGTTCAGCTCAACGAGCCTACTCAGGGGGGGTTACTCGGAACCCCAAGTGGGAATCACTTCACAATGTATAAGCTCAAGTACAATAAATCGTTAAGTAACTTAACTTCAATCGTTACCACTATATAGTTGAAATGCTGTGAGTGCGTCTGATTCCATCAGACGGAGATCCTTCTCTTCGCACCTCGATCTGTCTCCCACAGACCGGTAATTCTCTTCCTGATAATGTCAGCACTGTAACATAGTCTGCTCAATGACTTTCTTGAGCTCACAGCGATCAAACTCTTGCTCTGTCAGTTTTCAATCTATCTCTGAAGTTGATCGCCGATATGCAGACTCCGTTCTTCTTCGTTCTCAGATCAGATTTTTCAGATTAGATGCATCTACATTTCTTCAATCCCTCATATAAAGATTAGATTATCTTTTTCATATCTTAGGAAACATGATACTATTTGATCATGCTTTCTTAATTTAGATTCGGATCTAATCTTCGGAGAGCAGAATCTGGGAGAATATTGTCGCCGGAATATCTCCAGAATATTTCATTGCAGACGCCATATATTCATAGAACTCAATCGATCTAGCATGTGCCTGTCTGAGCTGTTTCTGTCTCACCTTCTGTCCCGTGTTTCTTTGCACTGTCTGTCAAAAATATGCCATTCAAGAATCCATGAACTACCAGGATCTAACAACATGGATGTTTTGTGTTACGATCTAACCTAACGGATCCATAAGGATCTCTACTACTAAGCAACTACTCACTCATGGTGAGTTTGAAACAAAACATAATGAAATTTTTCAACAAGGTAAAGTAAAATAGTAGAGTAGTAGGAATTGAGTAGAATGATGTTGTAGAATCTTCAACTGTAGGTGTCTTCTCCGAAATCATGACAATTCTCCAAGTCTGCGATTTAGGGTTTTTATCCAAGAGACACACAAGAGGCCTGGAGGCACACCCTGAATTTTTCCATCTCTTTCTATTCATACCCTTGAACTATTACCGGTTGACTCGCCGTGGGCGAATCAAGTTTGATTCGGGGTAGCTCAGTAAGTTGATTCGACCACGGTTGGTCGAATCAAAGTCTCAGTGTGTTTGTGTCGGGGTAGCTCAGTAAGTTTGATTCGCCTTGGCCTTCATTTGAATCTGTCAAAGCTTGGTCAACGGACGAATTCTTCTCGAGTCAAGTCGATCCGGGCAGCTGAGAGGTTGATTTGACCAAGGTTGGTCTAATCACATTTGATTCGTGCACCTGCCTGGGCGAATCAAACTTGCCTGGGCTAATCATTTCTACCTTTTGCCATATTCTCGCTCGGTTTTGCTCTCGATCTACTCGAATTCACCCTGATTTTCTTCGGACTACTTCATATTGTGTAATACTCATTTTTAACCTAAAATTGACAAAGAAAATACCAAATGACTTATAAAGTAACGGAACAAGCAGGAAGTAAAGGGAAAATAAGAAAAACTATAAGGTTGTTTGTCCCTACATCACCCTCCATGTCGCCTCACTTGAGCCAAGCATCGCCTCGTTTGAGATGTCGCCTCACTTGTTGCTAGGCATCACCTCAGTGCTCGTTAAAGCTCATAAAAGCCATTTGACCCATTCAGGTATCATCTCAACTTTGAGCCAGATAATGCCTCAACCTAGATGACGCCTCATTTCACTCAGGCGCCTAAGTGCTAGTTAAAGCTCTTAAAAGCCATTTAACCTATTGAAGCGTCACCTTCATTTTGAGCCAGGGAAAGACCCAACTCGGATGTCGCCTCATTTTTGGCCAGATGTTGAGTAAGCGCTCGTTAAGGCTCTTAAAATCCATTCAACCCAGATGCACTCCACCTCAACATTTTGGCTCACAAAATGGAGGCGCACCACCATTTTCTTCACATATTTACACCATTTTTTCAACCGAAATTTCTTGTTTTGGAAAAATCTCCTAGGTTTTGGCTCTTTTTTCTCAACATGGTGATTCACTTCTTTTGGAATTTTGACTTTTGATCATTACTTTTTGAGTTATGACTTTACTTGTCAAGAATTTCTCTCCTTGAATGGTTCCAATCATCGCCTTTGAATAGTGATCAGCTGAATAGTATACCTCCATAGCAATCAAGAAGGGTGTTATTGAGAGTACACTACAGTCAAACAATATTAATAAACCTAGTAAGTACCTAGGGTCATCAAAGGAACCAATGCTCACATATACAAAAGTTATGTGAAATTTGACGTCCTGCTAGAGTCTTGGATCAACAGGTTGCTATAGCAACCTTCTGGGTCACTTTGTGGAATTTACTTGTGAAGGCCGAACTTGGAAGACACAAATACTTTGGTTACCCAGTTCGACAATTGCCTACGTCTTGGGAGGACTTCTCCAGTCTTTAAGATTCCACTAAGCACGGTTAAAGTACAAGAATACCCGAACACAGCCTATGCTAGTCCAACCTTTACTTCTAGCTAGAATCTTCACTCAGTTTGATCACACAGACTAGCTTACATTGTCAAGACAATGCAGTAACAGAAAGCTACATCTCTGATCACACAGACTCAGCCTATTCTAAAACAATGTGTTACGATAGGATGCTGTAGCAACTTATAATGTTGCTACCGTAGCTACTGTCCATGACTCTCCAAGCTCTCCCGGCTGAGTAGTCGAACCTCCACGAGTTTTTCTGACTATGGTGGTGCTCCCCCTTGATCAGTGACCTCCGTCAACTACAAGGAACTCTGCTTTGCTCTCGAATCGTTCGTGGTCCACCTACCTACTATGATGCTTCAAAGTCTTGTACTTGATCTTTCAACGAGGCTTCGCTCCAGTTGAATTCCCACGATAAAGCTTAGATTGAACTCTGTTAATCGTGATCTCTCTCTGCTAATGCACTCACAACTCTCTGACTATGCTATCTAGCTCTCTTACTCTTGCTCTTGCTTATGTGTGTGAGTTCTTTCTTCCTTAGAGGCGCTGCCCTTATATACTGGTAACTCATGGAGGATTATATTAATCCTAGTCTTACTAGGATTTAGACCGCTTTCCAAATGATCTATCCCAAGATCTTAGAAATTTGTGAATGTAATGTAGAAATGGTGTGATGGTTTCCCTCCATGAAGGTGGTCTGTCACCAATGTGGACTTCTTCACATTGTTGGCCTCCGCATTGGGATATTGGATGCCTGATCGTAGCTCAAGGTCGGTTCGTGCTACACACTCAAGGAACACTCGCTCTTGGTGAGGCTGCTCTCTTGCAGACACCGTAACTTTCCTCTGCCCTGTCATCAAATCCAGTGTTAAATTTCCTAGCAAAATTTTGATTCGATAGACTTTTCTCAAGCGAAGGAGAGTCCTGCGAGAGAAATCAAGAAACAACGTTCAAAGTAGACAATTTAAATACATAATGGATAGGCTAAGAAAATCAATCACATCAAGTTATATGGCATGTAAAATCTTAGTTCCTCGGCAATGGCACCATTTTGATCGGCAGTATTTTTAACTTCTATAGTAGTCAAGGAAGTGTTATTGATGGTACGCTACAGTCAATCAACATTTATAAACCTAGAACATAGGGTTGTCCAAGGAACCAATGGGAACATACACACAAATTATGATATGATATTTTTAATTTATCATAACCGATTAAGGTTCTATGTAATAAATAGCGGCCCAACTCTAAGCAAGTCAGGAACGCATATAACCTATCATACGAGTAGAACACAAAAGATAGAGTAATGGAATACAAAACTCAATATACAATGATATTAAGGTCTACCGGACATATGATGGAAAATTCAAAGGGCTCCAACGAGAGTAAGAGAGAAAGGCTAAGTCTTTCATGATGAGTCTTCCTTACTAGCTTGATCGTTGCTCTGTATTCTCCAAAGGGCTCTTTGCTTGAGGCTTCTGCTCTCTAGCTATTCTCCACACTCAAAGAATAGGATTTGAGGTCAAAATCGAGAACTGAATAATGCTGGTCATGAGCTGCATATTTGTACCGAAAACGAGGTGTTGCCTCATGGGAGGCGTTGCCTGGTTAATGAGAGGAGGAGCCTAAAGGTTTCCTAATTCATCGAGGTGTCTCTTGGTAAAATGAGGTGATGTTTGAGAAGTTTTCTAAAAGTGTGAGGCGTCTCGCCTGGTTAGGGTGAGGCGCCGCCTAGGCATATGCAGACTCATTTCTGGCGCTTCTACGTCTTTTTTGCTCTTTTTGCATATTACATCCTCCGGACCCTCCTTGAAGTACAAATTACCTAAAAGGAAAGCAAAGAGACATCAAACCGATAAATGTCGCTCCAAAAAGAGCCAAAATCCATGAAAAATGGAGCCTAAAAAGTGTAACAAAATCTACTCATCAAATAGCAGCCTATGGAACGACGTCCCACTATTTCCCATCATTTCCCTTTTTGATGCAACTCCATAATGGTTGTTACCACCTGCTCCCGGTTGCTCTAGACTAGAGATAAGATGGTCTATTTTCCAAAACCGTCACCTTGTATATTCATTTTTTCTGCGATGCAACAAAACTCTAATTCTCAAAAGACACGAAGCGCCAGGCTCCTTGATTTCCATTTATCTATAGGACTAGAATCATGCTCCCTTGAACGTTTGGTCAAGCTTCTCTATAACCTTGCTATAAACTCAAGTCCACATCCCTGGTTATCCTAACTATGAGGATATGATTAAATAAATTCAAAGTAAAGTAATGGTCAATTTTCAAAAGCAAAATACGAACAGAAAAAACATAGTAATTTCACATCATGATACCTTAGTAAATGATATCAAATGCAAATTTTCTCTCTAAAAGAAACGGGCAGTACATATGCAGTAAAGTAAAGTGCAATGCATAAAGTAAACTTATAGACGCAACAAATTTCCATGGCAACGGCAATAGAGAGAAAACATTGTGATAAAGTAAACAAGATGTTTTTCATTTTACGTTCGGCAACACGACGTAAAAAAAAAAAAAAACAATATGCAATAGAGAAAAGAAAACTAAGAAATAGTACAAAAATTGGGTTGCCGCCACCTTTGTTTTATGTCGTTGGCTTGATGTTACCTCCTAAAAGCGCCCATTGACATGTTAGGTCAAATTTTATATTTTGCGTCCCTATTTGATCTCAAATAAAATTAGGAAATCTAAAAATTAGGAACTAAGAAAATAAGACACCTACAAACTAAGAAGGTTATTAAAAAAGAAACTAGGAAACCAATAAAAAGGAAAGAAATAATTTCACTCGATTCATAGCTCCTCGACATCGTCGTCAAAACTATACAAAAATCGTTCTACGCGACAAATTAATTACTCTTATTCAACAAAAGTATACTAGCAAGTAGAGGTCGGTCACATGAGGGTATTCCATTGAAATTACTGTAAAAGAGAAACCAAAAGATTAGGGGGATTTGTGTAATTGTTAAACAAGACAAAGAAGTTTCTAATGAATGAAAAGTTCTGATTCCGAACAATCATTTGTGAAAGTATCTATCACAAACACTAAGGCTCTATTCTTTATCACTTAAAATTTTAATGCATAAGTTAAGTTTAGTAAACTTCAGTAAGCTCTAGTAATCTCACAAAAGTATAGTAAAGTTAATTTAACTAGATTTATGATTTTTATTATTATTAGTATTTCACTGTAGTAAGTGCGTGGTGTATGAGTGGATATTTGATGTGTGGTGAGGTATTGATGATGTGATGATGGAATGGGGGTGGTGGTGGGAAATGGGGTGGTGGTGATGGGGGTAGGGGTGGGTAATGGTCGGGATATTGATGGTGAGTGGGTGGTGGTGGTGGTGAGTTTCGGAGAGTGGGTGATGGTGGTCTTCCGGAGAGTGGGTGAAGAGGTAAAGAGTGGTGGAGAGTGTGAGATGGGGGTTATAGAATGGGTGGTGGATGCATATTGGAGGGTTATGAGGTGAGGTGAGGTGATGTAAAGTGTAGTGGTGGTGCGATGATGGTGGGGTGGAGAGTAGTTGTGAATTGGTAATGGTTGTAGAAAGTGGGTGGTGAGTGAGTAGAAAGTGGATGGTGCGAGATGTTAAAGATGATGATGAATGATATTTTGAATTAAGTACTTAAATGAAGTACTTCTGTAAGTTAAATTTTTCAGTAACTAATTTCAGTGATAAAAACTATTGAGGTATAACATCCTTGATAAAACAGCGCAAGATTCTGCTACAGCACTCCCTGAAGATTTGCAGTTGAAGTACAATTTGAAGACTGACAAAACAACAACAAAGTACAACAACACAACATAAGAATTTTCTACAGCACTCTGTGGACCACAAGAGTTAAAGCAAACTGGGCAAAAGACAGATTCTGCTACAGCAACCCGTGGTGATTTGAAGCTAGAGCTAAATGACCGATCATCTTGAAGCTGCACGGAGAGAGTCTGGTGCGATGTTGCCGGTATCGCAAGAGCTCAGGGAGATGTGGAAACGTCATCAAGTGATCTGCAGTTGTCATCACGCGGTCGGAGGAACTCAAAAAGATAAGATTTCTAAATTCCAATTAAGGAAATGGAATCTTCAACAACTTCTCAACAATCGAGGAGAAGATTCCTGCCGTCCAAGGATTGGATTTCTAAAAAGCTGTGATTGATAAATCTATAAGAAGAGCGTAGAGGCAGATCAATCATCAACCAGAATTGATCAACAAACCGAAGCAGAGAATACACACAACAAGAGTTGATAGCGGAAAGGTTGACAGAGTTGTGTTGTGAACAGAAGAGATCAAAACTCGCTGAGCTTGATCTAGCATTGATCCTCAGAATTCAACTGGAGCTTGGCTCTTTGAAGGATCAATTAGTTGCTTCGGAGAACAGCTGCTAACCAGGGGTGTTGCAGGCTGTTGGAGAGCTGATCTTTGCTACCCGACATTGACAGACGGTCATTGATCGAGGGGCAACAAAGACTAGGTTTGCAGAACTCAGAGTGTGTCCGACTATTTGACATAATTTGTTAGAATAGTCGTTAACAGAAGTTACAGCAACTCTGTTAGAAAGTGTGCTACAGCATTCCGTCTACTACACATTGTAATAGAATAGGATAAGTCTGAAAGTCAGGTCTGTCGTGGTTCATTACTAGAAGTGTGTAGGTAGCACGAAGCGAGTCTGTGTTATCAGACGTCGAGCAAATCTGTGTGATCAGATTGTGCTAAGGTTTCAACTAGGTGAGAAGTAGAGGTTAGAGTACTTTATACTTCAAACCTTGATAGTGAAACTTGAGGATCGGAGTGTGATCCTCCCCAGACATAGGCATATTGCCGAACTGGGTGAACAAATTATTTGTGTCTTTCTTATTCAGCCAGAAAAACAAACTCCGCAGGAAGATACAGCAGAAGCTGTAACTCGCAATCAGCAGCGCAGTTAAATTTCAAAGACACAAGCCCAAAGTATCATAAGTCTTGAAAGCATACCGCGGTAAAGGTAGTATACTAGTTGGTATATACCAAGAGATGTGATATATTCTAGTTCTCCTGGCAGACGTATCTCGGTAACGATAATATTTAGCCTTAGTCGTCACTACTTGTCTTTACGGAAAAGTTTTCAACAAGTATTAATAGTAGAAATTAAATCACATAGAAAAAGAATGCATTCGCATATCCATTAAATCCTGTAATTCAAGATCATAAAATAAGCACAGAGAATTGATTGAAGAAGTATGAAATATGCATTAAACTCAATTCTCATTACCCGTCATCACAAGATCATGTACTAAATCGAAACAGTAGTCTAACTAGACGTAGCCATGATTAAACTCATCTCAAACATGGAAAAGAAATAGAGTAGAAAAAGTGTGTTGATGTCACTTGAAGCACATCAGGACGTTGTGGTCTTGACTCCTCTCTAGCCAGGGCTCTAGCCCATGAGACTAGGTTTTTTTTTCCCTTGATTGCTTGATGATTGAATCCGTGCTCTCTTTAATTATATAGTTTTCAATCTTGTCAATCTTAGTTCTTGTCAGAATATATTTTATGGGAATTATATTCTAAATTTTACAATATCTTTCTTTTTGAGTAACTCCAATATACAGCAATATTTATGTCTTGGCAACTTGTATTTTTATCAAAATAGAAACTGAACTCTCATTGAAATCTTGTTATGACCTTCGGCATTTACAAATCTTGGCTCGTTGCATATGGTTCAAACATTTAGCTCCTTAATTTCTTTTGTACAGACCTTTGGAGCACTTCAAAGGCACTTCACGTCAAACAAACACTTAATAGTAACAAGATGAGCTCAAAATATCATGGTGTAGCTCAAAAATTATGAAATGATGAACTTTCTCTCTCAAATATGTATTCCTTTTAAGTCAACTAGTGATAATGTAAGTACAAGGGTGCGTGTGTTGCTGAAAATTATACATGTTTTACATATGTGACTGATATTGTCCAACAAACGTCACTTTGGTAATAAGTTGTTGATTCTGCCACCATAAATCCCCGATTCCACAGCCACTCGCTAATTTCAACTGGTGTTTTAAGATATGCTACATTTGTGATGTATTTAGCCTCGTAACGTAACTGGCGTTGCTTAACAGGTCTTGAGTGGTGTATTTACTCATGTCACGTAAGTGCGGTCGCATAAAACGTCATACATGACATTTTTACTTGATACGTCCCTTAACACATGAGATGCCACAGTTAGAGAAGCAACGTGAACCAAAGGTTATCGCAGTTTTTTTGGCGTAGTAATTGTTCATGTGCGTGTGGCGTAAGCAAACTTAGCAGCAGAGAGCTGGAGAGTCAGTGTGGAGGTGGAAAGGTGAAGATGCGGTGCTGAGGCTACTGAGTGAATTCATCTGTCAGATCCGTGAGGATGGAGTCTTCTCTGCATCTGCTTCTCATAAAAGTAATTCATCAAGTTTTCCATGCATGCAGCCCTCCATGGCATACTCGAGTATCCCTACTATTTGAATCATCGTAACTCCTGCCGTCCTAAGATCAATTTCTCCCAGAATCCACGTCTCCTGATAACAGCTAATATAATAGATACGAAGCAATTTGACAAGTTGACTGGTTTGGCCCATTTATCCAAGCCCATAACGTATACTTTTCTGATCATTGGTAACACGAACCTCAATCTCAAATTTCAGTTGAATGGTCATCATAAATTAAAGAATTCACTTCTGATGGAAAAATCTTTGATAATTTTTACGATGGATAAAGATAAAACAAGAATTACATGGTTTAAGTACTGTTAACTACATCCACCCACCTATTTATTGATGGAGACCGGATGCATAATGCATTAGGGTACGAGCATAGATGCAGCGCTCAAGGAAATCCTATACACATTATGAATTGAAAATTCTAAACTCATCATCAAATCGTAAACCAAATAGAAAACTCTAAATCAACTACAACTCAAGACATTCTAACAAAAGAAAAAGTGTTTTTGGTTATTATAATGGAATTTTTTTTTGAGAATGCCACTTTCTAAAATTTAACTTTCGGAAATACAATCTTCCAAAGTTTATTCTCTATTTGCCACTCACTTTTGATGCAGGTCGTTTTTATTAAAAGCAGTTTGTTTTGAATTTTGTCTAGTCGTTGATGATTTGAATGCACAGATAACATTTTACACAAACTGCTTTCGACAAATACAGCGTCTACAAATAAACCATTACGTGACTCAGCTTTTGATTTTCAAATAAGCCGCTTTTACCCAAAGCAGCTTGTGCAAAATGTGACATGTGCGCCTAAATCATCCATCACTAAGTGCTGGCTTGATGAATTCAAAACAAACCGCCATTGTCATACTGTGATTTCTATCAAAAGTGGTAAATCAGAGATAAACTTTAAAAATAGTGACAGTTTTAAAAAATTCACTATAAAAAGTGTAATAGGGAGATTGGAAATAGAATTAAAAAGGAAACTTATTTACTATATCTTATAGATAAGTTTTTAACTTTTAGTATAACTAATAGAGTCGGCATTAATCATTGAGCGACCACGTCCTCCTTCCATGGGTGGTTGATAGATATAGCAACCTTGAACAATAAATTTTATTTTATTGTAAGAAAAAAAATTGGAAAGAAAACAAGAAAGAGTGTTTTGATCCCATTGACACGCCATCACCAATTCCTTTTGTCTTCATATACCACTTGACCTCAATCCTTTGCTAATATCCAATGATTTCCACACCATGCATATCAACACTCGGACATCTAAAAATCTGCCTCTGAAGCTTCGAGGTTTCAGTTGTTCCATTTTACATATACAAAATGTTCAGCTAGAGCTAAGACTTGCTTTTTCTATGTATACTTCAATTGGAGAGAGAGATGACAAAACTCTATCCATATATGTTGTAGCATGGTCGGAAAGAAAGGAAATCTAAGGTTATTGGATATATAGATGAGTGGTCTCATGTCAACTTGTTCCATATCTGTCCATATTCTGACAATCATCAAGCATAGTAAAATAGGTGGTATATTAATTGGTCAATATGATTATGTCATTCCAAATACTTTTTCCATGATGAGATTTATAGTAGATTAATGAGTTTGAAATGTACGTAATTGAGAGTTTCTCGGTTTATACAACTTGGGCTAAAATACAGGAGTGCTTTACAGAACGTGAGAATGTTTATAGGTGAAGAAGAAGAGACCAAAAGTATTGTATTATTAAATGGTTAAATACAATAAAATAGTCCATGCACAACACATAAACCAACATGTATAATGCAAGTGGCACGCGACGTAATGTGGTCTCAGGTGGTCACTCAAAAATCAACTTTCATTGATTAATGTGATGATTAGTTCTAAGACATAAGTAGGTCCCAAGACTCTGGAAGGGCAATCCAAAGGTTAGTTTGCTGGGTGAAAAATCAACAATCAAAAATGCCTGCTCATTTACTCTTTTATTCATTAATATACTTTACATTTTTTTTTATATCATTTCACTTTCTGTATTTAAATATAGTTTTTGATATTTTTAATGCACTTTAGAATTTTAAATAATGCAACATATATATGTACTAAAAATTTTAATAGTGCACTTTTCACTTTATGGATAAATTAAAATGCAATTACGTGTTTAATAATTTTGATGCACTTTAGAATTTTAAATAATGCACTATTAAGTTAAACATATTTGTACTTTAATCAACATATTATATGTACTTAAATTTTAATAGTGCACTTTATGGTTAAATTAAACTTTATTAGCATACATTTCAAAATAACGTACTTTATGCTTAAAAGTTATTAAGATTTTAATAAAATGAAAATCTGTATTAACTAGAATAAATATATAAATAAAATAAAATAAACTATATTGTGTATATATCTGATTTGCAGATATATTAGAATAATAAAATAAATAAAATAAAATGTATTCAATTGTATTGTGTATATATCTTATTTGCGGATATATTATTTCAAATTAGAAAATGTTTAATCTAATTCAAATTTAATAAAGATACCGAAATTAACCTTATTCTTAATTTATTAAATAATATTTATTTTTAACATAATCAAAACCATGGATTAGATATGATTTAACTATAAATTGATTTTCATGTGCGCTATTTTTAGCCTCTCGATAAGTCAAGTAAAGACGATCGCCATCAATGCCAAATAATATTTTTAAACTGGAAAACCAAGTCGAACCCAAAGGAGCAAGAAAAACATGTGCAATATGTAAGATGATGTTTTGATTAAGCTCTTCTAACTCAAAAAATAAAGTATGTTATCTAAAAACTAAGGTCATCCAAAACATAAAAGTATTTTCTAACCAATTCAAGAGAGTATTCTAAAATCACAATTTCACATAAGCGTACCACTAAAATAGAAATTGAATGTTGCATATGTGCAGTGTCTAACAAAAGATGAGAATAGACTGTGTATGTATTCGAGTAATACCAATTGTTGTTGCGCTTCTACCCTTCAAACATTACCCCTTTAACTACGAGTCCCCTCTGTCAATGTGGATACTCGATTATTTCTAGATCGTTACCAATTGTAGTTATGCGCTTAACCGAGATAGAAACCTTAAAGTCTTAGTCTTCCAAGCTAAAATGTCAACTTTCTCAATAAGATTGTAGGCCACGGTCGTGGTCACTACTACTTAAGGTTGATTCATTAGTTAGTCGAATTTTTTACCACTTCGTGCCAATTTATTGGTATTAAACATATGTGTTTATGAATTTATTTGTATTTTATATGGCTTGGATTTGGGTTCAAAATCTCATGCCCGTACTAGTTCTCGGTACGGTCGTGCTAAGCTTTGGTATGAATATTGTTTTTTGAGTGGCCTTTAGTTGAGGAGTTGTGCTGTTTGAGTCAGCTTTACAAAGATATATTTTTTTGTCTCAATTGAACATTCCATGTGCGCTTGGCAAGCCTTTGAATGAACATTTCATCTTCGCTCAAAGCAAAATTTTACTTTGAATGAACTGCAAAGCTTCAATAAAATAATATTTGACTTAAATTATATATAAAATGATAAATGACAAATAAAAGTCAGTAAAACGAATAATTTTAGTATAAATAAAGTGAATAGTTTGTCGATTATTCGATCGATTAGATTGCCTTAAGGTTTCAAAGATTATGTCTTGCCTCATTTAATCCTTCCTCTTAAACATAAGTGGTCAAAGAGGGCCGATCATATGAGATAAACCAAAATTTTTGAGAAAACGAGACAATCAATTGGATCAAATCTAATTAATGAATAAGATTTATTCCATTTTAATTTTGAATTAATCAACAAATAATTAATAAGGGCATGATCAAACATTTTATCTCATGCTAAGTATTATCACAAAATCCCGCAAGAAAATGCAATCTTACCGCTGACATAATTAACACTCGAGTTTTTGTCAACACTCTAGAATCGATGATGTATGTGGTGAAAATCTTTTTTTTTTTTTCTCAAATATTGTCAGAGACCACCAGGTGCATATCCAACTACAGGGCGTCGGAGATCATTCTTCGAGAAACTAAGCACAAGATCAGTGCATACCATACGTCCCTCAACAAAATCGTTAAGTCTCCAGCCAACCAAAGTTTCTAATTTCATACCTGCGAAAAAATCGAAATGGGTGTTAACGGCAAATAGTCATTGACATCGGAGGTACTTTGTTATACGAACGAGTTGATTTTACACACGGTTTGGTCATTTAGAGGGTTATTAACAATATGAAGAAGATTGAAAATTGCATACAAACTCTAACTTTTTGAATGCACTTTACCTTATAAATATCATCGTTTGTAAGATTTTTATTTGACGCACTTTATAGGAATCGATTTCCTCGACAAACTTTCTAATACGAAATTACATATTGTGTCTGTCACACACAAAGTAGGTTGTTTCAGAGTGAGACATGGAGAATTTTGCAAGTTGCGTATTGGATTTAAACTCAATTGAAATTATACTTTACAAACATCAAATTTTTATGCTCGCATTTATCATTTACTGTACACTTTTAATAAGAAACAACTCATTTTAAGTAGAAATCTGAGGCACATATTAAGAAATCAAAAGGTCTTACTTTCTTCCAACACTAAAATAAGCATTAGTCCCTAACTAAGAGTAGCAAGAAAATACGAATATCTACATGGAAACTAATGTCTGCAACCCAATCTCATTGCAGCGCACTTTAGTGGTCTGTGTCAATCTAATTCAACTGTTGCCTAGCCATATGATCTGCCCTCTGAGACAAAAATGAAGGACTTCGTAATGTTCGAGAGCAAGTCATTACAGGTCGCTTGTTTTGGAATTACATTTCATCTTATTTAGTGGTGTTGTTAACATCTTCCATGAATAGTCTCTCTCTTTAATTTGGCGAGCTGTTTTGTTTGCTCAAAAAATTACATTAATCAATTTACCATGTATAGTAGTACATCTCAAGCATATAACTATTAAGCGCGTCACCTGTAACTATATCTTCACAATGTGAGAACATATAATCATCAACGCACTTTAGACTATGGAACTAATTTCACATAAAAATGCATCAATAATGGAATTTGAAATAAATGTTAATGACTTTATCAAAGTTTCTAGTGCATATTCAGCAATGTGTAGCAGGTTCACTCAAGTTCAAAAAATAATTCAAAATAAAAAGACAATCTGAAAGCCTAACGCAATAAAGTGCATTTAAGTTAAAGATTCAATATACAGAAAAGACTCGAGCACAACACATGGCAATAAATGCCACCAATTGTTGTATAAAGTTCACAAACAACTAAAATGCTTCACTACTACCCAAAAAATTATACATTTTTTGTTTATTGACGTGCATTATCGAACACTCCAAATTAGTTTAATTCCCAACTCAACACTAGTGCACTGACAAGCAGGGTCGATCCCATGAGGAATTGATCCGTAAAGTTATTCCAGTAACAGTAATGAAAAAGGGTGTTGTGAGTAATTTGGGACGCAAGAAATAAAAAAGAAAGTTTTTTAATAATGAGAAGTATCAATTCAGAACAATCACTTATGACTAACGTTTATCGCATGCACTAAATATCATATGTTACAAATCTTGTAGTCTATTCCGATAAAGGTAGTACACTAATCATAACACCCCGACAAAGGTGATAAATTCTAGTTCTCCTAGAAAGACTTGTTCCGATAAGTGATCTTTACATAATAGTTACTACTTACCTTTACGACGAAGTTTTTAGTAAGTGTTAAGGGTAAAAATTAAACAAGTCAAAAAAGCTTTATGATAAAGTTTCCTCTTAGTCTACCGACTTAATTCATAATAATAAGCATAGAGAACTAGTAACCAAAATAATAGCATATGAATTAAGTACCAAGCCTCAAAACGTGTGGTCACAAGTTCATGCGCTGAATTGAAACAAGTAATTTAGCTAGACATAGGCATAGCTAATAGGAAAAGAAAGATGTATAAGAAGAATGTTGATGTTGCTTGACGCACGTCAAGACTTCTTCATTGTCGCCTCATCTCCTCTCTAGGCCTCTACGCCTCCAGCCCTTGGGATTAGGCTTTCTTCCCTTGATTCAAGGTTCTCGATTTTTCGATGTTAGATACTGCTATGGAGGCATTCTTTATATAGCTTCAAGGTTTGCCAAAACTTAGAGAAAGTAGGATTTTTATCCCAAATATTAACTTTTTTAGAATTATCTTACTCTTGGGACTATTGGAGATTTGACTCTTAAATTATTGGCAACCTGGGAAGATTATGTTAACTTGAACTGCCAAAAATAATTGTCTCAAATCAGCTGATTTCATCATTATCTTATGCCGACGTCATCCGCACACAACGTTAATGTTAAACCCACGCGCAACATTTGTTCTTAATTTTCTTGCGCGCTGCACTTAATGTCTTCCTTGTCCGCGGTTACTACTGTGTCTGTTGGTTTGTTCTGCGCAGCACCTTCATCTTTGATCTCATAAGGAAGTTTATCCGGGGATGTCTTTATCCCCTGGGTAAAGGGCAGCTGAGGATCTGAAAGAGATAGCTCGACCAATAGGGATGTTCTTCCTCTTGCTCATGAGGCGGGTGCCAGGGCAAGTGTCTACTTGTCGATGTTATTAGAGGAAAAACTCTGATCTCGGGGTGAGAGTTTTAGAGCATCGAGTTATCTGCGCTACGATGTATATGTTATCTTCGTTGGATCATCCATGAATATGTAGTGAGCTCCGGAAACGCCAGAGGTTGTTCTGTCTTGTAGTGAAATAATGCCGATAAATGGTCTATTTAGCTTGTATCCTCTCCTAGCAATCAGAATACACCTAAGGCACAAAACTACACAAAATGAGCATCTTATACATATAAGTGTATACAATGCATGTATTGAAATAGTTAGATGAACGTACAAATACAACTCATCAAATCACTCGACACTTATACTTGTTCGTCCCGAAAAAGAACAAGCCATAAGAGAGAAAACAATCATATCACCACAATAACTAACTTAGTGACGAAGTTCCTCATATGATGTTATGCAAGATATGTGATGCTAGTCTCTTACTGAGCCATTCTACGCAAATACGACTCATTATTTATGCACTTGACATATTATATTACTAATCTTCTATGCAATCGTGCGTCGGCACTAGATAATATGTTGAAATTTTACTTTACAACATGTGGATGCAATTTCAGATCAAAAATTGGAGAAAGGGTGAACCAGAAATTGAAGCTCCAAGAACATGAATATTATGAAGAAAAAAAAAAAGATAAAACTCCTATATCCAACATGGGTGGGAAATTCATTGTATAAACCCAACATCATCTATAAAAGAATAAGCTTAAAAGCTCATAAAATATAATTGAAAACACAAAAAATAAGAAAGCAATCCCTCTCCTCTTAATTAGTGTTCTTAAACTCTTGATTTCTAATTTTATTTTCAGTTCTTCGAAGCTTTTGTTTTCTTATAAAATAATTTTTCCGCTGCATATTTTGCCTAAGTTTTGTGATTAAGAGTATTTTTAACCTCTACAATAGCAAAAAAAAGTGTTTTTGATGATACATTGAAAGGAGAAACTAACCTGTCATGATGAGTCTTCCTTATAAGCATCGATCATTGCAACGTGTGATCCGAATGATTCCTTGCCTAAAGTTTTGGCTCCTTCCCTCTTCTTGAGACCCTAAGAACTGGATTTGAGGCATCGCCTGAGGTTCATATGTCACCTAGAATGACGAGGCGTCGACCTAAATCTTTTAACTTTGAACTGGGTTCGGCTGATGAAGTGAGTCAATGCCTGAGGCCTTCAGATAACTCGAGTGTCTCCTAAAATAATGAGGTGTCGCCAGAAGTTTTTTCAACGGAGTGAGGTGTTCCCTAAAGTAGTTAGGCGTCACCCAAAGTGTTCTCAATTGGAGGCATCGCTTTTAAGTAGTGATGTACCGCCTGAAGAGCTTTCAGATAAGTCGCGCATCGCCTGAAATGGTGAGGCATCGCATGAAATCATCTCTACGGAATGACGCATCGCATGAAGTAATGAGGTAATGGCTGAACCTTTTGCATGCTAATTTTCAACTCCTCATTGGCTCTTCTTGCTCTGCTTTGGCTCTTGGATCTGCCTTCAAGAACAAATGTCCTGAGAACAAGAAAGAAGACATCAAACCAACACATGTCGTTCGGAAACTCACCATTATGTTTAGTGGAGCCCGATTTTTGGTGTATGAATTAGCTCAAGCGTTCCAGTATTCTGATAGACAATTGCTTAATCTAACAAGCACTCAATGGAAGGACAAGTTTAAAAAAAAAAAAGAAATCAAACAAGCCTTCTGCCTAGGTTGGCTTCTATTCTTTTTGATTTATATTGAGATAAAAAAAATGCATGTGGAAAATACCGAACAAGCTGATATGAATGAAAGTGCGGAATAATGACCAAATATGACTGAAATTGATATACAAGAAGGAAATAGCCTCGGGAACTGATAGAGCCTATTTATACGCGTTATTTAGATTCGAACACTATGCTTGTTTGCATCATTTTGTGTACAAGATTACTGGTTTCCGGTGTTTTTGTATTCCAGGGCAAAACGAGGGCCTAAGTCGGATACGCGCTAACAGGCAGCGTTTAAGGAGCGCAACACACAGCCTGCAGAGCTAGCAGCGCAAACAGGATAGGAAGTGGCAGAATCGACTACGGTGCACAGACCGATTGCGCTAACCAATGTGTGCAGTGCGTCATGCGCAAGATAGTGGTGTTTCCAAATCTTGAACACCATAGGATTTGGAAGCTGCCAAGATTGGGCCTCATGAGCAGTATATAAAGAAAGGAAGGCTAGGGTTTGGAGAGAGAGAGAGAAGCATCAGACACACCACAGTACACGAGAAAGAGGCAGACTTGAAAAACACACGAGCTACTGCGAGGACCTGCGCTAGCCGACTGCGCCAGCCGAGACACAGCAACCTGCACGCACCTGCTTGTTACTGTTTTCTTGGATACTTTAGATGTTATTTACTATTTCTATGATGTTTACTACTAGCATGTCTAGCTAAACGCTTTGTATCGGTTGGGCATGATTCTATGAGTATTTCCTTTGAGACTTGTGCTTAATGCATAGTTTGTTTGCTTGTATTAATTCTGCGCACACGGTTGACAGCTAGTTGCATGAGTAGGGGAAGCCTTGAACCGCAATCTTATTCTTGCTACTTGTTTGTTATATGTTAAACTAGTTGGTAGCTTGACGGTGACAACTAGGAGTAACGGGCTAGGATAATCAGTTGCTATTGTGACAGGATTCGTAGCTGCTTAGACTAGTTTCAAGAATTAATAGCTCATGAACTTTGATCGGAACATGCGCATATGTTAGGAAGCCTTGATCGGACACTAACTTCAGTAAACCGAACTATAGACGTTTATAGTCGATGATGAGGAATACATTCATAGAGGATTGTCTGCGCCGATACTTTTCATAGTCATAGTACATAATCTCTACTGCCTGCGCACGTCTAGTGCAAATCCTGCGTTAACTATTATTTATTCGCGCACCTGCGCAACCCAATCACTCACACCCCCAATTTTCGTAAGTGTAGGTTACTAGTTAGAGCGAATCTGCTTGCTCCTTGTGGGATCGACCCTGACTTAGCCGCTATACTAAGTGGAGAAGGAAGGATTAATTTGACACGCACAACGATGCGTGCAATCAAATTTTGGCGCCGTTGTCGGGGAGCAACACAGATAAGCTTTAACCAGCTTAAGTTTTCTTTTACAATAGTTAGTTATTTCTATTTGCTTTATTCTCGTTGTTGTTTCTGACAGCGCGCAATCAACATCAGCCTACGCAACCTTGAAACAGTTGCGCTGCGCAGATTCTAGTTGCGCACTGACAGACGCGACAGCTTAGTGGTCTTTTAATTTCGTTTTCTTTGAGTTTTAGAACAGGTCATGGAGGATAACAGTGTCGTTGGAGATAACTTAGGGGACAGAACCCCAGAGAATGCGAGGGCGGACAACCGCACAATTCGGTTCAGAGAGGAAGTTCAGCGCGAGGTTGAAGCAAGGATGGCCGCTGAAGTGTATAATGCGCCACCCGTGCGACAAGCCGCGCGATGCAGAACAGTGCGCGAGATGTCAGCCCCAATCACGGTTAACCAGCCATGGTGCATAGTGCTTCCACCAGACGGTCATTTTGAGCTAAGGAGCTCGCTCATTCATCACATGCCCAAGTTCCACGGGATGAACAACGAGAACCCAGTCAAGCATGTGCGAGAATTCCTAGTCATTTGCGAGAACATGAAGGCCGAAGGGGAGAGCGACGAAGCGCTGAAGATGAAAGCGTTCCCATTTTCATTGTGTGACACGGCCAGGCATTGGCTGATGAACTTACCAGCAGGATCAATTCACACATGGGAGCAGCTGCAGAAGAAGTTCTTGGACAAGTTCTATCCCTCAGCCAAGATCACGCTACTCAGGAGGGAACTAGCCGCACCTAGGCAGGGCGCAGGAGAATCACTATCGGAGTATTACGAGCGTTTCAGGGAACTAGAGGCCAACTGCTACAATCACGGCCTGCCCCAGAATGTGCTGATAGAGAATTTCCTGAATGGATTGCTACCCATGGAGCTGAGATTATTGAATGCATGCGCAGGAGGCGACATTTGCAACATGTACCCAGAGGACGCATGGCAGCTGATAGAAGACTCTGCTGGACAGGTAAGACATCAGCTAACACTTGAAAATAGTCGTGCTCGTTCTGTGCATCAGGTAGAAACAAGCGCTAAGATAAAGAAAATGAAGGCCATGCTGCAGAAGTTGATGCATGCGCAGGGGGCGCAACCAGCCGCGCCAAAGGCATGTGAATTCTGCACGTCCACTGAGCACAAAACCGATGCATGTCCCACACTTTTCGAGGAATCGGGAGATGTCAATGCTCTAGGAGGATGGGATAATAAAGGGGCACAGAGGCAGAATCAGCCGCGTTTGGGACTGGCCGCTAATGGGTTCAGATGGAAGGAGGAAAACAATTTCCAGAGGCAGTCCGCGGATCAGCGCGCACCACAGCAGACGCAACAAGCTGTACCCTACAATCCACCACATCGCCGCACTGACGCACCAGCACAAAACAACCAGCAGCCGAGGCGATCCTTAGAATATATCGTGGGGCAGCTAGCAGACAGTGCGCAAGAATGATGAGAAGTATGACAAGAGGTTCGAGTCCATTGAAAAGCTGCTGTCACAGATCGCTACCACGGTGTATGAGCTGAAAAAGAGCGATGGCAACCTGCCTTCGCAAGTGATCCAGAATCCCAAGGGAGGAGTCAACGCAGTGACACTGAGGACTGGGCGCACGGTAGGAACAGAGCAGACCGCAAAGGAGCCCGCGCAACCAGTTGCGCAAGCTCCAGATCCAGCAGAGCAAGATGCGCAACCAGAAGCGCCAGCCACAAGCCAGCAGGGCGAGGCGCCAGGTATGGCGCAATCAAAAGACAAAGGCATGAATCGTACTAACATACAAGCACCTTTCCCTGTACAGGCACCATCGGCTAAGAAGAAAGCGCTTGATAAGGAGCTCTACGAGTTATTCAGTAAGGTGGAAATAAACATTCCCCTTATTGAAGCAGTTCGGCAGATCCCTAGGTACGCCAAGTTTTTAAAGGAGCTGTGCACAAACAAGAGGAGGAAAGGCGAGTGCGCACAGGTAATGCTAAATGTGCAGGCCTCAGCAATCGTGCAACATAAGGTACCACCTAAATGCCGAGACCCAGGTACGTTCACCATCCCATGCACTTTAGGTAAGACCACAGTAAGCAACTGCATGATTGACTTAGGCGCATCTATAAATGTGCTTCCCTATTCTCTGTATGCTTCATTGCGCCTTGGACCACTAAAGCCTGCAGGTCTCACCATTCAACTAGCAGATCGGTCGTGCAAGCAACCGACGGGCATGATCGAGGACGTCCTCGTCCGAGTAGGAGAGCTGGTGTTCCCAGCAGATTTCTATGTCCTAGAAATGGAGGGTGAGTCGAGCAAAGGCAGTGCGCAGATCCTATTGGGCAGACCATTCCTGATGACAGTGCGCACAAAGATAGACGTATGAAGGGGCACGCTCTCAATGGAAGTTGATGGCGAGGAAATTCATTTTAACATATTCAAAGGGATGCAGCACCCTCATGAGGATGCCACAGACGTTTACCTGCCCATTCGGTACGTTTGCGTTTCGGCGCATGTCGTTTGGGCTGTGTAACGCGCCAGGTACGTTCCAACATCTAGTCATGAGCATCTTTTCTGATATGATTGGTATATGCATAGAGGTGTTCATGGATGATTTTACTGTGTACGGAGGTACCTTTGACGCATGCTTAACTCATCTTGATAAGGTCTTAGCGCGCTGCATTTGAAAAAACCTAGTGCTCAATTATGAAAAATGTCATTTTATGGTATCACATGGAGTAGTACTAGGACATATTATCTCGCAAGAGGGGATCAAGGTAGATAAGGCCAAAATAGATCTTATTTCTAATCTGCCTTATTCCACTAACGTGCGCGATGTGAAATCATTCCTTGGGCATGCTGGGTTTTACAGGCGTTTCTAATTTACTGATGAGTGCAGGGCCGCGCTTGATAAGCTGAAGGAGGCACTGACAAGTGCGCCAGTGATGCGCGCACCGGACTGGAGCCTGCCGTTTGAACTGATGTGCGACGCAAGTGACTATGCAGTGGGTGCAGTCCTGGGATAGCGCGTGGACAAGAAGCCGCATGCCATCTATTATGCATCGCGCACACTGGATGCCGCGCAGAGGAACTACACCACCACGGAAAAGGAACTTCTGGCAATCGTGTTTGCACTGGAGAAGTTCCGCGCATATGTTCTAGGCGCCAGAGTCATCGTCTTCACAGACCATGCAGCAATCCGTTACCTAATGTCGCCTGATGCGCTGGGTGCTCCTACTTCAGGAGTTCGACTTGGAAATCAAAGATAAGAAGGGCACGGAAAACACAGTCGCTGACCACCTGAGCAGGATCGTGAAAGAGGAGGAGCCAGGGGGAATCACGGAGACATCCCCTGACGAGCATCTGATGGCGCTAACAGGTAAGGTACCATGATATGCGCACATTGCGAATTACCTGGTCACAGGTACGTTTCCTTCTCATTTCACTAAAACCCAATGCATGAGATTAAAGCATGAGTCCAGGTATTACATTTGGGATGATCCGTCTATGCTCAGAATAGGACCTGATCAGATTTTGAGGCGATGCGTGCCTGACCATGAAATTAACTCTGTTTTGACGTTTTGTCATGCGCACGCATGTGGAGGACACTTTGGTCCAAAGCGCACGAGCAGAAAGATCCTGAATTGCGGATTTTATTGGCCGCAGTTGTTTAGTGACTCGTATAACCACTGCAGGAACTGTGACAGGTGCCAGCGGACAGGGGGCATATCAGCGCGCAATGAGATGCCGCAGACGCCAACTCTAGTGGATGAAGTATTCGATATTTGGGGGATTGACTTCATGGGGCCATTTCCTCCATCTTCCGGATATGAGTATATATTGGTCGCGGTGGATTATGTCTCCAAATGGGTTGAAGCTAAGGCCACCAGGAAGGATGATGGTAAGACGGTCGCTGATTTTTTGAGAACCAACATTTTTTGCAGGTACGGGGTGCCTAAGGCAGTCATAAGCGACCAGGGGACGCATTTTTGCAATAGGATAGTGGCGCAAGTATTCAAGCATTATGGAGTGCGCCACAAGACGTCCACCGCTTACCACCCTCAGACGAATGGACAGGCCGAGGTTTCCAACCGAGAGATCAAGCGCATCCTGGAGAAAACCGTGAGACCGTCGCGCAAAGACTGGAGCCAGCCCCTTGACGATGCGCTATGGGCATACCGAATCGCACATAAGACACCAATTGGGACTTCACCGTTTCGGTTGGTTTATGGAAAAGCGTGCCACCTGCCAGTGGAGTTGGAGCACAAAGCATACTGGGCATTGCGCGTTTGCAACCTGAACCTAGACGAAGCTGGTAAGGAGCGCGCATTTGAGCTAAGCGAATTAGAAGAGCTGCGCCTGGATGCATATGAGGGGCTGCGCGATTACAAGGTGCGCACAAAGGCATTTCATGACAAAAACATCCTCAGACGCACTTTTGAGCCAGGAGACCAGGTACTATTGTTCTCCTCTCGCCTAAAGCTCATGCCTGGGAAGCTGCGCAGTAAATGGACGAGACCATACACGGTTACCAAGGTTTTCCCTTACGAAACAATCGAGTTAGAAAACGAGCACCGGCACTCGTTTTCAGGTCAATGGGCAGAGAGTGAAAAAGTATTTAGGAGAACCGTGGGATGACACAACGCGCGAAGTTGAATTGGCAGAGCCAGAGATAGCAGATGCGCAGGTTGCTGCGCCAAAGTCGCCACCAGATGCACCAGAGGGAGACTGGGAACTATTGCTCATATTTCTTCTTCCTCTTTACCTAACCTCGTTACTTATGACTTATCACATACTATTAACCATGCTGACCACCCTTCCGATCCTTTGCGCAGGACAAAGAAGAACGCAACACACGCACGAGCGCGGGGTCACTCAGGAGCAAGAGTGGGGGAGGTCGCTGGCACACTTTTACGCAAGTAACGAGGTACAGTCGAGCCAACGACGTTAAACAAAGGCACTTGTCGGGAGGTAACCCGACACGTTCTACTTTTACACGTTTTTTATATAGTTTTTTTAGTGTTTTTTTAGCTAGTTTAGGACTTGTAGTTTTAGTCGCGCAGCAGTGCGCAGGTCAGTGAGCGAATTCAGTGCGCAGAACAGCTGCGCCAGATAGGGGGTATAAATGGCCAGGACTTAGAGAAAAATTTCAGCACTTTCACATTTGACCGTTGCAAAGAAGCTCCTGCCCTCAGCCTCCGCTCACCGTCCAGCGATCAACCAGCCATCCGTTTAGAAAGATTTGAAGAGCTCACCGTCGCACACTCACCAGGTAACCCTTCCCCTCAGATTTGAGCCGATTCAGTTAGGGTTTGTGCGATAGGAAGGTTGCCCTAGGTTTGAAATCGCACCTGGATCGCCTGCACCAATTGGAGTTCTGGGCAGTGGGTTTTGTAGGGGGGCGTTAGGCGACCTGTGGGTGACAGTTTCAGGGTGTTTGTTGGAGTTTGGATTTTTGAGCATTTGTGGAGCTTTGACCTTAGTTGACCGGAGGAACCCCAGTACACCATGCAGCCTGCCGAGGATCAAGAGACCCCAGCATCATTTGCCAACAAGTTTGAAGCCTTCATGAGGCTGGAGATGTACGGGACCCCGTACATCAGCAGGGACTTCCTGCGCGAGGTCGGGATGGAGGACCTCATTATGGAGAAGCTCGCGCTGGCGGGCTGGGAGGCGCTGTTGGAGATCAACAGCGCAGCGGACAAGGAGGATACATGCGAGTTTTTGGCGTCGCTGGAGACGGCCGATCTGGAGATCAGGTACCGGCACAGAGGGGTCTGGTACATTGCCTCGGCTAAGAGGCTGAAGCGCACACTGAGGTGCGCCAAGGTGCGCGAGGCGGATATAGACACGCACACGAATCAGGAGGCATGGCCTGAAATGGCGACCGGCCCAGTTTTTGCCGCGGGGCACAGCCGAGGACGCGAGCTGCGCGACCCGTGGATGTTCTACCTATGGCGCATGGTCGCCTATGCAATCATCGGGCGTTTTAATGGTGCGCCAAAGATCAGCCTACTGGACATGGACATATTGAAGGGATTTTACTATGGGAAGAAGGTGCTGTTTGTCTCGGACATGGTGGTCCATTGGAGTCGAGTCAGCACGAAGGGGCCGCTGACTTGTGGAGGAATGGTCACGCACCTGCTGCGTGCGTTGCACGGAGAGCCGGAGGTGCCCGAGCACACGGTAGTGCCGGCTGTTCCCCTGGACCGCGCCCATATGCTGCAGCTCAGAGCGGTAGCCGTGAGAGAGGATGGGACCTTGGAATGGTGCTACCAGCTGCAGCCGGCCAGAGCGCCGAGGCAAAGAGCAGAGAGCAGCGCGCAGCCAGAGGAGGCCGCTGAGGACAGGGAGATGGAAGAGGCCCCAGAGCCAGCTGCGCCTTCAGTCAGGCGCATGAGGACTCGTGCGCAGACTGGAGCGTGCCGGAGGGCGAGTGCACCGCAGGGGGAGCCAGTTACCATAGCCATTGATGATTCTCCCCCACGAGCACAAGGAAAGCACCCCAGGACAGAGGCAGAGGAGGCGCCTGCGGAGGTATCAGAGGAGCAGCGCATGATGTTCAACGTCATGCGCGTGCTCGAGTATTTAGCGCTAGAGGGGGCAGACCTGAGCATGAGCCCACCATCAGGGTGGAGATTTGGAGATTCTATCCCCCCTCTCCTCAGTCTGCGTAGGCCGCCTCCAGGATCCCCCAGCGAGCCGCGCCAGCCAGCCAGCCCTCCTACCCAGTCCCTGGTCCATGCAGCAGAGCCCACCCCAGCAGTAGACCCAGTACCAGCACCTGCAGCACCCCCTGCACAGCCTTCTATTCAGAGGTCCCCTGAAGCCGATCCCATCATAAGTTCCAGCTCAGATTCACTATGGGACCTTATCTCAGAGGACGACCTCTTGGCTCAGCCAGCCGCCGTTTCTGTAGTGCCGCCAGCCTCCAGTACCGAGTATGAGACTGATTCTTCAGAGGAGGAGGCGCACGGGTCCGCGGCTGAGTCCAGCTCCGAGGATATCTAGGGCTGCAGTGAGGGCGCGCATTTCTTTCGGGTGGTTTCTTATTTTCTGCTTTGAAAACTATTGCTCCATGTTGCTATATTGTGCTGAATATTTTGTGACCCCTGACTATATTATTGCTGCGCTGACTATATGTTTTTCTTTCTTATATTCTTTGTTTTGCTTGCATGCATGTGTGCGCTCTCCGTTGCGCTTGAGCATGAGTCGTGGGGACACGTCTCTGTTTAAGTGTGGGGGGCAGCGTTACATTTACATTTCACATTTTTTTGAGCTTTGTAGCGTAGCTTAGTTTAGTTGAAGAAAATAGTAGTAGTGGTGCGCTTGTGTGCGGGTTGCGCACACTTTTCAGCTTGTAGTGCGCTATTCATTTTGCGTGCGCTGCTATCAACTGTTTTAGTATATTTTTTTTCATTTTTTCTGCTCTTGTTAGTTGGGATGCACAGGGGATGTGGAGTTGACAGAAATGCTCTAGAGAGGCGGTTAGTCATTTTTGCTTCGAAGGTGAGGTATATGGTCGAGAGCGCTAGTGGAGGCCGGTACTTCGCGACCTTCGGAAATAAGAGAGCACGCTCAGCCACGCAGATGCCGAAGGCAAATACCCAAAGCGTGGCGAGGTGGGAAAACAGATCACCTTTTCTCTGGAAGTCAGGCTAGGGAAGGCGGGCGCGGGTGTAAACGCGTGCGCTGACCTGCGCAAGTGGACCGAGGAGGGAGAGCGGAGCGTTGTTCCATAGCTGCTATCGGAGGCCGAGACTGGAACCGTTCTGGGAACATAGGAACCATAGGAACCAGCAGATGATATGCGCTACAAAAGAATCAGCATGCGCACAGATACGTACCAGCTTGCGCAAAGTTCACAAGAAAATCATCAAAAAAGCTCGGGTTCCCAGGAAGTGGGCGGAAGAATCACGCACCGGAAGAAGCTTGCGCTATTAACCATATACCCGTTCTCGGAGTAAAAGCTGACAACCCGGAGCCTATGAAGAGCTATCTCCCAGCAATCCGAAATGATCTTCATCCCAGCTGAGAGGTAACGAATTTCGAAATTGTTATATTAAACTGTTGAAGGCAGATGCGCGCAGGTGATAGAGCAGCGCAAGGTGAATAGTAGTGCGGATCGCGCCAGAGTGCAAGACTGTGCGCTAGACTCCAGATAGGTAATTGTATCCGTGCTTAAGTGCTTGTTCGGGACGAACAAGGGCAAGTGTGGGGGGTTTGATAGAGCCTATTTATACGCGCTATTTAGATCCTAACACTATGCTTGTTTGCATCATTTTGTGTACAAGATTACTGGTTTCCGGTGTTTTTGTATTCCAGGGCGAAACGAGGGCCTAAGTCGGATACGCGCTAACAGGCAGCGTTTAAGGAGCGCAACACACAGCCTGCGGAGCTAGCAGCGCAAACAGGATAGGAAGTGGCAGAATCGACTACGGTGCACAAACCGATTGCGCTAACCCGTGTGTGCAGTGCGCCATGCGCAAGATAGTGGTGTTTCCAAATCTTGAACACCATAGGATTTGGAAGCTGCCAAGATTGGGCCTCTTGAGCAGTATATAAAGAAAGGAAGGCTAGGGTTTGGAGAGAGAGAAAGAAGCATCAGACACACCACAACACACGAGAAAGAGGCAGACTTGAAAAACACACGAGCTACTGCGAGGACCTGCGCTAGCCGACTGCGCCAGCCGAGACACAGCAACCTGCACGCACCTGCTTGTTACTGTTTTCTTGGATACTTTAGATGTTATTTACTATTTCTATGATGTTTACTACTAGCATGTCTAGCTAACACCTTTGTATCGGTTGGGCATGATTCTATGAGTATTTCCTTTGAGACTTGTGCTTAATGCATAGTTTGTTTGCTTGTATTAATTCTGTGCACACGGTTGACAGCTAGTTGCATGAGTAGGGAAAGCCTTGAATCGCAATCTTATTCTTGCTACTTGTTTGTTATATGTTAAACTAGTTGGTAGCTTGACAGTGACAACTAGGAGTAACGCGCTAGGATAATCAGTTGCTACTGTGACAGGATTCGTAGCTGCTTAGACTAGTTTCAAGAATTAATAGCTCATGCACATTGATCGGAACATGCGCATATGTTAGGAAGCTTTGATCGGACACTAACTTCAGTAAACCGAACTATAGACGTTTAGAGTCGATGATGAGGAATACATTCATAGAGGATTGTCTGCGCCGATACTTTTCATAATCATAGTACTTAATCTCTACTGCCTGCGCATGTCTAGTGCAAATCCTGCGTTAACTATTGTTTATTCGCGCACCTGCGCAACCCAATCACTCACACCCCCAATTTTCGTAAGTGTAGGTTACTAGTTAGAGCGAATCTGCTTGCTCCCTGTGTGATCGACCCTGACTTAGCCGCTATACTAAGTGGAGAAGGAAGGATTAATTTGACACGCACAACGACGCGTGCAATCAGGAACCCTTAAAATGAAGGATTCACCTAGGTGCCAAGCCAAAGGGCTGAATCTAAACTAAGTCAAGATCTCAAATGAAATGTGATCTTTTGGAGGCCTAGAAATGACCTGGTTGTGGTCTTTTTATAGCCTTTGGGTCCGCCTTGGTTTTGTTAGTTGTTAATCTTGTTTTATTATTGGTACAAGTGCATGTGTTGCACTGGAGTAAATTGGAGTGTCACAGTTGGTTGTGACCGTCATGTGTGTAAATTTTGGGTAGCAAAAGACTCTGTCTCCAGATCCTAAGTAATTTGTTGCGTAACGTGAGTAGTGTTGATCTTGGAGAGAGTTAGGCATGTCGCCCATATAAGTTCAGCATTGGTTGCTGAGAAAATTAATAAGAAAAAGAAAAGGCATATGTTGCTTGAAAAACTAGCCTACTGTGCCTTTTGTTTTCTCTGATTTGAGCTCATTGTTTTACTGGCCAACATTTGATATCAAGAGCCGACGATTATTTTTGATCGGTGGAGATGAGCCAAAAGTCGGAGGATGTGTTCGGGGCGGCGGAGGAAGCTCTTGCTTAAGTGAAGGCGGTGAGAGCCGAGGCGGGAGCGGCAAGAGCCGAATTGGCGGCTTTGAATGGGAAGAAGGCTGATGAAGGGGCAGCAAAGTCGGGGGCTGTGGTTTCAGTTGCGGCGGCAGCTGGAAGACCCCAGGGCCCCATCACTTACCCATAACTGACTCGAACCAATTACACGCTCTTGTCGATGCAGATGTGTGTAATGATGCAATCGGCCGGGGTGTGGGCAGCGTGCACTCCGAGAATGTCGAGTTCGAGATGGACCGTGACGCACTGCTTGCCATCTACCAAGGGGTGCCAGAGAGTATGCTTGCATCGCTTGACAGCAAAGACAAGGCGAAGGCAGCGTGGGACGCTATCAAAGGAGGTTCATGTCCGGCACAACCGCGTCCGCGAGTCGAACCTTCAGGCGTTCAGGAAGGCATTCGAGGGCTTGGAGATGGGCGACAACGAGACCACTAATGCCTTCGCCACGCGCGTGAACAGGCTAGTCGCGTCCATCCGTGCGCTAGGTGATAAGGTGAGTGAGCTCACGGTGGTCCAAAAAGTGCTTCAGTCTGCACCGACTCGGTTGATGCATCTTGTGACCGCGCTGGAGGAGTATGTCGATCTGAAGACGATGAGCATCGAGGACTTTTTCGGGCGGTTCAAAGTCATATGAAGAACGCATCCGACTCAGGTTTGAAGATTCAACTGATGAGCAACATCTTATATTAACTAGGAAGCAGTGGGAGCATTATGATGGGAAGAAGGGTGGCGGCGAGAGTTCAGGCGGCGGTGCAAAGTCAGGTGGTGGCTGTAGCAGTGGCCATGGAAAGTCAGAGGACAAAGCATCCAGCATAAAGTCTGAACAGAAGTCGAAAAAGAAGTTCAAAATGCTATAATTGCGGGGAGAGGGGGCATTTCTCAACAGAGTGCACCAAACCAAAGAAGAAAAAGCAAGTGAGAGCCATGATGGCAGAGAAGCAAGAAGAAGAACTTGCATTGCTACTGTCAGAAGCTTTTATTCTGTCATGTGGAACCGAGGTTGTTCAAGGGAAAGTGTTTCAGAATGAGCAGAACGTAAAGCCGAAGTTGGGTGATGGAATAATGTATGACACAAAAATCTGGTACTTAGATACGGGAGCTAGTAACCATATGTCAGGTGCTAGAGAGTTATTTACTGAAATAAACAAATTTGTCACTGGTTCAGTTAAGTTTGGAGATAGGTCTCTTGTAGAAATTGCAGGAACTGTGTTGATCACTGGTCGTGATTGGTCTCACCGAGGTCTGACATATGTGTATTTTATCCCAAAGTTAAGAAGCAACATTGTTAGTCTTGGTCAGCTAGAAGAACATGGGTGCCGAATTTCGCTAGAGAATGGCTACCTGCAGATCTTCGATCAGCAACAGAAACTCATCATAAAGGTACCTAGAGAGAGAAATAGGTTGCATACCTTGAATCTGAATATAGGACAGCCTGTGTGTTTGCTTGGTTCAATTACTGAAACAGCTTGGTTTTGGCATGCTCGATATGGTCATTTAAACTTCGATGCATTAAGATCACTTGCACAGCACAACATGGTTGATGGAATACCCTTTGTGAAGCATATGGACAAGGTTTGTGATGGGTGTTTGATAGGCAAGCATCGCCGAGCTCCTTATCCTAAACAATCTAAGTATAGGGCTGGTACATGTTTCGAGTTGGTTCATGTTGATCTATGTGGACCCATAACACCACCAACTTCGGCTGGAAATCAATATTTTATCTTGATTGTTGATGATAAAAGTCGGTTTATGTGGGCGGAATTACTAAAGAGCAAAGACCAAGCCTTTGTGGCATTTAGAAAGTTCAAAGCTTTCGCAAAGAACCAAAGTGGTCAAAAGCTCAACACGCTACGCACTGACAGAGGTGGTGAATTCACCTCAAATGGTTCAACTTATATTGCGAAGAAGAACATGGGATTAGTAGGCAATTAACAACACCCTACACTCCACAACAAAATGGTATTGTTGAGAGGAAGAATCAGACAATTGTTTCGATGGCAAGATGCTTGTTGAAGAGCCAAGATATGCCAGGAAAATTCTGGGGCGAAGCAGTGGCTACATCAATCAATTTACTAAACAGAGCTCAAACTAAAAGCGTAGCTGGGGTGACATCTTATGAATCCTGGTATGAGAAAAAGCCTAGAGGGGATCATATACGCACCTTTGGCTGCTTGGCCCATGTAAAAGTCACTGGTCCATCGATTAGCCGATAGGTGTGTTCCCATGGTGCTGATTGGTTATGCGAAAGGGTCAAAGGCATACAAACTGTATAACCAGAAAATAGAGAATGTGGTAGTATCCTATGATATTGTATTTGAAGGATCGAGAGGCTGGGATTGGAAGTCTAAAGGGGAGCAGATAGACAGTGAAAATGAAGACCGATTCATTGTTCAGTTTGATCCAGAAACCTTAGTTTCTACTAATGGGCCTGCATTAACTGAAGATGGAGTAGCATACAAGGAGCAGTGTCCACCTGCTGACAATAGTGATATGGAGTCACCTGTTCCAGGATCACCTGAATGTGGAAGTCAGCTAGGTACTCCTTGTGCAGCTTCAGCAGCATGGAGCTCTCAAGTTTTATCAAGTTCAGCCTCCCAGACAACATCTGAAGAGGAAAGCAAATCTGCGTCTCAGCCAACTACTGCCATGACAGAGCACTACATGGTCACACGTGAAGAGCCACCAAATCACAATGAGGCTTTGAAGCACGAAGTATGGAAAGAAGCCATGAAGGAGGAGCTGAAGTCTATAATGGACAAAGACACATGGAAAATGGTGGAACCACCTGATAGAATCAGGCCTTTTAGTTTAAAGTGGGTCTATAAACTGAAGATGGATGCATAAGGGAAGGTAATCAAACACAAAGTCAGGCTGGTAGCAAAAGGATATGTGCAACGCCAAGGTTTTGATTTCGATGAGGTTTTTGCACCGGTTGCTCGGCTGGAAACCATTAGGTTACTCATTGCACTGGAAGCGCAGGAAGGGTGGAGTGTACATCATATGGATGTAAAATCGGCTTTTCCAAATGTTGAACTAGAGGAGGAGATATATGTTACTCAAACTAAAGAAATCTTTATATGTGTTGCATCAAGCTCCTAGGGCTTGGAATATGAAACTTGATCATAGCTTGTTGTCTTTGAGATTTACTAGAAGCCTAGTTGAACATGCATTATACTCACGCAATGTAGGCAAGGAAAGACTGCTGGTTGGTGTTTATGTAGATGACCTGGTTGTCACAGGTTCAGGTGAAGAATAGATAGCAAAGTTCAAGAAACAAATGCTCGATTTGTTCAGTATGAGTGACCTTGGCTTGCTTTCTTATTATCTAGGCATTGAAGTTACACAATTAAAGATGGAATCACACTTTACCAGACTCCATACACAAGGAAGATATTAGAGAAAACTGGAATGGGTAACTGTAATCCGAGTAAGACACCGATGGAAGAGAGACTCAAGTTGAGTAAACAGGCTGAAGGTGAAAGAGTTGATGCAACAAATTACAGAAGCATTATTGGGAGTTTAAGATATCTTGTGAACACAAGACCGGATCTCTCTTATGTCGTCGGCAACATTAGTCGATACATGGAGAATCCATGTACCCAGCATATGGCAGCAGCTAAGCAAATTTTGAGGTACATTTAGGGAACTCTGAACTTGGGTTTTCATTACAAGAGGAAAGGAGACACTGAACCGAAGCTGCTTGGGTACAGTGATAGCGATCATGCATGTGATATTGATGATCGAAAAAGCACGACCGGGGTGTTGTTCTATCTTGGGGCAAGTTCAGTTACTTGGTTGTCGCAGAAGCAAAAAGTTGTTGCATTATCCTCATGTGAGGCTGAGTACATAGCACCTCAACTGCGGCATGTCAAGGAGTATGGCTGGGCAGTTTACTTGCTGATCTCAAGGGAGTGGAGCAGAGTCAAGTTAAGCTTATGGTTGACAATAAGTCTGCAATTTCGCTAAGCAAAAATCATGTTCATCACGATCGAAGAAAACATATAGACTTGAGATATCATTACACTCGTGAGTGTGTAAATGAAGGAAAGATCGAGGTGAACTACGTCACAACAGGAGAATAGCTGGCTGATCTTCTCACTAAGCCGCTGGGTGGTTTGAAGTTCTTAGAGCTCAGGCAAAAGGTAGGAATGGTAGATGTCAGGTTTAGCAACGAACCTTAAGGGGGAGAATGTTATTTGTTAATCTTGTTTTATTATTTGTACAAGTACATGTGTTGCACCGGAGTGAATTGGCGTGTCACAGTTTTTTGTGATCGTGATGTGTGAAAATTTTGGGTAGCAAATCCTAAGTAATGTGTTTGCGTAACGTGAGTAGTGTTAATCGTGGAGAGAGTTAGGCATGTCACCCATATAAGTTCAGCAACGGTTGCTGAGAAAATTAATAAAAGAAAAAAGGCATATGTTGCCTGAAAAAACTAGCCTACTGTGTCTTTTTTTTTCTCTGATTTGAGCTCATCATTTTACTGGCCAACATATTTCATGTACCCTTTAATGGCTGAAAGGGTACAAATTCAAATATGCACCTCCTGAGTCGCTCCTTTGTTTTGTTCCATGTTCCTTCGAGTAACTATCCTCAGATTCGTCCCTCTTTAATGTTTGATAGTCAGCTCTAAATTCATGGTCTTAATAGGTGCGAGTCCCTCTATTGAGTGACCCTAAGCTCAGTCCGAGAAGTCGTGCTCCTTCACTTGAGATCTCAAACCCTACTTTGCATCCTTTGGCCTGGGCTTGCTGATCTTGCTTGGTTGAGCTACCCCAGCCTTTAATGATGTCCCTCGAGTATGCTTAACCATTTTGAGCTCTATCGGGAGCTTTTGGACTGCCTCGGACCCAATTGGTACTCGCCTGGGATCCCTTGGATGTGGCCCGTGGCAGGCCGTACCTTGCTGAGCACTCGGAACCTCACTGATCTTGGCTTGGTCCTCCTTGAGATTCCTTGGGTCTTTGCCAAGGACACATCTTTACTCGCCTTCCAAAACACAACCTTGTCCTGTGATAAGATTGTGAGTTGTATTTCTCCCATCTTCCAGGAAAGTGCATCGGCTTCCTTGTTATGCACTCCTAGTTTGTAGTGATTTTTGAAATCATATACTAAGAGCTTTTAAGCCATCGTTGGTACTTTTTTATCTTGAGCTGCTACTCCAATAGAAACTTTAAACTCTTTTGGCCGGTCCTTGTGATGAAAATCCTTTCCAATAAGTACGGCCTCCACTTGGTGATGGCCAAGGCTTTTGGTGAGCAGGGGCAGTGAAAACTTGACTTCAGTATGTAATAGGCCGCTGGTTTTACATGAGAACTACCTCAAATCCATAACCGGATGCGTCTGTTTAACAACGAATGGTTGTGTGAAATTTGATAACGCCAAGACTGGCACTTGAGTCATATGTTGCTTGAGTCTTTGGAAGGCCTCACTTGCTTGCTTAGTCTAATGGAAGTTATCTTTCATAAGTTACTTCGTTAATTGTCACACTGTTTTTCCATAGTCCTTGATGAACTTTTGGCAGTAGCCAGTCAATTATATGAATTCTTGGACTTCCCGGAGTGTCTGGAGCTCGGGCCAATCCTACATGTCTTTGATCTTTAATTTTTCTACTGAGACTCCTTCCCTCGAGGCGACATGACCAAAGTATTTCACATTCTCCTAACTGAACATGCACTTCTTCATGTTGGCGGAGAGTTGATACACTACGCCATTTTACATCTTATGTGACGTTTTTGGATTGTGTAGTATGAACATATGTCACAAGTGTGTAACGTAACAACGAATATTATGTCGCGAGAAACAACCGTCATATAAGAGACATGAAGTGACACATCTTATACATCACACATGTGGTTGTCATATAGCAGACATAAAGTGACAGAGCTTATACATCACACATGTGGTTGTCATATAGGAGACATGAAGTGACACAACTTATACATCACATATGTTGTTGTCATATAGGACTCATTAAGTGACACAACTTATACATCACACATGTGGCTGTCATATAGGAGGCATTAAGCGACACAGCTTATACATCACACATGTGTTTGTCATATAGGAGGCATGAAGTGACACAACTTCTATGAAAAAAATCTGCTTTTACTTTTTACTGCATATTTTTATTCGCAGCTTTGTTGGAGACTGACCTGACTTGTCACATCAACCTGCAAATTGTCACATAAGCTGTCAGAAAAGTATAATTCATATTTGAATTTAAACACAATGTTGTATTAACTAATAGTAAAAAATAAATGCATAGTACAAATTTTCACCAACTAATTATGACTTCAACCTATATAAATCCTACTACAAAACTTGTAGCTTATCCCACCACCATCTTCACTTCCTCCATTTTCAAGTTGTTTGAAGTTGTTTGCAAATTTTGGGGAAGTTGTTTTCCACCATCAAGCGTTCTCATTTAAGTTCCAGGTAATTCTAAACTTTTTATGTGTTAGGATTAATTTAGTTTGTATCAACTACGAATAATTTTAGTACGTTTAATTGCTATAACTTATACTGTCATATATGACACGAACATTATGCGACGTACAGATTGTGTCATATAAGTTTTATAAGTTTTTCGATTTATATGATATAAATTTTTACAGCAAGAAATGGATAAAAGATGGATGGAACTTGAGAGATGTGATGTTCGATATACTGAAGGAATTCTCAAATTTATTGAATTTGTTAGACATAATTGTTTGGGGGATGCATATATATGCCCATGTAGACGATGCAAATTGCATAACATAAGACGTCTTACATTGGATGAAATGTATGGGCATCTGATTCATAGTGGTATGATGCGTGATTATATCACTTGGACTTCTCACGGGGAAGTTGCTAGCAGTCCTTCTGTATACATGATGAGAGAACAATATGTTACAGCAAGAAGGACATAGGGCACCATATGTCGGGACGTATGAAGTAGCATATGGTGCCGACCCTGTTGGTGCTCCATTAGTGGTAATCTATTTTTACTGTTTTTTTCAATATGTATATGCAGTTTGTGTATATGAAGTTTAAGTACTTTAATGTATATGAAGTTTAAGTACTTTAAGTGTATATGCAGTTTGCGTATATGAAGTATAAGTACTTAAGTGTATATGCAGTTTGTGTATATGAAGTTTTTGTATATGCAGTTTTTGTATATGCAGTTTGTGTATATCAGTTTGTGTATATGCAGTTTGTGTATTATGTTGTTGGTATTTTACAGCAACCTTAGTATTTTATATGATGTTGGTATTTTATATGATGCTTGTATTTTATATGAAGTTGATGTGGATGTGCTGGTTGCTGTTGGTAATTGATAGATATAATGTTGCTGGTATTTTACATATTGTTGGTAGTTTACAGCAATTGCTGTATTTTATATCCAGTTTGTATTTTATATGCAAATCATTTGATTGTACTTGTTTTATGTAGGAAGAGATGAAACAAAAAGTTCAACAAGTATTGGATGAGGGAGCTGAGAATGACTTGTGTGGTGTTGATGATGCTGCTCTGCCGGAAGAAACTCAAGCAAACATTATTAGTGAGGTGATCTCAAAGCACAAGGCAGCCAATGTCGATGGTGTTCGCAGCTTATTTCAAAAGCCTCCACGCCCCAGAACTGTTGCTGATCAATCTGCAGAGAATATACAATTGCGTGAAGAGCTAATGAAAGCCAAGGAAGAAGCAAAGGCTAAAACTGCCGAGTTTGAGGAGCGGATTCGCGCATTAGAGCAGCTTGTAAGGAATGGGTCGATGGGTGCGTCCCCAAGCGATGGTGCAAGCTATCCTTAATTGATGGGTGCGTCTCCAAGCGATTTATAAATCTTTTGATGATTTGGATTGGAAAACTATGTGACTTTTGTTACTTATGTGACCTTGGTTCGTGACTTTTGTTACTTACGGCCTAGGAACTTATGTGACTTTTGATGCTTTGTCATCTGGGACTTATGTGACTTTTGATCGTTTTGTGACTACTAATGTGACATTATCCTTTCTAATTGTTTTTTAAAAAGCTTGTACATAAGATATCTTAGATGACAACTTATTAATGTAATGACTGTCACATTAGTAAGTTGTCGATACCCCCAACTGAAATGACACAAACAAGAGTTATATAAGACGGTTCTCGTGACAAATAATCATATCTCCTAAGAGGAGTTTGAGATGGCAGGTTTCTTATGTGGCACGTTTGACATATACTAACGCGACGCACAAACTTATGTTATTTTAGTGCTAAAGCCTATGCGACATGTCTAAAACTATCATGTCGCTTAATGGGTTATGCGACAACACTTACGCCACGTGACATATATGACACATATATTATCATATTAGCTGCATGCGACATAAACGACATTTCAAAATTGTCACATAAGATGTAAAATGGCGTAGTGATACCACCTTAGTTCTGACATCACAATGTGCAAGTGGTTCTCATGCTCCTTCTCCGACTTGGTGTAAATGAGAATATCGTCAAAAAAACTAGTACCACATTCCTCAACCATGGCTTAAATACCTAGTTCATTAAATGTAAAATGGCATAGATTGCGATCTACCAAAGTAACACAAGAAAGACACTAACTAAAACTGGAGAATGTAAAATGCTTAAACAAGAAACACGTGTGTATTTTGATGTCTTTTTACGGATAACATGAAAGGTAAAAACTGGTGGAATCAAAAAAAGGAGAATACAACGTAACGCTAAGGAATAAAATGTGTTTGGTCAAATAATCATTGTTCATCAGTTTAGTTTTAAACAGCTCAGACCCCACTCTCTAAAGCTCATCGTGCTATTTGGCAGTGAGCTTTGCTAAATACCATTTTTGTCACCACTTGTTAATAATTTCCAATTTATTTATTTTTCAAATATTCAAATGCGGGATATACAGACTAGTAATAGTATATATAACTACTGGGTTCAGAAGCCACTCAAATTAAGCCCAACCTCTTCTCTCTTCTTTCTTTCATCTCCAAGTAGCTAGGAAATGGTGCTTCTAACTGCTAATCAGCTGGCTACTACCTTTGGAATTCTTGGTCATTGCCTCCACATGATTCATTGCTATTTCAGCATTTACCGAGCACATACTAATTAACTTTGTGTTCATGCAGGAAACATCGTCTCCTTCATGGTGTTCTTGGCCCCAACGTAAGAACCAACTTTCTTCCACCCTCCTCATTTCCATTTTATATATAAGTTGTTGCTGATTAATGGATTACTCCCCAGGCTTACGTTTTATCGAATATACAAGAAGAAATCTACTGAGGGATTCCAATCCATCCCATACTCGGTTGCACTGTTCAGTTGCACCCTGCTTCTCTACTACGGCTTCCTGAAAACCAGCGGCGGCCTCATGATCATCACCATCAACTCCATTGGCTTACTCATTGAGGCTGCTTATCTTACCATTTACTTGATATATGCACCCAAATCTTCAAAGGTATGAATTAAGTACTTGTCTGTTCAAACAAATTAAGCCTCAATTAACTTTCTTGCACATTTCTACAGAAACAAACAGCCAAATTCCTTGTGGGATTCAACTTGGGAGTGTATGGAGCAATCAGCCTCACAACATTCCTCTTCTTTAAAGGAGCCCTTCGCGTGTCGGTCGTTGGCTGGCTTTGCGCCATCTTCTCAGTTCTCGTCTTTGCAGCTCCCCTCAGTGTCATGGTACGTACGCGTCATCATCGAAAAAGTAGTTAATTGTATAAATGCTAATTAAGAGAGTTACTTGGTTTCCGCAGAGGCTTGTGATCAAGACAAAAAGCGTCGAGTACATGCCCTTCGGTCTATCATTATCGCTGACTGTTTGCGCTGTCATGTGGTTCTTCTACGGCATGTTGATCAAAGACTATTACATTGCTGTAAGAACATCAAATCAATACTATACATCAATCAATCATTGAACAATAAATAATTAATGATCTCTTTCAGCTGCCAAATGTTTTGGGCTTCACATTCGGAATCACTCAAATGATCCTCTATGCAATCTACCGCAAGCCTTTCAAGAACATCGACCATAAGAACAACACATTCGAGCTGTCCAACTCAAACATCCAAGAACTACAAAAGCCCCCGGAACACATCGTAAACGTAATTGAGGAATGGGGCAACAAGATGGAAAGGGCAGTTGTGGCCGAGCCAGACCGCATACCTAGCATCCATCAGCCCATTCCGGTCGCAGTCTGCGTGTGACTTTAATTTGTGGAAACTCAACGTGGTTTTTGGTGATAAAGATATTTATGGAACACAAGATCGATGTTGTCTCTACCTATGAGATAATCTAAGCGTAATCTAGTCACATGCATACATGTTGCTGCAATACAAATTAGTTACATCCCCAGAGTAAATATACATGGGAGATTATCATAAATTGAATCTTGACGTAGTTGTGAGTTTGATGGCATCAATATGTCAAGTATGTTTGTTTATATACATCACATGATTAAGTGTCTAGTATCAATTTTAGTGGCACCCGTACGTGTCTCTAGCTAGTTCTAACTGAGTAGTGCCATTATTGGGGTTTGGATCATCTGTCGTATGTATTGATATTAGTTCATTATCAATATGACATTCGTAATAATATATAATAAATATGCTATAAAATATCTCTGTAAATATTATTCTTCCATATGTATCTAGTTGAGTACACTACCTCGGGCTGCGTGGTTAAAAAAGGATAACTAATTGTGTGGAGAATACTAGACGCACAAGTGTTAGAGGAAAATCATGTAGCATTAATATCGGAAAACCTAAGCATATTATTTTAAATTTAAATTAAAGCATACATGAATCCATCTATGAGAATAGACTTGATATTTGCTTGCAAAGAAAAGTCTGGGTAGTGCTTAGAATCTATATGTATATCTTTTATGTTAGTTTCTTTTGAGAGTAAAGAAAGTGAGAAATGATACGATAGAATGGGGATATGACCCTATTTATATTTGTACACTACAAGTATAATTGAGATAATTGTGGATTCCGCCTGTCAAACGATATCGTAATTATCACTATAGTATTTACACAATATATTCAACGACAAAATTATATTCGACAAACCTAATAAATCAGATCACTTTATTTGGACTTGCCTTAGATTATAGCATGTATAAATGTTTAAATTAGATGTTCGGTCCCATTATATTAATAATAAATTAATTTTGTAGAACATTTTGGTGAAGTTTAGAAAAATGGCATTCTCATGAGTTGTTCAAATATCACTTACTTTTATTATCGATCTAGCTAGCCCTTATATTTTGTGATTTGAAATGAAGTGCGGAAATGGAGATGATGACATCTTGGGATTGTGTACCGAGACAAAGAAACATGTAGGATAGAGTGCCTGTTGAATTGGCTCCTTTGTTCCACATCGCTCGGTTTGTGGTGAACTTGAGTTCTGAAGAAGCTATATATTTAGCTTCAATTGTCATTTGTAATCATTCCAAAACTTGTATTCTTCCTCCATTCGTTGGAGTCAATAGTGAAGAGTTTGCAGCGGCGCCCGAGGAGTAGGTAACATTTATCGAACCTCGTTAAATTTCGGTGTTGTTTATTTTTCCGCTATGTTGTTTTGTTTCTGAATTTTTAAATAGCGTTTGTTTGTCGGATTAGTTTTGAGTTTTGTTCACGTTGTTAGTGGATAAAGACTACTTTAGGTAGGAAAAACACGCCTGGTTTTCCCAATAATTGGTATCAGAGTCGAAGGTTCAACCTAGGCCCTTTTGATTCCTTTGTGTCGCTATTGAAGATATAAGTGTGATTGTCAAGTGATGGCGATCCGAAGTCTACTCAAACAAAAGGCCAATCATCCTCTCAGTCGTCTTTATTGGGGAGGCCAACGATGATGTCTGCAAGGTTTGAAGTAGAGAAGTTTGACGGGACCGGTCATTTCGGAATGTGGTAGTGTGAAGTTCTAGATGCTTTGTTCCAGCAAGGTCTAGACATTATCATAGAGGAAGAGAGACCTGAAGGAGCAGATGAAAGGGAGTGGAACCATATCAACAGACTGGATTGTGGTACAATTCGCTTGTGTCTTTCAAAGGAGCAGAAGTATGCCTTTATGAAGGAGACGTCGGCGAGCAAGTTGTGGAAGGCTTTGGAGGACAAGTTCATGAAGAAGAGCGACCAAAACCGGCTCTATTTGAGACGAAGTTGTTCCGGTTCGAATATCTTCCTGGTACCACAATCATTGATCACATTACTGCTTTCAATCAGTTGGTTGCGGATCTACGCAACTTGGAGGAGACATTCAAGGATGAAGACTTGGCCTTGATGTTGTTGGCCTCACTTCCTGATGAGTATGATCATCTAATCACGAGTCTACTTATTGGGAAGGATAAAGTGTCCTTGGATGAAGTATGCATAGCGTTGTATAGCTATGTGATGAGAAGGAAGGACAAGAAGGAAAGCAGATGTGGAGCGCCAGAAGCATTAGCAGTCAGAAGACTGGCGCAAACGCCGCAGAAAGGAAAGAGAGGAAAATCTCGGCCCAAAGAAAGACTCACAAAAGATGAATGTTCTTTTTGCCATGAAAAGGGCTACCGAAAGAAAGATTGTCCAAAGTTGCAAAAGAAGGAAAAAGCCAAGGCGACAGATGTCTGTGTAGCGGAAGGAAGTGATGAAGATTTCGCATTGGCGGGTTCGTCGAAGAATTCTCAATTTGGTGACTGGTTCTTGGATTCAGCGTGCACCATATGGCTCCTAATAGGGAGTGGTTCTTCAACTTCGAAGAGTTAGATGATGGAGTTGTCTTCATGGGGAATGACAGTCCATGTAAAGTTATGGGAATTGGTGATGTGCGACTAAGGAATGAAGATGGATCAACCAGAGTGTTGACAGACGTTCGGTATGTTCCAGACATCAAGAAAAATCTCATCTCATTGAGAGTCTTGGAATCCAAGGATTTCATGATTGTTATGCAAGATAGGAGGTTGAAGATTATTTCTGGAGCACTTGTGGCGATGAAGAGTGTTCGAAAGAGTAACTTGTACTACTATCTCGGTAGTACAATTATTGGTAGTGCAGCAATGACACTCTCTGAGGAAGAGAAAGATGCTGAAGTTACCAAGCTTTGGCACATGCGTTTGGCTCATGCTGGTGAGAAGGCTCTTCAAATCTTGGTGAAGCAAGGATTGTTGAAGGGTGCAAAGACCGGCAAGTTGGATTTCTGCGACCACTGCATGCTTAGGAAGCAGAAGAGAATGAGCTTTGGCACTATTGTACAAAGCACAAAAGGCATTTTGGACTATGTGCACACTGACGTTTGGGGGCTGACGAGAACATCATTGATGAGTGGTGGTCATTACTATGTCAGCTTGTAGATGATACTCGAGAAGAGTGTAGGTGTACATCATGAAGAATAAGAGTGAAGTTTTGGAGACATTTCTCAAATGGAAGAAGATGGTGGAGACTCAGACTGGCAGAAAGGTTAAGCGGCTGAGGTCGGACAATGGAACAGAGTATACCAATGATCCTTTTGAGAAAGTTTGTGAAGACGAAGGCATCGTATGGAACTTCACTATCCGGAATACACCCCAGCAGAATGGAGTTGCCGAACGGATGAATCGGACTTTACTCGAGAAGGTTCGATATATGCTAACAAATGTCGGATTGGGCAAGTATTTTGGGGCTGAGGTTGTGAGCTACGCTTGTCACTTTGTCAATGGACTGCCGGCGTCTACACTTGGAGGTAAAACTCCAATGGAAGTACGAACAGGAAAACCTGCTGATGATTTTGGTTCCTTACATGTGTTTGGTTCTGATGCGTACTATCATGTTAAAGAATCAAAGTTAGATCCAAGAGCCAAGAAAGCATTGTTTATGGGAATCCCGTCAGGCTCTAAGGGATATCGTCTTTGGTGCCCTGAGACAAAGAAGATTATCTTTAATAGAGATGTTACCTTCAATGAATCTGTCATATTGAAGAAGGTAGTTGGAAAGACAGAAGGAACTTCAAAGCAGATGGAGTTTGAAGTTGGAGTAAATAACTCATTTGAAGCTGATTCTTCAGAAGCAGAAGAGGAGTCAGAAGTAGAAGAGGGTTCAACCCAGGAACTTATATAGCAACACGAATCCATCGCAACTAATAAGCCAGGCCGACTTAATGTTCAGATACCCGCCAGATATAAGGGTATGGCAGATCTTCCACATCAAATGAAGAACACGGTGGCCTATGCACTTTCCATTGCATTCGATATTCCATCCACTTATAAAGAAGCAGTTGAGTGTTCCCATATAGAAAAGTGGAAGGAAACTATGTATGAAGAGACGAAGTCCCTTCACAAGAATGAGATAGGGAGCTGACGCATTTACCTAAGAGTAAAAAGGCAATTGGATGCAAATGAGTATATGCGAAGAAAGAAGGATTTCCTAACATAGATGTTCACTATCATTTTGTGCGGGAGGTTATTGAAGAAGGTGCAGTTATCCTTTTAAAGATTAACACCACAAAGAATTCTGCAGATATGTTGATCAAGGTTATGACGAAAGTCAAGTTCAAACATTGTTTGGACTTGACAAACATCCTGCAAAGATAAAGTTGTTGACGGTGCCATTGACTTGAAGTTGGGAGGAAATTTGTTGCTGGACACAAAGTCACCAAGGTGGAGATTTATTGAATTGACTCCTTTATCCCACATCGCTCGGTTTGTGAAGAACTTGAGTTTTGAAGAAGCTATATAGTTATCTTCAATTGTCATTTATAATCATTCCAAAGTTGTATCTTTCTCTCTTTGTTGGAGTTAATAGTGAAGAGTTTGCAGCTGCGCCCGAGGAGTAGGTAACATTTACCGAACCTCGTTAAATCTTGGTATTGTTTATTTTTTCGCTCTGTTGTTTAGTTTCTGCTTTGTTATCTTCCTTTAGCGTTATATTTTTCAATAGAATTTGTTTGTCGGGTTAGTTTTGAGTCTTGTCCACATTGTTAGTGGATAAGGATTACTTTGAGTAGGGAAAATACGTCTGATTTACCCAACAATGCCGTTTTTTAATAATATGATATTTTAGTATACAGTTATAGTAACATTTCATAATCATATATTCAATTAGTAGTAACACAACACTTGATAATTATGGTTAAACACATGATACTGTAATTATACAATTATATTCCTGATATGGAAGCTAAGAAATATATAGTTAAAACCATCGTGCGGCCGGTAGTTCATTAGGGTATATCTAATAATCTCAAAACAAAGATAATCAGGAAAAACTAATTTCGAGAGAAGAAAGCAGACAGATAGGTGAAGTGACGCAATGCGCTTAATTCTCTGAGAACTTCTCAGACATATACACCCAATTTGCACGAGATTTTACTTGCCATTTTTCATTTCATGTTGCACCCAAATTTCCTATTGGAAACATGAATTGATACAAGTATATACGCACATGTCAATGAAATGAGCGGAGAAAAAAAAAGGCATTATTCCCCTTAATTTTAGGTTATTTTAAAAATTATTTTGTATCATTTGAATTAGTTTAAATTAATAAAGTATAATTAAAATTATCTGGATTCTTAATTTTTTCCAAATTGATGAACTTTAACAAAACTGAAGAACTTTATTTTTGAAAATATATTATTTCTAAACAAAAGTACAATATAAATATTCACTACTCAACTTTTGAAATTGTATGTGATCCAAATTCTAAAATACAATTACCCATATGTAATATATACGAATGGAATGATTCCCTAAATATAAAACAATACGACTACCATGGTTTGTATTTTCCTTTGCACATGATATCTTTAGTGAATTTTAAATTTCCATCCTATCATGGTCGTAACGTTGTGTTTTCAGTGACTTACGATTTCGGAATGTTACTATGGTCTAACTATGTGGTAAGTGCAGCATTTTAATTACCTTATTTATTGATTCATAACTAAATTAGACTCGACTCGCTTTTATGTAAAATGTACCTTCCACAACCAATAATTAATTGTTGATGCTTCCATCACACAATCTGTCACTCCCTTAATTAGTCATTTGCATAATAATAATTGGTTTTCGAGCAAATATTATTAATCACTACAATAGTGTCCAATCTAAGATGCCAGACATAATAACATTGCAAATATATCTTAATTCTTATAAATCAATATGAGACAATTACAAATGGGGATCACAATGAATCAGTAATCAACTCTCTCAATCATGTCCATTGATGTATATGCGCAATGACCATCTTTGCCCAAGTATCAATAATGGGAGGTGCTACTAGTTGATATATAAAATGGTGATATTTAGTTTTGAAGAATTATATAAAGAAATCAAGAAATGAGGGGTAGATTTTGGATCTAGCTCCATTATGATAGATATATAGGACATACGTGGAGAGGATGCTAGTCCTTGACAAGGCCTGCAAGTTTTTGATCAAAACGTAACTTACGTGGATTCAAGTTGTTGTTTGCATGATTTCATTTCGTATGCACTTAGAGTAGTCCAAAAAAAATAAACATTAATGTTGTATACTATTAGGCTTTGTGGTGCCAACTCAGTATGATTTTACATGGTTACAAATTCAATCAGAGCACAGTTAGGCCACCGCAACATACTAACGGAGACAATGTTGTTATCTGTCCCTCTACTCGTTCCATGCATAGCATAGGCCCCCGATCTCTTTATCAGATCCTTATCCAACTAGCTACCTCTCTCACTCATTGTTCTTCAAATGATTAAATCCATACACATCTACGTGATAATACTTTGGCTTCACAGTTACAAAAACGACTAGAGATCAATTGGTTCTTTAAGCAATCAACATACAATTCTTTGATGCCAGTAATAATGGCATCGTTTTATCATTGGATCCGTAAGCTAGCTACGCTACAACAAGCAATGTGTTTTACTGGTTGGTGCATACATTGAATCTACACTCGGCTCAATGCGCCATTGATCGATTCATGAAAGCGAGGAGACCAAGCTAGGTCGATAGATGATTAACAACTATGGAATGTCGATATCTTGATTGGAAATAACCCTAATACGTGGGTCATTTCCAAAACTGATCATTGTAGTAGTTTGCATTCATGATTATACACTCAATGAATGGAGACCTTAGCTTGAAAAGGGGCCTCTGCAATATGATGTCCTGTCATAATCGGGTGGCTCAAATTCACTTGATTAACGATGTGATCATATATTTGTTCTTTCACAAATATGGGGTTGTTATTTTTCATGTTATTCGTGTTTAACAAAAGAATTAAGATTTGTGACGGTTGAAAAGACGCAATCATTCAGATCTTATCTTCCGTTATTGTTATTGGTACACATTTTATGCGATTCATGGGTAATTAAATGTCTTATTCCTTAAAGTTAATGATTGGAATGAGTTGCTATTGATTAGGTCAGGTCCATCATTACTTGGAGAGAGTTGTGTGCGGAACATATATACAACTTTAATTCCTAGGTTGAAGGGTGGTTGATATGGTCAATGGATATATGAGCGTGAGAGATAGTAATATTTAACCTTTGTGGATATAAGGACATCTTAGCAATAAACAAAAATCAAAAGCAATAATAATGGAGAGGGTGTAACAATATTCTTTCAACCATGTAAGCGTTAAGTAAATGCAATATGAAAGAATAAGTAATATTTTTTTCATTGGAAAAGCCAAGAGCAATAAGCAAAAAAATTCAATCATTTTAATCAGATGTTTAAAACTCAATGGCTGATCGTTTTGAAAATTCAATCATACTTGATATTTTTTGATTCATTTATAATATAATAGTTTCTCTGCAGTCCCATGTTGTAGCTTATATGTTATCCATCCACTTTTCCTCTATGTAACTCATTTATTGCTTTCCTTTCATCTAGTTGAACAAAAATTGGAAGGGTATCAAAAATGGCTTATTATGTTTACTTGTTGCATTTCAAAATTCCTATTTTTGTTTATGGCATGGACCATTGGAGTTGCCCTAACGGGAAAGTTTTTTTTTTAAAGCTCTGTTTGATTCTTTGAAAATTGGAAGTATAACAAAAAAAAAAATATAGTTTTATGTTTGGTTTGAAATGAAAAATTAAAATGAAATACTAACGTGCAATACCAAATTTTTCTTACAATTTTTTTTTTTTTTTTGTATTTCAATTTTTTCTACTGCAGTACTGCCTTTTACAAAATTCAAAGAGACACTTAAATTTCCATTTTATGGTCTGTTCTTTAGAGCTGAATTTATATTTAACTTAATTGAATTTAATTTAACTTAAATATTTAAATTAAATACTATAATTTTTTGGTTGTCTAGTAGTGGTATGGTTGTGGTGGTGGTGTAGTAGTGGTGTGTTGTGGTGGTGTCGTAGTGTTATGATTGAGGTGGTGTAGTAGTGTTAGTGGTGGTGTGGTGGTGTAATGTTATGGTTGGGTGGTGGTGTAGTAGAGTGGTGGTGGTGTGATGATGTAGTAGTGTTATAGTTGGGGTGATGGTGTAGTCAGTGGAGGATCCAGACATTCGAGCGAGGGTGGTCACAAATTTTTTTTTTTACGGATTTATTAATATTTTATTAATTTATAAAATAAAAAAAATAAAATTTTTTGTTGGGATGGTGTAGTAGTGTTATGATTGGGTGGTGTAGTAGTGTTATGGTTGTGGATAGTGTTGTGGTGCTGTAGTAATGTGGTGGTAGTGCGGTGATGCAGTAGTGTTATGGTTGATGTGATGATGTTTGGATGAAAGAGATGATGAATGTATTGGTGGTATTGTTATGGTGGTGATGAATAGTGATGATACTTAATTTAATTAAATCTTAATTTAATTTAAATACTGAAAATTTAAATGGTAAAAAAGCAAGCCTAAATTACACATGCCAACCCAACATACTGAGCTTGACATTGATAATTAAGATTAGGCTCGTTTCAGCCCGTACAAGTTTATTGGGGTCAGATCGGCCCAACAGGAGAACCGTTTCTCCCCAAATCCATCGGTCTCCTTCGAAACCCTAGTACCAGATTTTCACTGTGAATATATCGTCGGATGTTCTGTAATTTGGAATCTCGGCGGTGTTGCAAAATTACAGTCATTTGTTCCGTTGCTGTGGTTATGTTGAGATTGGTCGGGGATGACAGCAGCTGGCATGAGCCACCACAAGAATTGCGCACCGAGGTGAATTTGTCACCCGGCTTGTGGCCGGCGAAGATCCATGTGCCGACATGCTAATCTGAGACCGCCAACAGCTGTCCCATTGCCCTTAAGACTTATAAATATCTGGTTCTGTGACCTATTTAGGGACCTTAAAAGTTAAAAAAACTGCGCTATCACTGCATGCGTTGTAAATCAACTATGTAGACTTTTGATACCTCACGTCACGTGGATTTGATTATTTATTACAGTCTTCCATGAAATGATGAGTGGCAGCATTGCAGTAGAAGTTCAGCAAGAGAGGAAGCTCGGTAGCTCACCATGTGTTTTCCAGTGGGTTTCCCAATGCCCAAGCAGGAATGGTTGTTAAAATATAAAAGTAATCAAGTAATGGTTGAAGGTTTATTGACTGGTAGATTTCATTGCAAGAGTTTGGTAGACTCTTGTTATAAATTAATTATACCACGGCTTAATAGATGATGAGATCTTTTTTCACTCAATCTCATCGTTCTATTTATATTTGAGCTTGGTTCTCCATAGGTGTTACCACCATAGCGCATCCTCTCTTTTGGTGATCCGTTGGTTACTTCTGCTGCTTTTCTCTTGTGTAGCAATGGGACCTGGTGGAGGCGGCGGCGGACCCGGTGGACCGGGAGGATGGGGGCCTTTGCCCGGAGGACCTCCGGGGTTCGGCCCTGGTCCTGGACCATTTGGTTGCTTTGCTGGAATCTGTGACCTGGTTGGTTCATGGTAATGTGCATTTTTCCTTCCCGGCTCTAGTCATTACTTAATACTGTAAAACATGTAGCAAGTTTGAATATTGTTTTCAGATTTAAGTTTTCAAATTGTTCACAGTATATCTTGTTTGTGCTGCTGCTGGCTGTTTCGGGATTGCTTTGGTGGTCCTCCTGGCGGCCCTCGTCCATTTTGATCCGGTTGCTGGGGGAGTGAAATGGATTGTACTAAAAGAATGTGTGTTGTTATGTGACACCCTCAACTGAGCTGAGCGTTTCCTTCATCTGTAATATGCTGTCTACCACAAAGCATATTGTTCGAGTGTTTCTGTTGAATAAAAATACATTCCTTCCTGTATGGCATCTCTGTGGCTAATGCTCAACATCAGAGAACGGACAACGTTATATGCACGAATGGAGTCTTTGGTAAAGCGATAATATAACTATTTTTTGAGATTTGAAATTCAATGAGAAGTTCAGCCTCACGTCTTTTTGATAAAATTTAAAAAATCAAATGTGATAGAGTGATAAAAATCAAAATCTTGTAAGTTACACACATTGCCTAATTAGATAGGTTTAATTAGCTCACGAGGTCCACTCTTGTCAATCTATAATAATCACTAATATAATTTACAAAAAAATAAAAATAATTAGATCATCCAGAAATTAATTATTCATCTTATTTTTAATAATAAAAACTTCTTGTGTGGATTGCTGTTTCAACCGGTTGTGTTACCAATAACAATAAAACTACGTGCACTAATTACTATATAAAAATTGAAATTGGAAATTTGATTTGTACTCGCTATATTTTGGGCACTTGTTACTATATAAAACTACGTGCACCAATGGCCGTACACAGTTTAGGGGTTGCACACAAACAATGAAATTGCTGAATTGTAGGAACTTGTTTAACTCGCTTGTGAAACAAACTTATTGGACAAGCTGTGCAGAATGTTGAGATGCTGGATAGTGATGGATTCTAAGGACTAAATGCACAAGAATGATGACCCACTTCGGCTATAAATGAGCCTACGTCTGGGGGCTTATCCCAAGCACGTGGGAACGAATCCACTACTTCGAGAAAGAGTACAGGATCGATTACAGAATAGTAGACTCCCTCTCTATTATATACTTCACTCACTCTCTCAATGTGATTGGCATCAGGCTCCCCCTGAGTGTGAGACCTCCCGTCTCTACCCACAGATCTCGTCACAAGTGAGGTTATGCTGTCAAGCTTTCAAGTGTAGCTCAATGTATTTCTTCACGTTTTTCATAATCCTATCTTTGTAGTAAGCCCACTGTATTTATACTGAGCTGGAGCTTTTATGTTGCAAATATCCCCGCAATCTCTTATTGCAAAGTGTTTGATGGTGATGATTCTTTATTCCAAGAGTTGTGTTGTAGTTGAAGCTCTCTTGATCTTGTTTTCCTTAAAGAGCACGATCTCCTCAATATCTTGGAATATTCTGAAGATGCAGTCTCCGGATCTTAGCACGAATTTGTAAAGATGCAATCTCCGGATCTTAGCACGGATTTTGCGGTCATGATATATCCTTCAATCTTTGCCCGGATTTTGTGGTCATGATATATCCTTCCGTTGAAGTTGTGCAGCCGTGGTTGCTGGTACAACATCTTGTATAGTTTTTGTGCAAGTATGCCATGAGCATCCACAATCTCTCCCTTGGCATTTGCATCAAAAACTCCTTCTGTGATATGATACTTAAACTCCGACCATTATGACAACAAAATCTAAATAGTTCAATGCCATTCATACATGGTAAACAAAACATAAAAATGTAGCAGTAGTAAACAAATTGGTGCATCATCAGTCCCATAAATACCTCTCCCCCTTTTTTTTTTTTATGAAAATGCCAAGATTGTCAGTGGTCTGGTGGAGGCGGTGCAGGGTACTTCATATCTCTGATCAGGCTAGTGATTTGTGCCCGTTGCGCTGTGAGCCGCTTTATCTCCGCACTAATGAAGTTTGCAGTAACCTTCAGCTGGTAAATGGCTCGAGCCCAGAGAGCTTCCCGACCAGGGGCAACTACTGCTGGATCTGCATCTGGGCCATCAGTAGTGTCCTCCTCGAGATCATTAATGTGACGACTGAGTATCCTAGTGTGTTACTCCTAGTTGTCACCGTCAAGCTATCAACTAGTTTAACATACAATAACTAGCAATTAGAATAAGATTGCAGTTCAAGGCTTCTCTTATTCGCACAACTAATTATCACCCATATGCATAGAATTAATATAAGTAGATGTACCAAACATTAAGAACAAGTCTCAAAGGAAATACTTCATAGATTCATGCCCAACCGATACAAGGTGTTTAGCTAGACATGCTAGAAACAAACATCATAGCAATAATAAATAAAACTAAAGCAGCAAGAGAAACGTAGCAGGTTGGCGCAATTGCCCGTTGCTGTTCTCGGCGGGCGCAGGTGGTTCGCGCAGAGTCTGGCTGAAGTAGCTTGTGTGTTTTGCTGCTAAGCGTCCTTCTCTCTATCTGCTCTCTCCCTCGCTCTAACCCTTGCTTCCCTCCTCTTATATAGTGGTCTTGAAGCCCAAAGAATGCTTAGATTTGGCCCGAGAGACTTTTAGCAACTTCCCAAATCTAGGAGATCAATATTTAGAAACTCTGCCATTCTGCGCACGCTGATTGCGCTACTTGCTTTGCGCAGTCGGTTTGCACACTGTAGTCCGAAACAGCTATCTCCTTTTGCGCTGCTAGCTTCGCGCAGTCGTGCATTACGCTCTAAAACGTCCGTTAGCGCACATCTGACTTATGCTCCTGTTTTATCCTGAAATATAAAATAACCGAAAATCAGTAATCTTGTACACAAAATAATGCAAACAAGCACAGTGTTAAGATCTAAATAGCGCATATAAATAGGCCCTATCAAATCCCCCACACTTGCCCTTGTTCGTCCCGAACAAGTACTGAAGCACAGATACTTTTACCTCTCTGAAATCTAGCGCACAGCCTCATACTCATGCGCGATCCGCACAGCGATTCACCCTGCGCTGCTCTATCACCTACGCGCACAAACCCTTAACAATTCTAATTCGAAATTTGTTACCTCTCAGCCAGGATGCAATTTAATTCGGATGATTCGGAGATAGCTCTTCATAGGCTCCTGGTTGTCGGTCCCTACTCCGATTTCTGGTACATGGATAATCGCGCAGGTATCTTCAGGTGCGTGATTCATTCGCGCGCTTCTGGGAACTCAAGCCTTTTGCGCATGCGCTGGTATGGAGTTGTGTGCGCACGCCGATTTCCTTTCCTTGCGCATATCGTCAAATAATTACTTATTTTTATAAGGCTTCGTCCACTCTTCTGATTTTCCCAGAACGGTTCTAGTCTCGGCCTTCGGATAACAGTTCAAGCTCAAGCGCAACGGAGAGCGCACACATGCAAACTACTAGGACAACTAAGAACGGAAAATGAAATGCATCATGAAAATGAAAAACAGAGTCAATGCAGCACATGAAACACTGTCAGGGGTTCACAAAATATCCACACAAAATAAGAACAGAATATCCAATGATAGTTTCAAAAGCAGCAATGACAACCCGAGATGATTTGCGCCTAGCCCCCTGCTGCGCCCTAAACGTCTTCTGAGCTGGAGTCCTGGGCAGACCCTTGTGCCTCCTCGTCCATGGACTCTGTCTCTGTCTCATATTCTGAGCTGGAGGATGGCTGCGCAACTGATACGGCTGCGGGCTCCTCGTCCGAGTCGGTCTCCCATATTGAATCTGAACTTAATTCTTTGGCGGGGGTGACCTCAGAGGGCGATCGGTTTATCTGGGCAGAGGGTTGCTGAGGGGGCTCTGATGGCATTGGCTGTGGGTCCAGGACTGGGGTGCGCACTGAGGATTGGGCTGGTGACTGCGCGGGAGAACTGGCTGGCTGGCGCTGCGCTGAAGGTGACCCTGGAGGTGGCCTGTGCAGACTGAGGAGAGGGGGAATGGGGTCTCCAAATTGCCACCCTGCTGGTGGATTGATGCTTAAATCTGCCCCCTCAGGCGCCAAGTACTCCAGTACGCGCATGACGTTGAACAACATGCGCTGCTCTGCTGGCGCCTCCTCAGAATCCTATCTGCGCCGCTTCGCCGGCGCGCGCGGGTGAGAATCTCTGATGTCGATGGTGACAACCTCCCCTGGCGGTCCACTCGCCGGCGTGCGCGCTCCAGTCTGAGCGCGCGTCCTCATGCGCCTAGCCGGCGGCACGACTGGTGCCTCCACGTTCTCCATTTCCTCCTCAGCAGCAGCTTCCTCTTGCCGCACACTACTCTCTGCGGGTGCTCCTCTGATTGCCGCGTGCCTCGGTGCCCTAGCAGCTTGCAGCCGGTAACACCATTCCAAGGACCCGTCTCCCTTAGCAGTGACCGCTCGGTACTGCAGCATCTGAGCACGGTCAAGAGGAACGGCTGGACAACTGTGTGCTCAGGCACCTCTGGCTCTCCGTGCAGCCCACGCAGCAAATGAGTAATCACACCTCCACAAGTGAGCCGGCCCTTGGTGCTGAGCCGCTCCCAGTGCACTACCATGTCCGACACGAACCTCACCTTCTTCCCATAATACAACCCCTTCAGCACGTCCATATCAAGCAGGCTGACCTTCGGCGCACCATTGTAGCGCCCAATCGCGATCATGCGCCACAGGTAATACATCCAGGGGTCGCGCAGCTCACGCCCTCGGCTGCGCCCAGCGGCAAACGGTTTTCCCGGCGCCATCTCGCGCCACGCCTCCTGGTTGGTGTCCGTATCCACCTCGTGCTCGCGCACCTTGTCACACCGCAGAGTGCGCTTCAACCTCTTGGCCGATGCAATGTACCACACCCCTCAGTGCCGGTACCGGATCTCCAAGTCCTGGATCTGCAGGGACGCTAGGAACACACAGGTGTCCTCCTTGTCGGCTGCGCTTTCTAAGTCCATTAGCGCTTCCCAGCCAGCCTGCGCGAGCTTTTCTGTGACCAATTCCTCTAAGCCCATCTCGCGCAGGAAGTCCCTGCTGATGCACGGTGTGCCATACATGTCCAGCCTCCAGAAGGCATCATACTTCCGTGTGAACGATGCTGGGGTGTCCTGGTCCTCTGCCGGCCTCATATTTGCAATGGTCAACTGTAGTCAACGCTCTACCCAAAATCATAACTTCAAATCAAACCCTCAAATTCCTACCAGATGGGCGCCTCACTCGCGTCAACAAAACCCAGCAAAGAAATCACCAAACGGAGCTAGCTACCTAGGTGCGGTTTTGATCCTAGGGTTTCGTCCTCAGTCGGGTACCTTCACCAAACCCTTACTAAAATGTCTGAAACGAGGAAGGAAAGGTTACCTAGTGTGCCGGTGGTGTTGTGTTCCTCGAGCCTCTCTAGAGAACACTGGAAACGGTGGGCGGACGGCAGAAATCGGCGGGCAGCAGTGCGGAGTGGTTAACGGTCGAAATTGCAGAATGTCCGGATTTTTCTAAGTATCTGCCCTTATATACCCCCTGACCTGCGCATCTGTCCTGCGCACTGACTCGCGCATTGCTATGTGACTCAAGACAAATATGCAAGTGCTGAACTAGCTAAAATGCAAATCCTAAAAAGTGTAAAAAAAAAAATAAAACATGGAAAACGTGTCGGGTTACCTCCCGACAAGTGCCTTTGTTTAACGTCGTTGGCTCGACAGTACCTCGTTACTTGCTCAAGTTCGTGCTCCGGACCACCCCCACACTTGCTCCTGCGCGCTCTGGTGCGTCATTGTGTGCTATGTCCTCCTTAGTCCTGCGCAAAGGAACAGATAGGTGGTCAGTGTGGCCAAAATTGTGTGGCACATCATAAGTAACGAGGTTAATCAGTGAGGGAGAAGATATATAATCAGTAGCTCCTAGTTCTCCCTCCGGTGCAGCAGGTTATATTTCTGGCGCAGCAGCTTGCGCATCTTCTATTTCGGGTTCCGCCAATTCAACTTCGCGCGTGGCCTCATCCCATGGTTCTCTCAAGTATTTCTTGACTCTTTGCCCATTAACCTGAAAGCGATGCTTGCGCTCGTTCTCTAACTCAATAGTTCCATACGGGAAAACCTTTGTGACTGTGTACGGTCCCATCCACTTGCTGCGCAGCTTCCCAGGCATCAGTTTTAGGCGCGAGGAGAACAACAGCACTCGGTCTCCTGGCTCGAAGGTGCGTCTGAGGATGTTCTTATCGTGAAATGCTTTCGTGCGCGCTTTGTAGTCGCGCAGCCCCTCATATGCATCCAAGCGCAGCTCCTCTAGCTCGCTTAACTCAAATGCGCGCTCCTTACCAGCCTCATCAAGGTTCAGATTGCAAGTGCGCATTGCCCAGTATGCCTTGTGCTCCAACTCAACCGGTAGGTGGCACGCCTTTCCGTACACTAACCGAAATGGTGAAGTCCCAATCGGTATCTTGTGCGCAGTTGATCGCGCGTCGTTGTGCGCGTCAAATATAATTCCTTCCTCTCCCACTAGTACAGCGGTTAAGTAAGGGTCGATCTCCACAGGGAGCAAGCAGTGAGTCTCAGCCAGTAACCTACACTTAAGAAAACGGGGGTTGCGTGAGTGATTGGGGGTTTTGCGCGATGCGCGAATAACAGCGAATATCGTAACTCAGGGAATTGCACTAGACGTGCGCAAGCAGTAGAGATGAAGTACTATATTTATGAGAAGTATTGGGCAGACAATCCTCTATGAATGCATTCCTTATCATTGACTCTAAAACACCTATAGTTTATGCTTTACTTGGGTTAGTGTCCGGTAAAGGCTTCCTAACACGTGCGCATGTTCCGTTCAAAGTTCATGTGCTATTAATCCTTAGAACTAGACTAAACAGCTGCGAATCCTGTCACAGTAGCAGCTGCCTACCCTAACTCGTTACTCCTAATTGTCACGGTAAGTTTGCGGTTCAAGGCTTCCCCTACGCATGCAACTAGTTTAACAGGTGACAAGCAAGCAACACAAGTAAGTTTGCGGTTCAAGGCTTCCCCTACTCATGCAACTAACTATCTCAGCGCGCACAGAATTAATACAAGTAAATAAACTATGCATTAAGCTCAAGTCTCAAAGGTAATACATCATAGATTCATGCCCGACCAACACTAAGTGTTTAGCTAGACATGCTAGTGGTAAACATCATAAAATAGTAAATAACAACTACTGAATCCAAGAAAACGGTAGCAAACAGTGCGTGCAGTGTCTTCTCTTGGCTGGCGCAGTCGGCTGGCGCAACTCTCCTTGACAGGTCCGTGTGTTTTTCAGTTCTGCCGCGCAGTGCCTCTGGAATGTCACTGAGTGATGGTGTTCCGCCTCTTCTGAAACCCTAGACTTTCTTTGTTTAAATAGTGCCCCAGGAAGTTCATCTTTTGGCAACTTCCAAGTCTGGTCACTGGGACTTTGCGCCTGGCGCACAGCATTGACTGGCGCAATCGGGTAGCGCACCTCTGCTGTCCTTCGCCATTTCTTCTTTTGCTTGCGCCGCTAGCTCCACAGGCTGATCTTTCACTCCTAGAACGCTGCCTGTTAGCGCGTATCCGACTTAAGGACTCGTTCTGACCTGATATACAAAAATAGTGGAAACGAGTAATCTTGCCCATAAAATATTGCAAACAAGCATGGGTTTATGATCTAAATAACGTGTATAACTAGGCTCTATCAAACCCCCCACACTTGCCCCTTGTTCGTCCCGAACAAGTACTGAAACGCGGATACAATTACCTTTTCTGGAGACTAGCGCACAGCCTTGCATTCTAGCGCAAGATGCACAGCTGCTTCAACTCGTGCTGCTCTATCACCTGCGCACAACTGCACTCAATAGTTCTAATATAATAATCCCGAAATTTCATTACCTCTCAGCCGGGATGAAGGTCTTTGGATGACTGGGAGATAGCTCTTCTTAGGCTCCTGGTTGTCAGCTCCCGCTCCGAAGATAGGTATATGGTTTCTTGCGCGAGCTTCTTCCAGTGCGTGATTCGTTCGCACACTTCCTGGGAACCTGAGCCTTTGATGATATCCTTGTGGTCTTGCGCACGCAGGTACTAAGTAGTGCGCATGCTGATTCTTTGTAAAGCAAATCATCTGCTTCTGCTGGTATTTTTCTTTTGTACAGCTTCCTTTCCAATTTTTTTATTTTTATTTTTTTTATTCCCAGAACAGTTCCAATCTCAGCCTTCGGATAGCAGCTATGGAACTCGTTCCGCTCTCCCTCCTTGGTTTGTCTGCGCCGGTCAGCGCACGCGTTTACATCCGCGCCCGCTTTCCTTAGCTTGATATCCAGAGAGAAGGTGGTCTGTTTTCCCACCTCGCCACGCCTTGGGTATTTTGCCTTTTGCATCCGCGTGACTGAGCGCGCTCTGTTGTTCCGAAGGTTGCGAAGCACCGGCCTCCACTAGCGCACTCGACCATATACCTCGCCTTCGAAGCAGAAGCGACTAACCGCCTCTCTGGAGCATTTCTATCAGCTCCACATCCCCTGTATATCCCAACTAACAGGAGCAGAAAAAACGAAAAAATTATGCTACAACAGTAGATAGCAGTGCACACAATACGGATAGCGCAATACCAGCTGGAGCGCAAGCGCATCCTGCACCTTAGCGCACTACTGCTACTAGTTTTCTTCAACTTAAACTAAGCTATACGAAAAATGCTCAAAACATGAAATGAAAGAGTAACGCCCCCCCCCCCCCCCCCCCCACACTTGAACAGAGGCGTGTCCCCACGACTCAAGCTCAAGCGCACGAAGGCTGCGCACATGCATGCAATGCAACGAAAATAAAGAATATAAGGGTGAACACAAATAGTCACACAAAATATAGCAGGGGAGTCACAGAATGTAGGGCACAAATATTCAGCACACATAATATTCAAATAGACGCAGCAAAATAAAAGACAACACCCTAAAGAAAATTACTGCGCCTGCCCATGGCCTTAGAAGTCCTCCGAGCTAGACGCTGCTGCTGACCCATGCGCGTCATCCTCTGAAGAATCTGTCATGGAGTCGGTGCTGGAGGATGGTGGCACAATGGTGAGGGGGTCAGGCTGCTCGTCCTCGGAAAGTGACTCCCATATGGAATCGGAGTCTACACTGGGAAAGTTAATGGGGGACTCCGGAATAGAAGGCCGGGCAGGGGAAGCTACTGGTGGTGGTACCGGTGCTGGTTCAGGTGCAGGGGTGGGCTCTGCAGCTGGGGCTGCTGGTTCTGGTGCGGGCTCTGCTGGGGCTGGGGCTGGGGTTGGAGCTGGCGCTGGAGCTGGCGCTGGAGCTGGAGAGGGTGCTGGAGCTGCTGAAGTTTCTGGGGTTCGGGTAGGAGGTGGATGGTGCAGGCTGAGGAGAGGGGGAATTGCATCTCCAAATTTCCACCCGGATGGTGGACTCATACTTAAATCCGCCCCCTCTGGCGCTAAGTATTCGAGCACGCGCATAACGTTGAACAACATGCGCTGCTCGGCAGTGGCTTCCTCAGGCGCCGCCTCAGACTCAGTCCTTGGGCGCTTGGCAGGGGCACGCGGGGGAGAGTCCTCTATGGAAATGGTCACTGGCTCCCCCAATGGTGCGCGGGCCCTCTGTTGCGCTCCAGTCTGCGCCCGAGTCCTTGGGCGCCTGACTAGAGGCACCTCTGGTTCTAGGGCCTCCTCCATCTCTTCGTCTGCTGCGGCGGCTGCTGCGGCTGCTGCGGCTGCTGCTGCTGCGCCTGCCGCTGCGCCCTGCGCACTGCTCTCTGCCCTGGCCCGCGCACTGCTCTCTACTCTGGCCCGCGGTGGTCTGGCTGGCTGCAGATGGTAGCACCACTCTAGTGTGCCATCGTCCCGAACGGCTACCGCCCTGATTTGCAGCATGTGGGCGCGGTCCAGAGGTATAGGCTGCACCAAGGTGTGCTCTGGCACCTCGGGCTCTCCATGTAAGCTCCGCAGCAAGTGCGTGATAAGCCCTCCACACGTCAGCGGCCCTCTCATGCTGACTCGGCTCCAATGGTGCACCATGTTCAGGATGAACAGCACCTTCCGCTCATAATAAAGCCCCGTCAAAATCTCCATATCCAGGAGGCTGATCTTTGGAGCGCCGTTGAAACGGCCAATGATTGCGTAGGCCACGATGCGCCACAAGTAGAACAGCCACGGGTCGCGCAGCTCTCGGCCCCTGCTGCGCCCCGCGACGAATGCTGGCCCTGTTGCCATGTCCCTCCAAGCCTCCTGGTTATTGTGCGTGTCTAACTCCTCCTCACGCACCTTGGCGCACCCGAATGCGCGCCTCAGCCTCCTTTCCGAGGCTATGAACCAGACACCCCTGTGTCTATATCTGATCTCCCTGTCCCCCGCCTCCATAGACGCCAGGAACTCACACGTATCCTCCTGGTCTGATGCGCTGCGGAGGTCCATTAGCGCCTCCCAGCCGGCAATCGCTAGCCTCTGCGCCACGAGGTCCTCTAACCCTACCTCGCGCAGGAAATCTCGACAGATGTACGGTGTCCCGTACATGTCCAGGCTAATGAATGCTGCGTACTTGTTAGCGAAAGCCGCTGGGGTCACTTGGTCTGCGGCGGGTCTCATCTTGCGCTGGCTTCAGTCAATCGCAGGCAATGCTCCCCAAAACCCTAAAAATCGAAACTGCCCAGAATCCTCTGAAATTTGCACCGAACGAGCGCCTACTGGTCGCCTATACAACGCACAAAACAGCACTCCAAGCCGCGCACTCTAGCCTGGTGCGATTTCAAAACCCTAAAAACTGTCTTCTCCGCGCAAACCCTAACAGAAGCGGCTCAAAGCGGGATCGGGGGTTACCTGGGTGCTGTGCGGTCGTGTTGTCCTTGAATCTCTCTAGACGGACGGTGGGATGGCGCTGATCGACGGCAGAGGTCTGAGGGCGGGAGCTTGTGTGTAACGGTCGAGTGAAAAAGTGCTGGGAATTTTTCTAAGTCTGGCCTTATATACCCCCTATGGCTAGCGCAACTGACCTGCGCATTGATAGGCGCACGGTCCTGCGCACTTGTGTGACTAAAAAAACTACCAAACCCTACTCTTAACTAAAAACACGCAAAAAACAAAACAAGCAGAATAAAATGTGCCAAAATAAAATGTGTCGGGTTACCTCCCGACAAGTGCCTTTGTTTAGCGTCGTTGGCTCGACGGTACCTCGTTACGTGCCAAGTAGTGCTTCTGCAGCCTCCCCCACTCTTGCTCCTGAGTGTCCCTGCGCCAGTGCTTGTGTTACGATCTCAGTGGTCCTGCACAAAGGATAAAAGGGAAGGTCAGCATGTGATACATTATTCGTAAGGAGGGCAGATGCAGAGGAAGAGGAGATGTAGGCGATGGGTGCTAGTTCTCCCTCTGAAGCATCTGGTGGTGCGTCTGGCGCAACAGCTTGCTCGTCTACTATCGCTGGCTCGGCCAAGTCAATGTTGCGTGCTGCGCCATCCCAAGGTTCGCCCAAGTACCGTTTGACTCTCTGCCCGTTAACCTGAAAACGATGCTGGTGCCCGTCTTCCAATTCAATTGTGCCGTAGGGGAAAACCTTGGTGACGGTGTATGGTCCCGTCCACTTACTGCGCAGCTTCCCAGGCATGAGCTTCAGGCGTGATGAAAATAATAATACCTGATCGCCTGGTTCAAATGTGCGCCGGAGGATGTGCTTGTCATGAAACGCCTTGGTGCGCGCTTTGTAATCGCGCAGTCCCTCATAGGCGTCCAGGCGCAGCTCTTCTAGTTCGCTCAGCTCAAATGCGCGTTCTTGTCCTGCCTCCTCCAAGTTCAAGTTGCAAATACGTAAGGCCCAATATGCCTTGTGCTCGAGCTCCACTGGCAGGTGGCATGCCTTCCCATAGACCAGCCGGAATGGTGAGGTTCCAATGGGTGTCTTGTGTGCAGTGCGGTATGCCCATAGCGCATCATCCAGGCGCTGGCTCCAATCCTTGCGCGACGGCCTCACAGTCTTTTCCAAGATGCGCTTGATCTCTCTGTTAGAAACTTCGGCCTGTCCATTCGTCTGCGGATGGTAAGCGGTGGACGTCTTGTGGCGCACCCCATAGTGCTTGAAGACTTGCGCCACAACCCTGTTGCAGAAGTGCGTCCCCTGGTCGCTGATAACTGCCTTAGGCACTCCGTACCTGCAAAATATGTTAGTTCTGAGAAAATTAGCGACAGTCTTACCATCATCCTTGCGCGTGGCTTTAGCTTCGACCCATTTGGATACGTAATCCACGGCCACCAGTATGTACTCGTAGCCGGCAGATGGGGGAAATGGACCCATGAAGTCGATTCCCCAAACATCGAACACTTCATCCACCAAAATCGGGGTCTGCGGCATCTCGTTGCGCGCGGAGATTCCTCCAGTGCGCTGGCACCTGTCACACTTCCTGCAGTGGTCATAGGCATCTCTGAATAGGTGCGGCCAGTAGAATCCACAGTCCAAGATCTTCCTGCTCGTGCGCTTGGGACCGAAATGTCCTCCACAGGCGTGCGCATGACAAAATATCAATACAGAGTCAATCTCATGGTCAGGCACGCAACGTCTTAATATCCGATCTGGACCTATTCTAAGCATGTAAGGATCATCCCAAAGATAATGCTTGGACTCATGTTTCAATCGCATGCACTGAGTTTTATTGAAATGAGGAGGGAACGCACCTGTGACCAGGTAATTTGCGATATGCGCATACCATGGTACCTTACCTGTTAGCGCCATCAGATGCTCGTCAGGGAATGTCTCCTTGATCTGCCCTGGCTCCTCATCCTTTATGATCCTGCTCAGGTGATCAGCGACGGTATTTTCTGTGCCCTTCTTATCTTTGATCTCTAAATCGAATTCCTGAAGCAAAAGTACCCAGCGCATCAGGCGCGGCTTGGTCTCTTTCTTGGATATGAGGTAGCGGATAGCTGCGTGGTCCGTGTAGATGATGACTCTGGCGCCTAGAACATATGCTCGGAACTTCTCCAGCGCAAATACAATTGCCAGAAGCTCCTTCTCCGTGGTGGTGTAGTTCTTCTGCGCGGAGTCTAGTGTGCGCGATGCATAGTAGATGGCATGCGGCTTCTTGTCCTCGCGCTGCCCCAAGACTGCTCCCACTGCGTAGTCACTTGCGTCACACATCAGCTCAAATGGCAGGTTCCAGTCTGGGGCGCGCATCACTGGCGCACTGGTCAGCGCTGCTTTCAGTTTATCGAACGCCGCCCTGCACTTATCAGTAAAATCGAAGCACACGTCTTTTTGCAACAGGTTAGACAGGGGTATGCAAATCTTAGAGAAATCCTTAATAAAACGCCTGTAAAACCCAGCATGCCCTAAGAACGATTTCACGTCGCGCACGTTGGTGGCATAAGGCAGATTAGAAATAATATCTATCTTAGCTTTGTCTACCTTAATACCCTCCTCTGAAATGATATGACCCAGTACTACTCCGTGCGTAACCATGAAATGACACTTCTCGTAGTTTAGCACTAAGTTCTTAGAGATGCAGCGCGCTAAGACCTTATCTAGATGTATTAAGCATGCATCAAAGGTACTCCCATATACAGTGAAATCATCCATGAACACTTCTATACATATACCAATCATATCAGAGAAAATGCTCATGACGAGGCGTTGGAACGTACCTGGCGCGTTGCACAGCCCAAAAGACATACGCCGAAACGCAAAAGTGCCGAATGGGCATGTGAACGTGGTCTTCTCTTGATCCTCCGCAGCTATGGGTATCTGATTGTAACCTGAATATCCGTCCAAAAAACAAAAGTAAGGCTTACCTGCCAAGCGATCCAGCATTTGGTCCATGAAGGGTAGCGGGAAGTGGTCCTTGCGCGTTACAGCGTTCAGCTTCCTGTAGTCGATGCACATGCGCCAGCCAGTCTGTATGCGCTTGGGAACTAGCTCGCCCTGCGCATTCTCCTCCACCGTGATTCCTCCTTTCTTTGGCACAACGTGCACCGGGCTGACCCATCTGCTGTCTGAGATTGGGTAAATGACCCCTGCGTCAAGCAACTTCAGAACTTCCTTTTGCACTACCTCCATCATATTTGGGTTTAACCTGCGCTGAGCCTCCCTGGATGGCTTGGCACCATCTTCCAACAGAATCCGGTGCATGCACACGTCTGGGCTCACTCCGCGCAGATCAGCAAGAGTCCATCCAATAGCGCGCTGGTTCCTGCGCAGCACCTGTTGTAAACGCGCCTCCTGCTCTTCTTCCAATCCCCTCTTGATGATCACTGGCAGGGTGTCCTCATCTCCCAAGAAAATGTACTTGAGATGCTCCGGGAGTTGCTTCAGTTCGATCTTGGGTGCCTGCTCAACAGAGGGCAAGATTTTGTTAGCGGTGCAAATATGAACTATACCACGTACCTGTGTGGATGCTGGTTCAGCACTGCTTAGCTCCTCCTCTTGCTCCTCCAGCTCTGCCTGTGTCAGTAGCTCTGGTCCTATGGTTGCGCTTGCATACTGCGCTTCTGTGACTAAGTCGTCAAGGCTGTCCATTGCGTGCACGGTGACGTCCTCATGTGGGTGCTGCATCCCTTCGAAGATGTTGAAATGGATTTCTTCGCCATCTACCTCCATGGAGAGCGTGCCCCTCCACACGTCTATCTTCGTGCGCGCAGTCATCAGAAACGGTCTGCCTAGGAGGATCTGCGCACCGCTGGCGCTTGATTCACCCTCCATTTCGAGCACATAAAAGTCTGCTGGGAACACCAGCTCTCCTACTCGAACTAGGACATCTTCTATCATGCCTGCAGGTTGTTTGCACGATCTATCTGCTAGCTGAATTGTGAGACCTGCAGGTTTTAGTGGTCCAAGGCGCAAGGTCGCATAGAGAGAATATGGTAATAAATTGATTGATGCGCCTAAATCGATCATGCAGTTGCTTACCGTGGTTTTACCTAAGGTGCAAGGGATAGTGAATGTACCTGGATCTCGGCACTTAGGTGGTACCTTTTGCTGCACGATTGCTGAGGCCTGCGCATTTAGCATTACCTGTGCGCATTCGCCTGTCCTTCTTTTATTCGTGCACAGCTCTTTTAAAAACTTCGCATACCTGGGAATCTGTCGAATAGCTTCTATGAGAGGTATGTTGATTTCCACCTTGCTGAACAGCTCATACAGTTCCTTGTCCAGTGCTTCTTTTCTCGCCAGTGGTGCCTGCACAGGGAAAGGAGCAGGTATGTTAGTACAATTTTTGTCCTTGTTTTTCGAGTGAGACATACCTGGCGCTTTGCCCTGCTGGTTCGTGGTTGGCGCTTCTGATTGCGCCTCTGGCTCTGGTTGCGCACTCTGAGCTGCTGGATCTGGGACTTGCGCAACTGGTTGCGCGGGCGCCTGCGCGGTCTGCTCTGTTCCCACTGTGCGCCCAGTCCTCAGTGTTACTGCATTAACTCCTCCCTTAGGGTTCTGAATCACTTGCGAAGGCAGGTTGCCATCGCTCTTTTTCAGCTCATACACCGTGGTTGCAATTTGTGATAGATGCTTTTCTATGGATTCGAACCTCTTGTCATACTTTTCGTCATTCTTGCGCACTGTGTCTGCTAGCTGCCCCATGATATATTCCAAGGATCGCTTTGGTTGCTGACTGTTCTGCGCTGGTGCGTCTGTGCGGCGATGCGGTGGATTGTAGGGTGCAGCCTGTTGCGTCTGCTGTGGTGCGCGCTGATCAGTGGGCTGCCTCTGGAAATTGTTCTCTTCTCTCCATCTGAATCCATTTGCAGCAAGCCCAAAGCGCGGCTGATTCTGCCTCTGCGGTCCTCTGTTGTCCCATCCTCCAAGGGCATTTACATCTCCAGTTTCTTCAAAAAGTGTTGGGCACTCGTCTATCTTGTGCTCAGTGGACCTGCAGAATTCACATACCTTTGGCGCAACTGGTTGTGCGCTCTGCGCACTCATCAGCTTCTGTAGCATGGCCTTCATTTCTTTGATCTCAGCGCTTGCCTCTACCTGATGCACAGAACGATTACGACTACTTTCAAGTGTCAATTGATGTCTTACCTGCCCAGCAGAATCTTCTATTAGCTGCCATGCGTCCTCGGGGTACATGTTGCAAATGTCCCCTCCTGCGCATGCATTCAGTAGTCGCAACTCCATGGGCAGCAGTCCATTCAGAAAATTCTCTATCAGCACATTCTGGGGAAGCCCGTGATTGTAGCAGTTGGCTTCTAGCTCCCTGAAACGCTCGTAGTATTCTGACAGAGACTCCCCTGCGCCTTGCCTTGGCGCGGCCAATTCCCTTTTGAGCAGCGCGATCTTCGCTGCTGGATAAAATTTATCTAAGAATTTCTTCTGCAGCTGCTCCCATGTGTGGATTGATCCTGCGGGTAGGCTCATCAGCCAGTGTTTGGCTGCATCGCTCAATGAAAAAGGGAACGCTTTCATCTTCAGCGCTTCATCGTTTTCCCCCAAAGCCTTCATGTTCTCGCAAATGATTAGGAACTCCCGCACATGCTTGACTGGATTTTCGTTGTTCATTCCGTGAAACTTGGGCATGTGATGGATGAGTGAGCTCCTTAGTTCGAACTGTCCGTCGGGCGGAAGCACTATGCACCATGGCTGGTTAACAGTGAGTGGGGCTGACATTTCGCGCACTGTCCTGCGCCTCGCGACTGGACGAACGGGTGGCGCAATGTATGGTTCAGCGGCCATCCGTGCGTCGTCCTCACGCTGCACTTCCTCTCTGAATAGGGCTGCGCGGTTATGCGCCCTTGCTTCCTCTGGGGTTCTGTCTCCCAGGTTATCTCCAACCACACTGTTATCCTCCATGTCCTGATCCAAACTCAAGAAACGAAATTAAATGGCAACGAGGTTGTTGCGTCTGTCAGTGCGCAACTAGAATCTGCGCAGCGCAACTGTTTCAAGGTTGCGCAGGCTGATGTGATTGCGCGCTGTCAGAAAACAACAACGAGAAAACAAAAACAAAATGAAATAACTAAAATGAGAAATGTAAGCTAGCTAAAACTTAGCTGTGTTGCTCCCCGGCAACGGCGCCAAAATTTGATCGCGCGTCGTTGTGCGCGTCAAATATAATTCCTTCCTCTCCCACTAGTACAGCGGTTAAGTAAGGGTCGATCTCCACAGGGAGCAAGCAGTGAGTCTCAGCCAGTAACCTACACTTAAGAAAACGGGGGTTGCGTGAGTGATTGGGGGTTTTGCGCGATGCGCGAATAACAGCGAATATCGTAACTCAGGGAATTGCACTAGACGTGCGCAAGCAGTAGAGATGAAGTACTATATTTATGAGAAGTATTGGGCAGACAATCCTCTATGAATGCATTCCTTATCATTGACTCTAAAACACCTATAGTTTATGCTTTACTTGGGTTAGTGTCCGGTAAAGGCTTCCTAACACGTGCGCATGTTCCGTTCAAAGTTCATGTGCTATTAATCCTTAGAACTAGACTAAACAGCTGCGAATCCTGTCACAGTAGCAGCTGCCTACCCTAACTCGTTACTCCTAATTGTCACGGTAAGTTTGCGGTTCAAGGCTTCCCCTACGCATGCAACTAGTTTAACAGGTGACAAGCAAGCAACACAAGTAAGTTTGCGGTTCAAGGCTTCCCCTACTCATGCAACTAACTGTCTCAGCGCGCACATAATTAATACAAGTAAATAAACTATGCATTAAGCTCAAGTCTCAAAGGTAATACATCATAGATTCATGCCCGACCAACACTAAGTGTTTAGCTAGACATGCTAGTGGTAAACATCATAAAATAGTAAATAACAACTACTGAATCCAAGAAAACGGTAGCAAACAGTGCGTGCAGTGTCTTCTCTTGGCTGGCGCAGTCGGCTGGCGCAACTCTCCTTGACAGGTCCGTGTGTTTTTCAGTTCTGCCGCGCAGTGCCTCTGGAATGTCACTGAGTGATGGTGTTCCGCCTCTTCTGAAACCCTAGACTTTCTTTGTTTAAATAGTGCCCCAGGAAGTTCATCTTTTGGCAACTTCCAAGTCTGGTCACTGGGACTTTGCGCCTGGCGCACAGCATTGACTGGCGCAATCGGGTAGCGCACCTCTGCTGTCCTTCGCCATTTCTTCTTTTGCTTGCGCCGCTAGCTCCACAGGCTGATCTTTCACTCCTAGAACGCTGCCTGTTAGCGCGTATCCGACTTAAGGACTCGTTCTGACCTGATATACAAAAATAGTGGAAACGAGTAATCTTGCCCATAAAATATTGCAAACAAGCATGGGTTTATGATCTAAATAACGTGTATAACTAGGCTCTATCAGCAGTCCTGTATGCGCAGAGTGCATCGTCCAGCCGCTGGCTCCAGTCTTTGCGAGAAGGTCTCACGGTTTTCTCCAGAATGCGCTTGATCTCTCTGTTGGAAACCTCGGCCTGGCCATTCGTTTGAGGATGGTAGGCAGTGGACGTCTTGTGGCGCACCCCATAATGCTTTAGAACTTGCGCCACTATTCTGTTGCAGAAGTGCGTCCCCTGGTCGCTGATTATTGCCTTAGGTACTCCGTACCTGCAGAAAATGTTAATTCTTAAGAAGTCAACGACCATTTTACCATCATCCTTGCGCGTGGCCTTAGCTTTGACCCACTTCGAGACATAGTCCACCGCAACTAGTATGTACTCGTATCCACAAGATGGCGGAAACGGCCCCATGAAGTCAATTCCCCACAAATCGAACACTTCGTCTACCAGTATAGGTGTTTGTGGCATCTCATTGTGCGCTGAGATATTTCATGTGCGCTGGCACCTGTCACAAGCCCTGCAGTGGTCATGTGAGTCACGGAATAAGTGCGGCCAATAAAAACCGCAATCTAGGATTTTCCTGCTCGTGCGCTTTGGACCAAAGTGTCCTCCGCACGCGTGCGCATGACAAAATCTCAAAACAGAGCTCATCTCATGATCAGGCACACATCGCCTCAAAATCTGATCAGGGCCTATTCTAAGCATGTATGGATCATCCCAAACGTAATATTTAGACTCATGTTTTAACCTCATGCATTGAGTTTTAGTGAAATGAGGGGAAAACGCACCTGTGACCAGGTAATTTGCAATATGCGCATACCATGGTACCTTACCGTTCAGCACCATCAGGTGTTCGTCAGGGAATGTCTCCGTGATCTGCCCTGGCTCCTCTTCCTTCACTATCGTGCTTAGGTGATCAGCAACCGTGTTTTTCGTTCCCTTCTTATCCTTGATCTCTAGATCGAACTCTTGGAGCAGCAGCAGCCAGCGCATCAGGCGCGGCTTAGTTTCTTTCTTGGACATCAGGTAGCGGATAGCAGCGTGGTCAGTGTAGACAGTGACTTTAGCGCCCAGAATATATCCGCGAAACTTCTCGGTCGTGGTGTAGTTCCTCTGCGCAGTGTCCAGTGTGCTTGATGCATAATAGATAGCATGCGGCCTCTTAGCCACTCGCTGGCCAAGTACTGCGCCTACAGCGTAGTCACTGGCATCGCACATCAGCTCAAATGGTAGGTTCCAGTCTGGTGCGCGCATTACTGGCGCACTGGTCAGCGCATCCTTTAACTTGTCAAAAGCATTCCTGCACTCATCAGTGAACTCAAAGCACACATCCTTTTGAAGGAGGTTAGACAATGGGATACATATTTTAGAAAAATCTTTAATAAAGCGCCTATAGAACCCTGCATGCCCAAGAAACGACTTAACGTCGGGCACATTAGTGGAATAAGGCAGATTTGAGATAAGATCAATTTTTGCTTTATCGACCTTAATTCCTTCCTGCGAGACGATATGTCCTAAGACTACTCCATGTGACACCATAAAGTGACATTTTTCATAATTGAGAACTAAGTTCTTGGTAATGCAGTGCGCTAAGACCTTATCAAGATTATCCAAACATGCATCAAACGTCTCACCATGCACAGTGAAGTCATCCATGAATACCTCAATACATAAACCAATCATATCAGAGAAAATGCTCATGACTAAGCGTTGGAACGTACCTGGCGCATTACACAGCCCAAACGACATGCGCAAGGTACCGAATGGGCAGGTAAAGGTTGTCTTCTCCTGATCCTCCGCAGCAATAGGGATCTGATTGTACCCTGAGCAACCGTCCAAGAAGCAAAAGTGTGGTTTTCCCGCCAACCGGTCGAGCATCTGGTCCATGAATGGTAGCGGGAAATGATCCTTGCGCGTGACTGCGTTTAACTTCCTGTAATCAATGCACATGCGCCATCCAGTCTGTATGCGCTTGGGAACTAGCTCGCCCTACGCATTCTCCTCTACTGTGATGCCTCCTTTCTTTGGCACAACGTGCACTGGACTCACCCACTTGCTATCTGAAATCGGGTATATTACACCTGCGTCAAGCAGCTTCAGGATCTCCTTCTGTACTACCTCCATCATAATCGGATTCAGTCTGCTCTGAGGTTCCCTGGATGGTTTGGCATCATTTTCCAGCAAAATTCTGTGCATGCACACATCGGGGCTTACTCGGCGCAGGTCAGCCAATTTCCATCCTATGGGGCGCTGGTTCTTGCACAGCACCTCCTGTAATCGCTCCTCCTGCTCCTCCTCTAATCCTTTCTTTATGATGACAGGCAGGGTGTCCTCATTGCCCAGGAAAATGTACTTCAAGTGCTCGGGCAATTGCTTCAGCTCAACCTTGGGTGCCTGTTCAATAGAAGGCAGGATTCTATTAGTAGCGCAAACATTAACCAGATCACATACCTGTCTGGGCACTGATTTTGTGCTGTTCAGCTTATCATCTTGTTCCTCCAACTCTGTCTGTGTCAATGGTGCAGGCTCCCCTGTTGCGCTCGCACACTGCGCATGCGCAACCAAGTCGTCCATACCGTCTAATGCGTGCACTGTTGCGTCCTCATGAGGGTGCTGCATCCCCTTGAACATGTTAAAGTGAATCTCCTCGCCATCTACCTCCATTGAGAGCGTGCCTTTCCATACGTCTATCTTTGTGCGCGCTGTCATCAGAAATGGTCTGCCTAGTAGGATTTGCGCGCTCCCCTTGCTCGGCTCACCCTCCATTTCCAAGACGTAGAAATCTGCTGGGAACACCAGCTCTCCTACTCGGACAAGAACGTCCTCAATCATGCCCGTTGGTTGTTTGCACGACCGATCTGCTAATTGGATGGTGAGACCTGCAGGCTTTAGTGGACCAAGGTGCAATGACACATACAAAGAGTAAGGAAGCACATTTATAGATGCACCGAGATCAATCATGCAGTTGCTTACCGTGGTCTTACCTAAGGTGCATGGTATGGTAAACGTACCTGGATCCCGGCATTTAGGTGGTCCTTGTGTTGCACAATTGCTGATGCATGTGCGTTAAGCATTACTTGTGCGCACTCGCCCTTCCTCCTCTTGTTTGTGCACAGCTCCTTCAAGAACTTGGCATATCTGGGAATCTGCCGACCTGCCTCAATCAGGGGAATGTTTATGATAGAGCCTAATTATACGCACTATTTAGATCTTAAACACTGTGCTTGTTTGCATTATTTTGTGTACAAGATTACTGGTTTTCGGTATTTTTGTATTCCAGGACAAAACAGGGGCCTAAGTCGGATACACGCTAATAGGCGCGTTTAAGGAGCGCAACACACAGCCTGCGGAGCTTGCAGCGCAAACAGGATAGGAGGTGGCAGATTCAGACTGCGGTGCGCAAACCAACTGCTCGAACCAACGTGCGCAGTGAGCCATGCGCAGGATAGCGGTATTTCCAAATCTTGAACACCATAGGATTTGGAAGTTGCTAAGATTGTCACGGGCCAAATCTGAGCATTCCTCGGGCCTCACAAGCAGTATATAAAGAGAGGAAGGCTAGGGTTTGAGGGAGAGACACGAGATACATGAGAGAGAGCCAGAACTGAAAAACACACGAGCAGCCATCGAGGACCTGCGCCAACCGACTGCGCGAACAGAGACACAGGAACCTGCACGCACCTGCTTGTTACTGTTTCCTTGGACACTTTAGCTTTTATTTACTATTTCTGTGATGTTTACCACTAGCATGTCTAGCTAAACACTTTGTATCGGTTGGGCATGATTCTATGAAGTATTTCCTTTGAGACTTGTGCTTAATGCATAGTTTGTTTGCTTGTATTAATTCTGTGCACACTGTTGACAGCTAGTTGTATGAGTAGGGGAAGCCTTGAACCTCAAATCTTACTCTTACTACTTGTTGTTATATGTTAAACTAGTTGGTAGCTTGACGGTGACAACTAGGAGTAACGCGCTAGGATACTCAGCTGCTACTGTGACAGGATTCGTAGCTGCTTAGACTAGTTTCAAGAATTAATAGCTCATGGACTTTGATCGGAACATGCTGATGGGGAGTATTTATACGACTCGCTAAACCATTTAAACCTAACTATTTCGACATGTTTTGATGTGAATAGTTACCTCTTAGTGTTGTTTGCATTTCAGGTGTTTGGAATACATGAGAAGAGATTTGCGGCTCAAAACGGTGTTTTTAGGGAGGAAATCGGCGTTGATGGAAATGGGTGTGCAGTGCAGTGAGTCGAGCGCCAGCAGGCAACATTAGTGTCGCGCGCCGAACATTAATGTGTTCTCCGAGCGCGCGACATAATGTATTCATGGGGCGCGCCAAGTTTATGATGACGTCAGCAATCGGGCCCGTGGCCCGAAATCAATTTTAGAGCCCGATCTCAATTAGGGTTTCGGAAGTTTGGGGACGGCAGTTTTGACGACACAGAAAACTTTTGGGACGACGGAGGACGGACGGAATTTTGGAGATTGCGTGAACAGTGATTCCAGCAGTGAACAGTACTTTCCGGCAGTGAACAATATTTTCTGGCGGTGAATAGTAATTCCGAACCGTTTTTGTTATTCCTTTCAGTTTAATGTATTTTGCAGTTATGAATATGAGTAGCTAAACTTCTATTTCAGTTTAGGGTTTTCAATTAGTGACATTCATGTTTGAGACTTGGATTTAATGCATATTTCTATTCATTCGTAAGTTCTGGATCTTAATTTGCCTGAATTGTATTGCACGGTTAGCGTATACTTTGTCGTGAAACTATCCGCTCATCAATTCTGATTATTAACTCTTGTCGAAGCTTTGTCGTGGAAACAAGTAGTAGAATCTAGGCTTAGTATCACCTTTGTCGGGATACTTTAGGTCATTACCTTTGTCGGAGTGACCACGCATTTGATTAGAATCGTATCTTTAGAAGTCGATGATAACAGTCACTATTGAATTCCCTGAGCTGAATACTTCTCTCGATTGACATTCACACTTTTATTACATTCGTTCTTGCGACCACTCACTCAAAACCCCCCTTTAGTTCTGTATTCACAGGAAACCGCTTCACAGTCGGTTCTCTTGGGTTCGACCCTTGCTTGCCGCTACACTAGCTAGAGCTTGGAATTATAAATACAAGTTTGGCGCACACAACGACGCGCGTCACATGCGCACATGTTAGGAAGCCTTGATCGGACACTAACTTCAGTAAAATCGAACTATAGACGTTTAGAGTCGATGATAAGGAATACATTCATAGAGGATTGTCTTTACCGATACTTTTCATAGTCATAGTACTTAATCTCTACTGCCTGCGCACGTCTAGTGCAAAATCTGCTTTCAACACTATTCATTCACGCATCTGCGTAACCCAACCACTCACAACCCCAATTTCGTAAGTTGTAGGTTGCTAGCTAGAACGAGTCTGCTTGCTCCTTGTGGGATCGACCCTGACTTAGGCGCTATACTAAGTGGAGAAGGAAGGATTAATTTGACGCGTACAATGACGCGCGGTCAAATTTTGGCACCGTTGCCGGGGAGCAACACAGATAAGTTTTAACTAGTTTAAAGTTTTCTTTTACAGTAGTTAGTTATTTCTGTTTGCTTTATTTTCCTCGTTGTTGTTTCTGACAGCGCGCAATCAACATCAGCCTGCGCAACCTTGAAACAGTTGCGCTGTGCAGATTATAGTTGCGCACTGACAGACGCGACAGCTTAGTTGTCTTTTAATTTCGTTTTCTTTGAGATTTAGAACAGGTCATGGAGGATAACAGTGTCATTGAAGATAACTTAGGGGAGAGAACCCCGGAGGGACCTAACCATGCAGGAGCCGATAACCGCGCAAGTCGATTCAGAGAAGAAATGCAGCGCGAAGTTGACGCTCGAGTGGCCGCTGAAGCGAGGTATAATGAGCCACCCGCAAGACAGGTCGCGCAACGCAGAACAGTGCGCAAGATGTCAGCTCTAATCACGGTTAACCAGCCATGGTGCATAGTGCTTCCACCAGACGGTCATTTTGAGCTAAGGAGCTCGCTCATTCATCACATGCCCAAGTTTCACGGGATGAACAACGAGAACCCAGTCAAGCATGTGCGAGAATTCCTAGTTATCTGTGAGAACATGAAGGCCGAAGGGGAGAGCGACGAAGCGCTGAAGATGAAGGCGTTCCCTTTTTCATTGTGTGATGCGGCCAGGCATTGGCTGATGAGCCTACCAGCAGGATCTATTCACACATGGAAGCAGCTCCAGAAGAAGTTCTTGGACAAATTCTATCCTGCAGCCAAGATCGCGCTACTCAGGAGGGAGTTGGCCGCACCTAGGCAGGGCGCAGGAGAATCACTATCGGAGTATTATGAGCGTTTCAGGGAGCTGGAGGCTAACTGTTACAATCACGGCCTACCGCAGAATGTACTGATAGAGAATTTCCTGAACGGATTGCTACCAATGAGATCCCAAGGGGGGAGTCAACACAGTGACACTGAGGACTGGGCGCACGGTAGGAACAGAGCAGGCCGCAAAGGCGCCCGCGCAACCAGTTGCGCAAGCTCCAGAGCCAGCACAGCCGGATGCGCAAGCCACAAACCAGCAGGGCAAGGCGCTAGGTATAGCGCAATCGAAAGACAAAAGCATAAATCGTACTAACATACCTGCACATTTTCCTGTACAGGCACCATTGGCTAGGAAAGAAGCGCTTGATAAGGAGCTCTACGAGTTATTCAGTAAGGTGGAAATAAACATTCCCCTTATTGAAGCAATTCGACAGATCCCTAGGTACGCCAAGTTCTCAAAGGAGCTGTGCACAAACAAGAGGAGGCAAGGCGAGTACGCGCAAGTAATGCTAAACGCGCATGCCTCAGCAATCGTTCAACATAAGGTACCACCTAAATACCGGGATCCAGGTACGTTCACCATTCCATGCACTTTAGGTAAGACCACAGTAAGTAACTGCATGATTGACCTAGGCGCATCTATAAATGTGCTTCCCTATTCCTTGTATGCGTCATTGCGCCTTGGTCCACTGAAGCCTGCAGGTCTCACCATTCAACTAGCAGATCGGTCGTGCAAACAACCGACGGGCATGATAGAGGACGTCCTCGTCCGAGTAGGAGAGCTGGTGTTCCCGGCAGATTTCTACGTCTTCGAGATGGAGGGTGAGTCGAGCAAGGGAAGTGCGCAGATCCTATTGGGCAGACCATTTTTGATGACAACACGCACAAAGATAGACGTGTGGAGGGGTACGCTCTCAAAGGAAGTTGATGGCGAGGAAATTCACTTTAACATATTTAAAGGGAAGCAGCACCCTCATGAGGACGCCACAGTACACGCGTTGGACAGCATAGACGACTTGGTTGCGGATGCGCAGTGTATGAGCGCAACAGAAGGACCTGGGCCGCTGACACAGGCAGAGATGGAGGCGCACAAGGATGAGCTGAGCAGTGCGGAACCAGTATCCAGACAGGTACACGATATAGTTAGTGTCTGCACTGCTAATAAAATCTTGCCCTCTATTGAACAGGCACCCAAGGTCGAGCTGAAGCAACTTCCCGAGCACCTCAAGTACATATTCTTAGGGAATGAGGACACCCTGTCGGTAATCATAAAGAAAGGATTAGAAGAGGAGCAGGAGGCACGATTATAAGAGGTGCTGCGCAAGAACTAGCGCGCTATAGGATGGACACTTGCTGACCTGCTCGGAGTGAGCCCGGGCGTATGCATGCACAGGATTCTATTGGAAGATGGTGCCAAACCATCCAAGGAGCCTCAGCGCATATTGAATCCGAATATGATGGAGGTGGTACAAAAGGAGGTCCTGAAGCTGCTTGACGCAGGAGTCATCTACCCAATCTCGAATAGCAAGTGGGTGAGTCCAGTGCACGTTGTACCGAAGAAAGGAGGAATCACAGTAGAGGAGAATGCGCAGGGCGAGCTAGTTCCCAAGCGCATGCAAATTGGATGGCGCATGTGTAACGACTATAGAAAGCTTAACGCAGTCACGCGCAAGGATCATTTTCCGCTGCCCTTCATGGACCAGATGCTAGATCGATTAGCGGGGAAGCCATACTTTTGCTTCCTGGATGGGTACTCAGGGTACAATCAGATACCCATAGCTGCGGAGGATCAAGAAAAAACTACGTTTATCTGCCCATTCGGTACGTTTGCGTTTCGGCGCATGTCGTTTGGGCTGTGTAACGCGTCAGGTACGTTCCAACGTCTAGTCATGAGCACCTTTTCTGATATGATTGGTACATGCATAGAGGCGTTCATGGATGATTTTACTGTGTACGGAGGTACCTTTGACGCATGCTTAATTAATTTTGATAAGGTCTTAGCGCGCTGCATTTCAAAAAACCTAGTGCTCAATTATGAAAAATGTCATTTTATGGTATCACATGGAGTAGTACTAGGACACATTATCTCGCAGGAGGGGATCAAGGTCGATAAAGCCAAAATAGATCTTATTTTAAATCTGCCTTATTCCACTAACATGCGCGATGTGAAATCATTCCTTGGGCATGCAGGGTTTTACAGGCGTTTCATAAAAGATTTTTCTAAAATCTGTATACCCCTGTCTAACCTCTTGCAAAAGGATGTGTGTTTCGAATTCACTGATGAGTGCAGGGCTGCTTTTGATAAGCTGAAGGAGGCGCTGAAGAGTGCGCCAGTGATGCGCGCGCCAGACTGGAGCCTGCCGTTCGAACTGATGTGCGACGCAAGTGACTATGCAGTAGGTGCAGTCCTGGGACAGCGCGTGGACAAGAAGCCGCATGCCATCTATTATGCATCGCGCACACTGAACGCTGCGCAGAGGAACTATACCACCACGGAAAAGGAACTTCTGGCAATCGTGTTTGCACTGGAGAAGTTCCGCGCATATGTTCTAGGCGCCAGAGTCATCGTCTACACAGACCACGCAGCAATCCGTTACCTGATGTCCAAGAAAGAGACTAAACCGCGCCCGATGCGTTGGGTGCTCCTACTTCAGGAGTTCGACTTGGAAATCAAGGATAAGAAGGGAACGGAGAACACAGTCGCTGACCACATGAGCAGGATAGTGAAAGAAGAGGAGCCAGGGCAGATCAGGGAGACATTCCTTGACGAGCACCTGATGGCGCTGACAGGTAAGATACCATGGTATGCGCACATTGCGAATTACCTGGTCACAGGTACGTTTCCCCCTCATTTCACTAAAACCCAATGCATGAGATTAAAGCATGAGTCCAGGTATTATATTTGGGATGATCCGTATATGCTCAGAATAGGACCTGATCAGATTTTGAGGCGATGCGTGCCTGACCATGAAATAAACTCGGTTTTAATGTTTTGCCATGCGCACGCATGTGGAGGACACTTTGGTCCAAGGCGCACGAGCAGAAAGATCCTGGATTGCGGATTTTATTGGCCACACTTGTTTAGTGACTCATATAACCACTGCAGGAATTGTGACAGGTGTCAGCACACAGGGGGAATATCAGTGCGCAATGAGATGCCGCAGATGCCAATCCTAGTGGATGAAGTATTCGATATTTGGGGGATTGACTTCATGGGGCCATTTCCTCCATCTTCCGGATATGAGTATATATTGGTCGCAGTGGACTATGTCTCAAAATGGGTTGAGGCTAAGGCCACCCGAAAGGATGATGGTAATACGATCGCTGACTTTTTGTGAATTAACATCTTTTGCAGGTACGGGGTGCCTAAGGCAATCATAAGCGACCAGGGGACGCATTTTTGTAATAGGATAGTGGCGCAGGTATTCAAGCATTATGGTGGGCGCCACAAGACGTCCACCGACTACCATCCTCAGACGAATGGCCAGGCCGAGGTTTCCAACCGATAGATTAAGCGCATCCTGGAGAAAACTGTGGGACCATCGCCCAAAGACTGGAGTCAGCGCCTTGACGATGCGCTATGGGCATACAGAACGACACATAAGACACCGATCGGGACTTCACCATTTCGGTTGGTTTATGGAAAAGCGTGCCACCTGCCAGTGGAGTTGGAACACAAGGCGTACTGGGCATTGCGCGTTTGAGCTAAGCGAGTTAGAGGAGCTGCGCCTGGATGCGTATGAGGGGCTGCGCGACTACAAGGCGCGCACAAAGGCATTTCACGACAAAAACATCCTCAGACGCACCTTTGAGCCAGGAGACCAGGTACTATTATTTTCCTCGCGCCTAAAGCTCATGCCTGGGAAGCTGCGCAGCAAATGGACGAAAACCCTGTCAAGCATGTGCAAGAGTTCCTAGTCATTTGCGAGAACATGAAGGCCGAAGGGGAGAGCGACGAAGCGCTGAAGATGAAGGCGTTCCCTTTTTCATTGTGTGACACGGCCAGGCATTGGCTGATGAGCTTACCAGCAGGATCTATTCACACATGGGAGCAGCTTCAGAAGAAGTTCTTGGACAAGTTCTATCCCGCAGCTTCAGGAGGGAGTTGGCCGCACCTAGGCAGGGCGCAGGAGAATCACTATCAAAGTATTATGAGCGTTTCAGGGAGCTGGAGGCCAACTGCTACAATCACGGCCTGCCCCAGAATGTGCTGATAGAGAATTTCCTGAATGGATTGCCTACCCATGGAGCTGAGATTATTGAATGAATGTGCTGACATTTGCAACATGTATCCAGAGGACGCGTGGCAGCTGATAGAAGACTCTGCTGGACAGGTAAGACATCAGCTAACACTTGAAAGTAGTCGTGCTCGTTCTGTGCATCAGGTAGAAACAAGCGCTGAGATAAAGGAAATGAAGGCCATGCTGCAGAAGTTGATGAATGCGCAGGGGGCGCAACGAGCTGCGCCAAAGGCATGCGAATTTTGCACATCCACTGAGCACAAGACCGATGCATGTCCCACACTTTTCGAGGAATCAGGAGTTGTCAATGCTCTAGGAGGATGGGATAATAGAGGACCATAGAGGCAGAATCAGCCGCGTTTTGGACTAGCCGCAAATGGGTTCAGATGGAAGGAGGACAACAATTTCCAGAGGCAGTCCATGGAGCAGCACGCACCACAGCAGACGCAACAAGCTGCGCCCTACAATCCACCGCATCGCCGCACTGACGCGCCAACACAAAATAACCAGCAGCCGCGGCGATCCTTAGAAGATATCGTGGGCCAGCTAGCAGACACAGTGCGCAAGAATGATGAGAAGTATGACAAGAGGTTCCATTGAAAAGCAGCTGTCACAGATAGCTACCACAGTGTATGAGCTGAAAAAGAGCGATGGCAACCTGCCTTAGCAAGTCATTCAGAATCCCAAGGGGGGAGTCAACGCAGTGACACTGAGGACTGGGAGCACAGTAGGAACAGAGCAGACCGCAAAGGCTCCCGCGCAACCAGTTGCGCAAGCTCCAGCGCCAGCAGAGCCAGATGCGCAACCAGCAGCACAAGCCACAAGCCAGCAGGGCGAGGCGCCAGGTATGGCGCAATCGAAAGACAAAGACATGAATCTTACTAACATACCTGCACCTTTTCCTGTACAGGCACCATTGGCTAGGAAAGAAGCGCTTGATAAGGAGCTCTACGAGTTATTCAGTAAGGTGGAAATAAACATTCCCCTTATTGAAGCAGTTCGGCAGATTCCTAGGTACGCCAAATTTTTAAAGGAGCTGTGCACAAACAAGAGGAGGAAAGGCGAGTGCGCGCAGGTAATGCTAAATGCGCAGGCCTCAGCAATCGTGCAACATAAGGTACCACCTAAATGCCGGGACCCAGGTACGTTCACCATCCCATGCACTTTAGGTAAGACCACAGTAAGCAACTGCATGATTGACTTAGGCGCATCTATAAATGTGCTTCCCTATTCCTTGTATGCGTCATTGCGCCTTGGACCACTAAAGCCTGTAGGTCTCACCATTCAGCTAGCGGATCGGTCGTGCAAACAACCGACGGGCATGATAGATGACGTCCTCATCCGAGTAGGAGAGCTGGTGTTCCCAGCAGATTTCTACGTCCTAGAGATGGAGGGTGAGTCGAGCAAAGGAAGTGCGCAGATCCTATTGGGCAGACCATTTCTGATGACAGCGCGCACAAAGATAGACGTGTGGAGGGGTACGCTCTTAATGGAGGTTGATGGCGAGGAAATTCATTTTAACATATTCAAAGGGATGGAGCACCCTCATGAGGATGCCATAGTGCACGCATTGGACAACATAGATGACTTGGTTGCAGATGCGCAATGTGCGAGCGCAGCAGAAGAACCTGAGCCACTGACACAGGCAGAGTTGGAGGCGCATGAGGATGAGCTAAGCAGTGCTGAACCAGTATCCAGACAGGTACACGATATAGTTAATGTCTGCATTGCTAACAAAATCTTGCCCTCTATTGAACAGGCACCCAGGGTCGAGCTGAAGCAACTCCCAGAGCACCTTAAGTACATATTCTTGGGAAATGAGGACACCCTGCCGGTAATCATAAAGAGAGGATTAGAAGAGGAGCAGGAGGCGCGATTGCAGGAGGTGCTGCGCAAGAACCAGCGCTCTATAGGATGGACACTTGCTGACCTGCGCGGAGTGAGCCCGGACGTATGCATGCATAGGATCCTATTGGAAGATGGTGCCAAACCATCCAGGGAGCCTCAGCGCAAATTGAACCCGAATATGATGGAGGTGGTGCAGAAGGAGATCCTCAAGCTGCTTGACGCAGGAGTCATTTACCCAATCTCGGACAGCAAATGGGTAAGTCCAGTGCACGTTGTGCCGAAGAAAGGAGGAATCACAGTAGAGGAGAATGCGCAGGGCGAGCTAGTTCTCAAGCGCATGCAAACTGGATGGCGCATGTGCATCGACTACAAAAAGCTTAACGCAGTCACGCGCAAGGATCATTTTCCGCTGCCCTTCATGGACCAGATGCTAGATCGATTAGTAGGGAAGTCCTACTTTTGCTTCTTGGACGGGTACTCAGGGTAAAATCAGATACCCATTGTTGCGGAAGATCAAGAAAAAACCACATTTACCTGCCCATTCGATACGTTTGCGTTTCGGCACATGTCGTTTGGACTGTGTAACGCGCCAGGGTTTTACAGGTGTTTCATAAAAGATTTTTCTAAGATTTGTATACCCCTGTCTAACCTCTTTCAAAAGGATGTGTGTTTCGAATTCACTGATGAGTGCAGGGCTGCGTTTGACAAGCTGAAGGAGGCCCTGACGAGTGCGCCAGTGATGCGCGCGCTAGACTGGAGCCTACCGTTCGAACTGATGTGCGACGCAAGTGACTATGCAGTAAGTGCAGTCCTGGGACAGCGCATGGACAAGAAGCCGCATGCCATCTATTATGCATCGCGCACACTGGATGCTGCGCAGAGGAATTACACCACCACAGAAAAGGAATTTTTGGCAATCGTGTTTGCACTGGAGAAGTTCCACGCATATGTTCTGGGCGCCAGAGTCATCGTCTACACAGACCACGCAGCTATCCATTACCTGATGTCCAAAAAGGAGACTAAGCCGCGCCTGATGCGCTGGGTGCTCCTACTTCAGGAATTCGACTTGGAAATCAAGGATAAGAAGGGCACGGAGAACACAGTCGCTGACCACCTGAGCAGGATCGAGAAAGCAGAGGAGCCAGGGCAGATCACGGAGACATTCCCTGATGAGCATCTGATGGCGTTGACAGGTAAGGTACCATGGTATGCGCACATTGCGAATTACCTAATCACAGGTACGTTTCCTCCTCATTTCACTAAAACCCAATGCATGGGACTAAAGCATGAGTCCAGGTATTACATTTGGGATGATCCGTATATGCTCAGAATAGGACCTGATCAGATTTTGAGGCGATGCGTGCCTGACCATGAAATTAACTCTATTTTGATGTTTTGTCATGCGCACGCATGTTGAGGACACTTTGGTCCAAAGCGCACGAGCAGAAAGATCCTGGATTGCGGATTTTATTGGCCACACTTGTTTAGTGACTTGTATAACCACTGCAGGAACTGTGACAAGTGCCAGCGCACAGGGGGCATTTCAGCGCGCAATGAGATGCCGCAGACGCCAATACTAGTGGATGAAGTATTCGATATTTGGGGAATTGACTTCATGGGGCCATTTCCTCCATCTTCCGGGTATGAGTATATATTGGTCGCGGTGGTGATTATGTCTCCAAATGGGTTGAGGCCAAGGCTACCCAGAAGGATGATGGTAAGACGGTCGCTGACTTTTAGAACTAACATTTTTTGCAGGTACAGGGTGCCTAAGGCAATCATAAACGACCAGGGGACGCATTTTTATAATAGGATAGTGGCGCAGGTATTCAAGCATTATGGGGTGCGCCACAAGAGTCCACCGCTTACCATCCTCAGACGAATGGCCAGGCCGAGGTTTCCAACCGAGAGATCAAGCGCATCCTGTAGAAAACTGTGAGACCGTCGCGCAAAGAGTGGAGCCAGCGCCTTGACGATGCGCTATGGGCATACAGAACCGCACATAAGACACCGATTGGGACTTCACCGTTTCGGTTGGTTTATGGAAAAGCGTGCCACCTGCCAGTGGAGTTGGAACACAAGGCATACTGGGCATTGCGCGTTTGCAACCTGAACCTAGACGAGGCTGGTAAGGAGCGCGCATTTGAGCTAAGCGAGTTAGAGGAGCTGCGCCTGGATGCGTATGAGGGGCTGCGCGACTACAAGGCGCGCACAAAGGCATTTCGCGATAAAAACATCCTCAGACGCACCTTTGAGCCAGGAGACCAGGTACTATTGTTTTCCTCGCGCCTAAAGCTCATGCCTGGGAAGCTGCGTAGCAAATGGACGGGACCATTGATAGAGCCTAGTTATACACATTATTTAGAGCATAACCCTATGCTTGTTTGCAATATTTTATGAGCAAGATTACTCGTTTCCAATGTTTTTGTATATCAGGTCAAAACGAGTCCTTAAGTCGGATACGCGCTGTCAGGCAGCGTTCTAGGAGTGAAAGATCAGCCTGTGGAGCTAGCGGCGCAAACAGAAGAAGAAATGGCGAAAGACAGCAGAGGTGCGCTACCCGATTGCGCCAATCAATGCCGTGCGCCAGGCGCAAAGTCCCAGTGACCAGATTTGGAAGTTGCCAAAAGATGAACTTCCTGGGCACTATTTAAACAAAGAAAGTCTAGGGTTTCAGCAGATCGGAACATCATCACTCAGTGGCATTCCAGAGGCACTGCGCGGCAGAACTGGAAAACACACGGACCTGTTAAGGAGAGTTGCGCCAGCCGACTGCGCCAGCCAAGAGAAGACACTGCACGCACTATTTGCTACCGTTTTCTCTGATACAGTAGTTGTTATTTAGTATTTTATGATGTTTACCACTAGCATGTCTAGCTAAACACTTAGTGTTGGTCGGGCATGAACCTATGATGTATTACCTTTGAGACTTGAGCTTAATGCATAGTTTATTTACTTGTATTAATTCTGTGCGAACTGAGACAGTTAGTTGCATGAGTAGGGGAAGCCTTGAACCGCAATCTTACTTGTGTTGCTTGCTTGTCACCTGTTAAACTAGTTGCATGCGTAGGGGAAGCCTTGAACCGCAAACTTATCGTGACAACTAGGAGTAACGAGTTAGGGTAAGCAGTTGCTACTGTGACAGGATTCGCAGCTGTCTAGTCTAGTTCTAGGATTAATAGCACATGAACTTTGAACGGAACATGCGCGTGTGTTAGGAAGCCTTTACCGGACACTAACCCAAGTAGGACACAAACTATAGACATTTAGAGTCGATGATAAGGAATGCATTCATAGAGGATTGTCTGCCCAGCACTTCTCATAAACATAGTATCTCATCTATACTGCTTGCGCACGTCTAGTGCAATTTCCTGCGTTACGATATTCACTGCTACTCGCGCATCGCGCAAAACCCCCAATCACTCACGCAACCCCCGTTTTCTTAAGTGTAGGTTACTGGCTAAGACTCACTGCTTGCTCCCTGTGGAGATCGACCCTTACTTAACCGCTGTATTAGTGGGAGAGGAAGGAATTATATTTGACGCGCACAACGACGCGCGATCAACCATACACGGTTACCAAGGTTTTCCCTTACGGAACAATCGAGTTAGAAAACGAGCACCAGCATCGTTTTCAGGTCAATGGGCAGAGAGTCAAAAAGTATTTAGGAGAACCTTGGGATAACACAGCGCGCGAAGTTGACTTGGCAGAGCCAGAGATAGAAGATGCGCAGGTTGCTGCACCAGAGTCGCCACCAGAGGCACCTGAGGGAGAACTCGGAACTATTGCTCATATTTCTTCTCCCTCTTTAACTAACCTCGTTACTTATGATTTGTCACATGCTATTAACCATGCTGCCCACCCTTCCGATCCTTTGCGCAGGACCAAGACGAATGCAACGCACACACGAGAGCAGGGTCACTCAGGAGCAAGAGTGGGGGAGGTCACTAGAACACTTTTAAGCAAGTAACGAGGTACGGTCGAGCCAACGACATTAAACAAAGGCACTTGTCGGGAGGTAACCCGACACGCTTTCCTTTTACACGTTTTTTTTATAGTTTTTTTTAGTGTCTTTTAGTTAGTATTAGGGCTTGTAGTTTTTTAGTTGCGCAGCAGTGCACAGGTCAGTGCGCAAATTCGGTGCGCAGAACAGATGCGCCAGACAGGGGGTATAAAAGGCCGGGACTCAGAATTTTTTTTAGCATTTTTACATTTGACCGTTGCAAGAAAGCTCCTGCCCTCAGCCTCCGCTCACCATCCGGCAATCAACCAGGCCTCCGTTTAGAAAGATTTGAAGAGCTTCCCGTCGCACACACACCAGGTAACCCTTCCCCTGAGTTTAAGCCAATTCAGTTAGGGTTTGTGCTGTAGGAAAGTTGCCTTAGGTTTGCAATCGACCCTAGTTCGTCCGCACCATTTGGAGTTCTGGGTAGTGGGTTTTGTAGTCGGAGGATAGGCGACCTGTGGGTGACAGTTTCAGGGCGTTTGTCAGAGTTTGGATTTTTGGGTATTTGTTGAGCCTTGACCATAGTTGACCGGAGGAACCCCAGCGCACCATGAGGCCTGCCGAAGATCAGGAGACCCCAGCGTCATTTGCCAGCAAATTTGAAGCCTTCATGAGGCTCGAGATGTACGGGACCCCGTACATCAGCAGGGACTTCCTGCGCGAGGTCGGGATGGAGGACCTCATTGTGGAGAAGCTCGTGCTGGCGGGCTGGGAGGCGCTGTTGGAGATCAACAGCACGGCTGATAAGGAAGATACATGTGAGTTCTTAGCATCGCTGGAGACGGCCGATTTGGAGATCAGGTACCGGCACAGAGGGGTCTGGTACATAGCCTCGGCCAAGAGGCTGAAGCGCACGCTGAGGTGTGCCAAGGTGCGTGAGGAGGATATAGACACGCACACAAATCAGGAGATATGGCGTGGGATGGCGACCGGCTAAGTTTTTGCCGCGAGGCGCAGCCGAGGACGCGAGCTGCGCGACCCGTGGATGTTCTACCTCTGGCGCATGGTCGCCTATGCATTCATCGGGCGTTTTAATGGGGAGCCAAAGATCAGCCTACTGGACATGGACGTAATGAAGGGATTCTACTATGGGAGAAAGTGCTGTTTGTCTCAAACATGGTGGTGCACTGGAGTCGGGTAAGCACCAAGGGGCCGCTGACTTGTGGAGGAATGATCACGCACTTGCTGTTTGCGCTGCATGGAGAGCCAGAAGTGCCCCAGCACACGGTAGTGCCAGCCGTTCCCCTGGACCGTGCCCATATGCTGCAGCTCAGAGCGGTGGCCGTGAGAGAGGACGGGTCCTTGGAATGGTGCTACCAGCTGCAGCCGGCCAGAGCACCGAGGCAAAGAGCAGAGAGCAGCGCGCAGCCAGAAGAAGCCGCTGAGGACAGGGAGATGGAAGAGGCCCCAGAGCCAGTTGCGCCTCCAGTCAGGCGCATGAGGACTCGTGCGCAGACTGGAGCGCGCCGGAGGGCGAGTGTGCCACAGGGGGAGCCAGTAACCATAGCTATTGATGATTCTCCCCCGCGTGCACAAGGAAAGCACCCCAGGACAGAGGCAGAGGAGGCGCCTGAGGATGAACCAGAGGAGCAGCGCATGATGTTCAATGTCATGCGCGTGCTCGAGTATTTAGCGCCAGAGGGGGCAGACCTGAGCGTAAGCCCACCATCAGGGTGGAGATTCCATCCCCCCTCTCCTCAGTCTGCGTCGGCCGCCTCCAGGATCCCCCAGCGAGCAGCGCAAGCCTGCCAGCCAAACTTTAAAGTGTAGCTCAATGTATTTCTTCACGTTTTTCATAATCCTATCTTTGTAGTGAGCCCACTGTATTTACACTGAGCTGGAGCTTTTATGTTGCGAATATCCCCGCAATCTCTTATTGCAAAGTGTTTGATGGGGATGATTCTTTATTCCAAGAGGAGTGTTGTAGTTGAAGCTCTCTTGATCTTGTTTGCCTTAAAGAGCACGATCTCCTCAATATCTAGGAATATTCTGTAGATGCAGTCTCCGGATCTTAGTACGGATTTCTGAAGATGCAATCTCCGGATCTTAGCACGGATTTTGCGGTCATGATATATCCTTCAATCTTTGCCCAGATTTTATGGTCATGATATATCCTTCCTTTGAAGTTGTACAGCGGTGGTTGCTGGTACAACATCTTGTACAGTTTTTGTGCAAGTATGCCATGAACATCCACAAACAACCTGAGAACAAGTGGACTGTCGATGAGGTGGCCTCAGCATGACGAAATTTTAAGGCTTTGAATGCTATATTTGCTGCTGTGGATGCTAAATTTCAGGTTGATCTCCAATTGTGACACAGCCAAACAAGTATGGGAGATCCTTGAAGCTGCTCATGAGGGAATAGACAAAGTAAAGATCTCCAGAATGTAGATGATCACCTCAAGATTTGAAAGTCTGGAGATACTGGAAGAAGTGACCATCTCTGGGTTAAGTGCCAGATTGTGTGATATATCAAACGAGGCCCATGCACTTGGAGAGCCAATTCTGGAGGAGAAGCTGGTAAGAAAAGTCCACAGATCCCTTACCATCTCTGGGTTGATATGAAGGTGATTGCCATGGAGGAAGCCTAGGATGTGAAGAACATGAGGCTGGAGGCACTGATCGGTTCGCTGAGGAATTTCGAGATGAAAGTTACAGAGACTGCTTCACCGCCCTCTGGGAAAGACCTCAGATTGAAAGCTGAGACTAAAAAAAAAAGAGGCAGTCACAGATGATGTCAACCAACAACTATCTCCGTTGGTCAAAAACCTTAGGAAGTTCATGAAAAGAATGGACCAGAAACCTGCATACTCAGGTCAATCATCCAGAGGAGAAATAGAAGAGAGGACAACTCCCAAAGAAAAAAGCAAGGATGCTGACAAAGATAATGATGAAGGAAAAGAAAAATAGAGAGATATCCATTGCTGGGAATGCGAGGTGTATGGACATAGGCAATCTGAGTGCCGTAGTTATCTGAAGAAGAAAAACAAGTTTCTGATAGTAAATTGGAGTGATGATGAGAGTGAAGAGGAGACTGATCTCAAAGGAAATCTAGATTTGACCACTGTATTTAGTAATGATGATTTAGATCAAATAAAGACGGACTTTGTTTATGGGATCGTTGAATCTGACAACAGTGATGACGAAGAATTCTCGGTAGAGACTTTTGCTGATCAGTTCAAATTGGTACAAGAGAAGTGTTAGGAAGTTATTGAAGCCAACAAAGAATTACTGTCAAAGGTTTCCAGATTGCAAGGAGAAAGATACGAGCTTCAGAACATCATCACCTCTATGTCCAAGGAACAACATTTAGATGATGGCAATATAGTTAGTGAAGGCTATCGATAGAAAACTATATCTGGAGCAAACAGTTGAGAGGCATCCATTCTGGATGAAATCTTGGCTTACCAAAGGTATGGAGGTGGGACTGAACGTCTAGGGTACACTGATGATGAAGGAACAGGTGTAACTCCAATTGTCAAAGCCACGATTACTGATTCAAGTGCAAACATTCAGGAGAACCCTATCTCAGTTATTCCGCAAGAAGTACAAGAGCGGAAACACAAGAGAATGCTGAAGCAATCTCTGGACCAATCTCCTGCCTTGAAACTCAGATCAAAGAAGAGGAGGTGCTACGCATGTGATCAAGTCGGACATCTTTGGAGAAAGTGTTCTACAGTGGCTGAGTACAGGAAGACTCAAAAAGGACTAAGTATCAGACAAGTCAGAACAATGAACCGTCTGATCACGTATGAGTACTACCACTCACAGTCGCAGGTAAACTGAGGTTATCGTGTTACTGTGCAGGAAATTTTCAGCAGCACTGAATGATCAACCAATCAGAGGAAAAGGCACAAAAAGAAGCGAAGCACATATCACTCTTCAACAGACACAAAAAGAGGAAGAAAACTTGAGAAGAACAAGTGTTGAGTACGCTGGGTGGAGGTCAAAAGGAATGCCACTGTGGAAAAACAGCTCCAACGAATGCTGCGACTGAACGAGGAGCGAAGGAACAGAATCGTGCACAAATGATTATTTTTCCAGAAAAGACAGCTGAATAGAGTGCTGAAGCACTCCCTGGTGACTTAGAGCTGTAACTTCTTGAACGTTGGGACTTAAAGATGAGCGTGCACTCAGGAGTCGACACGTGTTTTTTTTGAGAAAATAAAGGGAAAGAGAAGAAAAAGGAAGAAAGGAAGAGATACGAAGTAACTGTTTTTCTGACCTAGGGCTTGAAATCTCTCCGGCGTCAAACTCTAGCAACGGTCGACCTTCAACACTCAGCAAACATGGTTCGAACAAGAGGTGGTAAGTCAAACAGCAGCAGGAGTGGCACAAGGAAGCGGAAGAGAAGTAGTGTGCCCCGGACAAAACCCCTGCAACCAATAGAAGCTCACCCCCTCGCGCCAGTTGATGAGCGGACAAATAATTTTATGTTTGTCCGTATTTTCACTTTACTTCTTATTTGTTCCGTTATTTTAAAAAGTCGTTTGATGTTTTCTTTGTCCATTTCAGGTTGAAAATGCGTATTACATGATATGAAGGGGTTCGAAGAAAATTTGGATGAATTCTGGTCGATTGAGAGCAAGAATGAGCAAGATTTAGGCAAGTTGAAAAAGTGACTCGCCCAGGCACAATCTGACTCGACCAGATGGGTGTTCGAGTCAGATTTAATTCAGACAAAGCTTGGCCGAATCGCCCTCTCCAGCTGCACGGATCAATCTGACTCGAGAAGAAGTTTGAGAGGCTTGACCGAATCAAAAGTGATTCGGCTAAGAAGAAGTGCTCCGCCCTGATCAGTTTGGCTCTATAAGGAGTTTTGACCGAGTCAAACAAAGGTTGACCGAATCAAAAGTGATTCGGCCAAGGAAGACTGACTCGCCCAGCTACGAAACTGCACTGAGTATTTGATTCGGACACCTTTTCCGAATCAACTAAACAAGGCTTGTCCGAATCAAGTGATTCGGGCACGGCGGGCAATCTGGTAATTTCTCGGAATAGTATAAATAAGAAAGAGATGCAAATTTAGAAGGGCTTCTTCCAATTCCGAAAACCCAAGGCGATCACTCTTGCATGACTTGGAGAATTGTCAAAGATTTGGAGAAGACACACAACAATTGAAGATCCTACATCAACCCTCTACTCCAGCACTATTTCTTTGCATCCAATTGGTGAACAATTTCAATTAAAAACTATGTTTTGTTTCAAACTCACCATGAGTGAGTAGTCCCATTGTAGTTGGGGATCCTTAGTGATCCTTTAGGTTAAATTGTAATGCAGAACATGTTCTTTTATCGATATGAGTGAAGTTTGATTGAAAATTCTTATGCTTGTTCTTCATGTTAATTCTATGCACACCAAGTGTTTGACGAAACGCATGAATGAGCATGAATTGATAAAACACCTAGGGATGGAACGAGAGTTGAACTTAGGTTGTCTAGAAGATCAAGCGTAATTATTTTAGATAGCTTTTGTGCGCGAGAGTGACATTGGCAATCTCTTAGGCTAAGCATAGAGCGGACTTTAGTTAACTATCAATAGATCGAAAGGTTGAGATCAGGAGACTTTTGTTCTACACGGTTCAACAGAGCGAGAGTTTGAGAATTGTGTCACTTAGGTATCATTCCCATTCTAGAGAAGGAGTGAGAGTTGAATTTAGAATGCATGATACTTTAGCCTAGAATAATCAACCAAATTAACTCATGATTATATTTCTATTTTGCATTGCTAATCGTATGATCTAGGGGTGAAGTAGGATTCCGACTACGTTTTCTCTATTACTTTACTTCTTCACAAATTTGAACTTGTCTTTAGTATTTGCTAGAGATACCTCGCTTAGAGGTTAAACCCCCTTTTATTTAGTAGACTCGCATTAGACATTACTAGCTAGTTTTAGGCTAGTCTAGGCTTTTCTCTTGGGTGCGACTCGAGGTCACTCGGATTATAAATATTGTTTGAACACCATTATTGGACATAATGACTACAACGTTCACCACTACACGGGAAGAGGTACCATGACTCACCCGGACCTCAGCAACTGACCAGCCAGAGACTGGACCGTCAACCACAGTGACAGAGGGCAATGTACCTGTTGAAGGAGGAGAGGTTCCTCTATCGACTAGCCAGGGTCACATCCAGAGTGACCAAGAGATTGCTGCAGTAGATGCTGGGTCTAGCTCAGACTCAAAAGAAAACTCTCATGAGCTCAGATCCAATAAGTCCTTGGATAAGCAGATTGCAGTGATTCCAACTACTCCTTCAGAGGGAAAGGCAGTAGCAGCCAGCAGTAGCAGTAGCATCAAAGAAGTGTCGGCTGAAGAGGTAGAGCAAGCTCCCTCCAAGGAACCATTGAACAAAGAAAAGGAGCCAATGGTCGAAGTCTCTTTCAGTGATGAAGAAAGTGCTGAATGAGAAGTGCTGAATGAGAATTCACGGGGTCTGATGATTTCAGAGTTTCTCCAATCCCACGAACAGAGCCGCCGCGACACAAGCTGCACCTCCTCCACTGTCCAGCTTTGCCCTGACCGGGCATGATCATCAAAGTTTATGGTTTAGAAGCAAAAAGGTTGCCAGCACCTGGGAGGAGATTAATCGCAGAACAGTTGTGGCCGAGAAATTACTAGAGGTTGGGAGGTTTCGTGTGCCAGAGGTAATCACTCTACTCCAAGAGGTAAATTTGCTATTCTCCTTGACTTTTGCAAACGTTATAACCTTCATATAGTTAAGGAGTTTCTAGCAATATTGATAGAGACTTTGGAGTAGTAAACAGTCTATTCTATGGACCTATTTTTGTAAGGAGATTGAGGGTAGTGATCACTTCTTCCGTGATCAAATACTTGGGTATTAGAGAGGATTCCAGCCCACCAGCAGAGGTGAGCTCAGATAGGCTGGTTGTTGTGCTCACGGGTGATTTGTGCAAGGGCTGGGTATCACACAATTTGAGTGCAGCTGACTTGACAAAAAAATATGCTATTCTGTACTCCTTTGCGATAAGAAACTGGATGTCCAGCTCTCATAAAGGGAAGGTTAGCAGGGGCATGGCACTGCTGTTCTTCAGTATTTGGGAAAAAAGGGAAGTCAATTTGGGATAGATTGTGTTCGATCAAATTGCTGTTCATGCCAATAAGCTGAAGTCCAACCTGTGTATTGGATTTCCATCTTTGATTTATGAAGTCATGATCAGCCAACACAAGGAACTGACAGCTGCCGCCGAGGGTCTGTCTAGAGCTCCACAATTATTTTTGCTCGACCACAAAGTCTTCAAAGGAAGACATGTGGTGGATGCATCTGAAGGAGAGCCTCCCCAGGTATTAGCCCAAGAAGATTCAGAGACTGCTGAAGCACTTCATGGGTCTCATGCTCCTGCCATAGATGCCCCAGTGCGTGATAGAATGATTAGTCATTTGAGATCGGAGCGAGCAATGATAATAGCAGTGTCCAATAAGATCTGTACACGGATTACTTTGCATGATATTGGATTGATGTCAATTGCATGATATTGGATTGCTTTGCCATGGTAGTGAAGCCTAGCGATAGTCATTGTTAAATCTATTCAAGAACTAGTAGTTAAGAGTAGGTGGAACTTGGCAGAAGTCTTTCACTAGTTGATGCATACTTGGTCGATGATTACTAGTTGGAGTGTGTTAAATCCATGTGTTCCATGGATGTGTGTGGCATGTTTTTGTCAAACGGAGTCTGTATCAGTAAAAAGTCTGTAATCTGTATCAGGTGTGTCGAAGCAGACCAACAAGGTTCACAAGACCAAAGAAGTTTAAGCTTGAATTAGAGGGTGAGCTAGAGTTAACTTGAACAGAGGTGCGTGCAGATTGTCAGTGAACATTGTCTTGCTCGGATTTCCTAAAATAGAGTCAATGATATACGGAAGATTATGATGAGATCTCAAGGCAACCGGATATACGGAAGACTGGGTTGCACAATAAGAAAGTATGATCATCGGATATTCGCAAGATTGGGATGGATCCAATAGTATATTTGATGGATATACTATACGCAATATGATGGTATATTTGATGGATCTCGAGGAGCAATATCTGCGTAGAAGAAAAGATTATAAAAGCGGGGAACTAGTAGTGCAAGGAGCATCCAGAATCCCATAAGCTAAGATTAAATTCGTGGGGAAGAATACATCTTGAGTGAGCTCAATCATCATTAGAGATTAGGCAGAAGTAGAGATCACTCGAAGATAACTACAGGCAATGTCTAGGGCTGCAAGCGAGTCAATACACTCGTGAACAACTCGCGAACAAACTCGGTCAAAACTCGGTAGTAAGCTCGACTCGATTTTAAACGAGCCAAGTACAAACATGATACTTATGCTCGTTTATTAAACGAGCCAAGCTTGAACAAAGTGGTACTCGGTTCGTTTAGACTCGAGAAGAACTCGTTTATTTGTTCGATTTAAGCCTGTTTATAAACTCTGATAATGTAGTATGGCAGTGTTTGACAAAACCAGCACAAGTGAACAAGCAGAGCAGCACAAGTGAACAAGCAGCAGCTGCAGCAGAGGATGCTATAGCAGGAGCTTATTCAAGTGGCTGCATCATCTGACGAAGAAGAAGCAGCGTCCTGGGCTTGTCCAGAAGGGCTGGGATTGCTACGGAGATCATCAGAAGAATTTCTAAAATACTATGGGGAATTTTCAAGTGAGGTTTCCTAGCCAGAGAAGGAGATTTGCATTGAAGATAAAGATCAAATCTAATCTCCTAGATTTTAGGAGATAATTGTTCCTTTTGGGACATTGCATAAACCTGGACATTGCTTAAAGCTGGTGCTGCTATTTAAGCGAGAGGTGTTCAGAGCTGAGAGGTTGATCGAAGCTGAGGGATACACGAGTGCATACACAGAATTCAGAGAAGAGCAATTTTGGTGTGCGACGGACGTTTTCTTCGATCATCACCCAAGAGCAGAGCGTGAACGCAGAGCTGTGGTGATAGAGGCAGAAGGGAATCAGGACTTGCAGAGTCTGATTCGAGCTTGATCTGGAAGCCAATTCAGAGCAGGTGTGCTTGTTGGTTGATCAAGGGCAGCCGCGGAAAAACTGATGGGTGTGTGGCTCGGTCAAGTGTCTAAGCGGTGATTCTTGCTAGTGGCAGGAGGTCACTGAGTGAGGGGGAGTATTCCAGAGTGTGCAGCGCTCGTGGAATAGTTCGAACGGCTTGGCAGAAGGCTTTGGAGCGACGCGGACAAATTGTGCTTCAACTGTGTGTTACAGCAGTTGCTACAGCAACCCTGCTGAGTGAGTGTAGTTTAGAATAGGCTGAGTCTTGAGAAGTCTGTAGCTATTCTAGATTGACATTTGTAGAGGGTGTGCAGACACAAGTCAGAGTCTGTTCTGATTGTGTTAAGTGATCCACACAAGGTTTAGTAGCATAGGTTGCGTGGAGTTGTAACCGAGTGTACTTGGAGACCTTCGTGTTTAGTGGATTGAGGACTGGAGAATAGACCTCCCCAGACGTAAGCAGTTGACCGAACTGGGTGAACAAATTTCTGTCTTGTTCATTGTTTGCTGAGACAATTTCCGAGTGAACAAGAGTGTGCTGCAGCAACTGCTTGTTCACAAGTCTGCCTAATTGAGACGCTGTGAAATTTCAAACTCGATTAAAGCTCGTATGTATACGTTTATTTATTCATTTAATCTCGATTAGTCATCCAATTAAGTTCTAAGTTTAAGAATGCCTACTTTTTTAGTCATCCAAACGATTCGTCTCCTAGTCATTGTCCCCATGAGAAGTGAGACGTAATTTTTGTTGCTATGATGACGAAGGTTGAAGATGATGCCAAAAACGAGTCATCCAAATGATTCGTCTCCTAGTCATTGTCCCGTTTTAAAGTTTGTTGCTAGAAAAATACAATTCAACTATAATGAAGTAAACTACTCGTTTAAAGCTCGAGCTTGGCTCGAACTCGTGGAAATTAAACGAGCTAAGCTCAAACATATATTTTTTAAGCTCGTGACTACTAGGCTAGAGCTCGAATTCGTAAAAAAATTAACAAGCCGAGCTTGAACACTGTCAATGCTGTACGAACAGTCTGTAAAAGCAAACGCCTGGTGAAGTGCTTGAGTTCTCAGAAGAAGAACTTCCACCAGATCGAGGTGGACTAGAGAGGGATCTCTGTGTGAGGGAGTCAGATGCATTCACTGTGGTGCAACAACATAGCGGTAACAGAGAGAGTCTAGTTACGTAAGATCTAATGTACTTGACCATTTAAAGTGAAGTGCTTTCCACTTGGGGTTTAGAGAAAACCCCCCTGAGTAGGCTCGTGGAGCTGAACAGGGTAACCATATTTTGTTTCCTTTACATTTCATCGTATCGTTTGTGTTGTTACTAACAATATCAAAACACTATGCGTTTGAGTATTGTGGAATAGCTAATACAGAGCAGTGGGACAGACATAGAAATTTTAGAGTGTATTTCCCTAAACTGACTTTTCTGGATTTGATAAACTCTTATCACTTCGTGAGAACAACTCCATGTTAGTTAAGAGTAGGATCCTTGACTAATTGCTCTCTCTTGGGTACGACCCTACTTACTACTTGCTAGTGTAGTTAATCTGTATAAATTTAAGTTTGCAACACCCAACGACGTGTTATTAGGAGGTTGATCAAGGGTTAGGGGATAAACTTGGTAGTAGTGTATCGGAGGGGGAACAAATTGAGGGGGAGAAAGTGGTCGAAGGTTTGGCTTTGGTGCCTAGGGCAAAGTCGAAAAGCAGAGGAAAAATCATGGTGAATCGGATGAGGAAGTCGACTAGAATGGCCTTGTGGTATCATCTAACGCAAAGGAAATCAATTGATATAGGTGAGACTAATTTTGTTCGGTCTCCAGCAAAAGCCGTTGCAGAACAAACTGCTACATATGGGAACCAGTAGCACTCGTTTGGTCTGTAGAAGCAGTTGAGATTGCTGAGCCTGAGAAGAATAAAGAAGCAGATGGTGTGGGTGTCGATGCATTGAATTCAACTCAAGGTGATGAAACCAATAAAGCAGAAGGCATACAAGAAGTTGAAGTTACTAAAGTAGTTATTCAGGAGAGTGTTGTGAATAACTACCCATGTGAACTGAATACTAAAGCTATTGATAAAGATTCTCAAGAAAAGGATGAGACTTTGGAGGAATTATTTGTTGAAGTAGATCATTTTGCTGAAGAAGAAGCTGAATTGAGGTGTCTGGTGAAGAGGTGAACCAGACTGTGACTCAATCACTACCAGGCTATGTTCAGACAGGACAACAACAAGCAGAGGATGATCAACCAATTGCAGAACTTGTTAGAGCAAGTCGAAAGAGAAGGCTGAATAGAAAAAGTGTGTTTTCAATAGTTGGCTAAGTTCAAGGTAACAAAAAAAAAAAAAAAACTAAGGTTGTGAGAAGTGACAATGTGATAACAAATGGAGTTTCGTTCAAGAATGTTAAGTTGGTAGAAAAGTGAAATTCAGTTAAGAAGAGGAATATTGTGTAGGAAAGAATGATGAAGGTGAATGTCCAGTAAAATCTGTTGTGGACTTCATCAAGACTAGTGGACTGTTACACTCCTTGAGATTGGCTAAACCGTATAGTGAGAGAGGTAATCGGCAATCTGCACAAGGATTTTGGGACTGTTGATCATGAGAGCTATGGAGATTTGAGAATCAGAAAGAAGACAGTCAGCATCACCATAGAGCCAATCAATGCGTACTTTGTATTAATGACACAGATCCTATTCCAGAAAACCCAGATTGGAATAAAGTTGCTAAGATAATCACTGTTGAGCGTCTACTCTCTCGGAAAGGTACTACTATTCCAGCTGATGAACTATGATCTAAGTATGCCTTGATATTCAGTATTACTCTCAAGAATTGGTTGTCAAGCTATCATAGAAGCACAGTGAACAAGTCAATGGGTCTCTTATTGTTTCTGATCTGTAATGGAAAGAAGATAGACCTCAGATGGCTTCTGTTTTGTCATCTCAAAGGGCATGATACCTCTAATAAGGCAGTTCCTCCAATCGGCTATGCCTTCATGATATATGAAATGGTCAAGGCCTAGCAACCTGATATTCTAAAGAGCAGTAATATTTTGTGAAAGGAGCCTATCATCTTCAAGGTGGACCACAATTCATTCAAAAACAATCATATCAATGATTCGGGATATGTTCCAGAAGTTTCGACTCGAAGGGCTACGCAGGTGATTGGAATAATATCTAAAACAATGAAGGCAATGGTAATTGATCTACTGGAGGATGACATTTCGATGAATGATGCACTCAGTGCTCATGTGACTGCACAACTAGCTGCACAGAACAGAGGTTGCACTAATATTCTCAGAGATCTTCGATACCCCATTGATGATGTGGAAGATGCCGATACTAAAGAAAATACAAATGAGGAAGCTGAAAAAGTTTAAAGCTCGATGGTGATATACTTACTCTAAACTCTTTGTGTTAAGGATGTGGCATCTTTGACAAAACTGCTCAAGAGACTGCTGAAGCACTCCCTAAATATTGGTGGTTAGAGCACAATCTGAAGATTAACAAAACTGCAACAAGCAACAACAATGAAGAGACAGATTCTGCTTCAGCACTCCCTATTGATCTAGAGCTAGAACAGAATGCCCGATCAAACTGGAGATGCACGGAGAGGCTCCGGCATAGTGCGGCAGGCATCGTGGAGGCTCAGGGAGTTGTGCAGACGTCATCCAGAACTTCAGCAATGGGCAGAAGCTTTCGGAAAAGATAAAGCTTCAAAAATCTGGATTAGGTAACTAAATCTTCAACAACCTTGCAAGAATCCAGTAGAAGATTTTGTGCCACACGGGTGCCAAAAGATAGCAGGGCTGATTGATACAAAAGGATTGTAGAGGCAGAATTCAGCGAGAGACACACACGCACGCATATATAGAGATACACAAGCACACAAGAGATCAACCTACAGTAGCAGGATTTATACACTGAGTTAAAGATTTGTGTCGTGCTGAGGGAATCAGAACTCATGGAGTTTGATTCAGTATTGATCCGGAGTTCAACTGGAGCGCTGCTCGTTGAAGGATCATTCAGAGCTCGGTGGTCAGCCGTGGACAGGGAGGGTTGCGGTGCGAGGAGCATTGATCAAAGCTACCCGATAGTGACAGAGCGTGTCATTGATTAAGGGGGAGCAGAGATTGAGTTCGCAGAACTCAAGGTGTCCGACTGTTTGGCGGGAGAGCTAGGATAGTTGTTGATTGAAGATACATCAACTCTGGTGAAGAGTGTGCTTAACCATTCCGTCAGCTACACATTGTAATAGAATAGGCTAAGTCTGAGAGTCAGGTCTGTAGTTATTTATTACTAATAGTGTGTAGGTTGCACGAAGAGAGTCTGTGTGATCGGACTGCTAGCTAGTCTAGGTGATTAGACTGAGCGAAAGATTTCTGCTAGGTGAGAAGTAGAGGTGTGAGTCACTTGTACTTCAAACTAAGATAGTGAAATCTTGAGGATCGGTGTATCCTCCCAGACGTAGGCAAGTTGCCGAACTGGGTGAACAAATCACTGTGTCTTTCTTATTCTACAGGTAGAAAAGTTCTACAAAGATACAGAGAGTGCTTAAGCAACGCTAAACAATTTCAATTGGTATCAGAGCCGACCACTAAACATAGAGAGTGTGATCTTGGAGAGCGTTGCTATTATCTATGGCCACCATGAAAGAAGGACAAAGCACCAGCAGACCGCCATTGCTTGAGGGAGTAAACTATGGCTACTGGAAGGCGCGAATGAAGGCGTTTATTAAAGCCATTGATGAAAGGGCTTGGATGGTAGTCATATCAAAATGGTCTCACCCAATGACCGCACACAGCTCAGGAGTTGCACACAAACAACCTGAGATCAATTGGATTGTTGATGAGGTAGCCTCTGCATCAAGAAACTCCAAGGCTTTGAATGCCATATTTTCTGCTATGGATGCTAACAATTACAGGTTGATCTCCAATTGTGACACGACCAAACAAGCTTGGGAGATTCTTGAAACAGCACATGAGGGAACGGACAAGGTAAAGATCTCTAGAATTCAAATGATCAACTCAAAATTTGAGAACCTCAAGATGCTGGAAGAAGAGACCATCGCAGAGTTCAATGCCAGATTATGTGATACATCAAACGAGGCCCATGCTCTTAGACAACCAATTCAGGAGGAAAAACTTGTAATTACGATTCTTAGATCCCTCACCTCGAAGTTTGATATGAAATTTGAGTGCCATCGAAGAAGCCCAAGACGTGAAGAACATGAGACTGGAGGCACTGATCGGTTATCTGAGGCAGTCGAGATGAAAGTTACAGAGCTTGCTTCACCACCTTTTGTGAAAGACCTCGAGCTGAAAGCTGAGACAAAGGAGAAGGAGGCTGTTCCAGATGATGTCAACCAACAACTGTCTCTGCTGGTCAAAAACCTTGAAAAATTCATGAAAAGAATGGACCAGAAACCTTCATACTCAGTTCAGTCGTTCAGGGGTAGAAATAGAAGAGGTGACAATTCCTAGAGAAGAGCAAGGAGGCTGATAAAGACAATGATGAAGGGAAAGATAAAAAGAAAGGGAACCACTGCTGGGAGTGCGAGGGGTATGGCCTTAGACAGGCTGAATGCCCAAGTTATCAGAAGAAAAGCAACAAGTCTCTCACAACAAATTGGAGTGATGAAGACAGTGAAGAGGAAACCGATCACAAAGGAAATCTAGCCTTGACTACTGTACTTCGTAATGATGATTCAGATCAAATAAACTTTGTTTATGGAATAGTTGAATCAGACATCAGTGATGATGAAGAGTTCTCAGTAGAGACTATTGCTGATCAGTTCAGACTGATACAAGAGAAGTGTCAGGAAGTTATTGAAGCCAACATAGAATTATTATGAAAGGTTTCTGGATTGGAAGATGAACGAGATAATCTTCAGAGCATCATTACTTATCTGTCCAAGAACCAAACAATCAGATGATGCTGAGATAGCTGGCAAAGACTGTGAGCGTAAAGTTACATCTGCAACAAACAGTGGAGAGACATCCATTCTAAATGAAATTTTGTTTTACCAAAGGTATGGAGGCGGGACTGAAAGTCTCGGGTACAGTGGTGATGCAGGAACAGGTGTAACTATGTTTGTCAAAGCCATGGTTACTGATCAAAGTGCGAGTATGCAGGAGGGACCTGTCACAGATGATCCAAAACAACGCTAGAGAAGGATAGCAATAGAGTGTTGAAGCAATCTTTGGACCAGTCACATGCTCGGAAATGCAGATCAAAGAAAAGGAGATGCTATGCATGTGATCAAATAGGACATCTTCAGAGACAGTGTCCAACATTGGCCCAACACAGGAAGACTCAAAGAATACCAGATATTAGACAAGTCATAACCAGGAACCGTCCGATCACTTATGAGTACCACAATACACAAATGCAGATAAACCGAGGTTATCATGTTACTATGCTGGAAATGTTGGCAGCATGAGAGGTTCAACCAATCAGAGAAAAAGGCACAGAAAGAAAAGAAGAACAGATCAATCTTCAACAGCTAAAAAGAAGGGCAGAAATCCTGAGAAGAACAAGTGTCAAATGCACTGGGTTGAGAAACAGCCACCAAACATCCCCAACTGAAGTAGGAGCTGATGAACAGAACCTTGTATCAAAAGTCATTTTGGATCCTGATAAGACTGCTGAAGCACTCCCTGGAATTTTGAAGCTGTAAATTATGGATGGGATTTCCAAAAATAGGCGATCGCGGAGAAGGCGACACGTGTCTCGTGTTTTCCTTTTTTTGAAAAAGAAAGAAAAAGGCCGAAAAAGGGTTGAACACAGATTATCCGTTTTATGACCTAGGGCTTGCTAAAACTCCAGCGATTTCTACTATCCGTCATTCTGCTTTCATATAATAGTCAACACTAGGGGAGCCAAAGTATTCAAACACAGGGGCGAGTACGCCGAGCAAAAGAGTAGTGATGTTTCGGTGAGTGAACTCCCAGCAGCCAAAAGAAGTTCTCCTCTACAGATCACATAGCCGGCATACGTTACCTACCAAACATGGATCCCTTCAACCGACCATACTGAGGCTGGTCCGTCTGCCACAGCCAAAATAGAGATTGTGCCTTCAGACGAAGGTGAGGAACTGCAGTCTGAAAGAAAAAGTCATAGCCTGAGTGACCAAGAGATTGCTGCAGCAGATGCTGGGTCTATCTCTGACTAAGAAGAAATCTCTCACTAGCTCAGATCCAAAAAGGCCATGGATAAGCATATTGCAGTGATTCCAACTCGTCCTTTGGAGGGAGAGGCAGTAGCAGCTAGCAGTAGCAGCAAAGAAGTGTCGGCTAAAGAGGTAGAGCAAGCTCCATCCAAGAAACTATTGAACAACGTGAAGGAGCCAATGGTCGAAGTCTCTTCCAGTGATGAAGAGAGTGCTGAATCAGAATCCACGGAGTCTGATGATTTCAGAGTTGCTCCAATCCCACAACCAGAGCCGCCCTCGATGCACGCTGTACCTCCTGAACAGTCTAGTGCTACCGTGACCGAGCATGTTCTTCAAGGTGTTTGGTTGATTAACAAGAAAGCTGCCGGTTCCTGGGAGGGAATAAACCGCAGGACAATTGTGCCTGAGAAATTGCTGGAGGTTGGCCGGTTTCGTGTACTAGAGGTGATATCACTGCTGAGAGAGGTAAATCTGCTAAACTCCTTGACTTTAGTTAAACGTTACCACTTACATATGGTTAAGAAAACTCTGGCCAATATTCATGGAGATTTTGGAGTAGTTGACAGTTTGTTATTTGGGGCAAGTTTTGTTAAAAGGTTAAGGGTTGTGATTACACCAGCTGTGATCAACAAATTTCTTGGCATTGATGAAAATGATAGCCCACCAGCAGAGGTAAGTGAAAATAGGCTGGTAGTTGTACTCACTAGAGGTTTGTGCAAAAACTGGGTCTCTTACAACTTAGGAGCTACCCGATTTAATGACGAAATATGCAATTCTATATGCTTTTGGGGTGAGAAACTGGATGCCCAGTTCCCACAAAGGAAAGGTGAGCCGAGCTATGGGACTGTTATTGTTCAGTATTGGAGAAAGAAGAATGGTAAATCTGGGGGAGATCATTTTTTACCAGATTGCTACACATGCTGACAAGCCAAAGTCCAATCTGTACATTGAATTTCCTTCGCTTATTTATGAGATAATGATCAGTCAGCATGAAGAGTTGGGAGCTGCACATGAAGGTATATTAATTGCTCCTCATTTATTCACACTGGACCACAAGGTCTTTAAGGGCCGACATATTGTGGATATAAAAGAAGGAGAGCCTAAAATGGAGCTAGTTCGATAAATTCCAGAGAGTGCTGAAGCACTCTTTAATGCTCCAGTTCCTGCCGTTGATGCTGCCATGCGTGAAAGGATAATCAGCCATCTTCAATCAGAGCGTGCTTACTTAACAGCGGAGGAAAAGAAGAATTCTACACGGAGAACTGAGATCAACTGCTTCCTCAAAGATCTAGAATATCCAGATGTGAGCAGCTCTGCCCCTGCCCAACCATGAGCCTGACTGAAGCCCTCGGCATTTGTGCCAAAAGGGGGGGGGGAGAAGAATGTTATTCACTATTTTCTGTGAACTATGAACTTCTCCTAGAACTATTAGTTGAGGAACTCTAAACTCAAGTGTAATAGTTAGAGCAATTATCTAGCTTAACTCTAGCTTTTACCAGATAATCTGGATAAGTAGTATTGTTGTAGCTGTAGTGTAATTATGTCAAAAAGTCAAGGGGGAGAATGTGGAGGATATAACATCCTTGACAAAACTGCTGAAGAGACTACTGAAGCACTCCCTAAAGATTGGTGGCTGGAACACAATCTGAAGACTAACAAAACTTTAACAAGAACCAACAATGAAAAGACAAAGTCTGCTTCAGCACTCCCTGTTGATCCAGAGCTAGAACAGAACGTCCGATCAAACTGTAGATGCACGGAGAGGCTCCGGCATGGTGCGGCAGGCATCACGGAGGCTAAGAGAGTTGTGCAGACATCATTCAAAACGTCTGAGCGGAAGCTTTCGGAAAAGATAAAGCTTCAAAAATCCAGATTACGCAACAGAATATTCAACAACCTTGCAAGAATCTAGCAGAAGATTCTGTGCCACGCGGGTGCCAAAAGATCGCATGGATGATTGATACAAAAGGAGTGCAGAGGTAGCATTCAGTGAGAGACACACACACACACATATATAGAGATACACAAGCACACAAGAGATCAACCTACGGTAAAAGGGTTTATACACTGAGTTGAAGACTTGTGTTGTGCTGAGGGAATTAGAACTCATGGAGTTTGGTTCAGTATTGATACAGAGTTCAACTGGAGCGCTGCTCATTGAAGGATCATTCAGAGCTCGGTGGTCATCCCCAGACAGGGAGGGTTGCGGGCTGAGGAGCATTGATCAAAGCTCCCTGATAGTGACAGAGTGTGTCATTGATTGAGAGGGAGCAGAGACTAAGTTTGCAAAACTCAGGGTGTCCGACTATTTCGCGGGAGAGCTAGGATAGTTTTTCACTGAAGATACAACAACTCTTGTGAAGAGTGTGCTTAAGCATTCCGTGAGCTACACATTGTAGTAGAATAGGCTAAGTCTGAGAGTCAGGTCTGTAGCTATTTATTACTGAGAGTGTGTAGGTTGCACGAAGAGAGTCTGTGTGATCGGACTGCTAGCTAGTCTAGGTGATTAGACTAAGATTTCGGCTAGGTGAGAAGTAGAGGTGTGAGTCCTTTGTACTTCAAACTAAGATAGTGAAATCTTGACGATTGGTGCATCCTCCCAAATGTAGGCAAGTTGCCGAACTGGGTGAACAACTCACTGTGTCTTTCTTATTCTGCAGGTATAAAAATTCCGCAAAAGATACAGAGAATGCTTAAGAAGAAGCTATAACTCCACATCAGCAACGCTGCACAATTTCACTTCGAATTCTTATAACTTCGGGATATTATGGGTTGTACTGCTGAACGTTGTCGAAATTGTGGTAGTAAAAATACTAGTCCAATCACTATACGCAAACAGTATTTATAATCCGAGTGACCTCGAGTCGACCCCAAGAGAAAAGCCTAGATTAGTCTAAAGCTAGCTAATAATGCCTAATGCGAGTCTACTAAATAAAATTGGGGGTTTTCCCTCAATGCGAGGTATCTCTAGCGAGTAAAGACAAGATCAAATTTGTGAAGAAGTAAAGTAATAGAGAAAACGTAATCGGAATCCTATTTCACCCCTAGGTCATGCGATTAGCAATGCAAAACAGAAATATATTCATGAGTAAATTTGATTGATTATTCTAGGCTAAAGTATTACGCATTCTAAAATCAACTCTCGCTCCTTCTCTAGAATGGGAATGATACCTAAGTGACACAATTCTCAAACTCTCGCTCTGTTGAACCGTGTAGAACAAAAGTCTCTTAATTTCAACCTCTCGGTCTATTGATAGTTAACTAAAGTCCGCTCTATGCTTAGCCTAGTAGAATGCAAATGTCACTCTCGCGCACAAATGTTATCTAAAATAGTCATGCTTGATCTTCTAAACAACCTAAGTTCAATTCTCATTGCATCCTTAGGTGTTTTATCAATTCATACTTGATCGCGCGTCGTTGTACGCGTCAAATTAATCCTTCCTTCTCCACTTAGTACAGTGGCTAAGTCAGGGTCGATCCCACAAGGAGCGTGCAGACTCATCTTCGCTAGCAACCTACAACTTACGAAATTGGGGGTTGTGAGTGATTGGGTTGCGCAGGTGCGCGAATGAACAGTAGTGAAAGCAGAATTGCACTATACGTGCGCAGGCAGTAGATATTAATTACTATAACTATGAAAAGTATCGGTAAAGACAATCCTCTATGAATGTATCCCTTATCATTGACTCTAAACATCTATAGTGCAGTTCTACTTAAGTTAGTGTCCGATCAAGGCTTCCTAACGTGCGCGCAAGTTCCGATCAAAGTCCATGAGCTATTAATTCTTAAAAATAGTCTAAGCAACTACAAATCCTATCACAGTAGTAGCCGATTGTCCTAGTGTGTTACTCCTAGGTGTCACCATCAAGTATCAACCAGTTTAACATACAATAACGAGTAGTTAGTATAAGATTGCGGTTCAAGGCTTCTCTTATTCGCACAACTAAATATTACCCATGTGCATAGAATTAATATAAGTAGACGAACTAAGCATTAAACACAAGTCTCAAAGGAAATACTTCATAGAATCATGCCCAACCGATACAAGGTGTTTAGCTAGACATGCTAGAAGCAAACATCATAGAAATAATAAGTAAAACTAAAGCAGCCAAGGAAAAGTAGCAAGCCGGTGCAATCGCAGGTTGCTGTTTTCAGCTGGCGCAGGTGGTTCGCGCAGAATCTCGACGGCAGGTTTTCTTGAGCTCGTGTGTCTCTGTTGCTATATGTCTCTCTCTATATATCCTCTTCCAAACCCTAGCTTCCCTCCTCTTTATATACTGGTCTTGAAGCCCAAGGAATGCTTAGATTTGGCCCGTGAGAATCTTAGCTACTTCCCAAATCTAGGAGATTTTGTAGGGATAATGATGATCAAAATTTAGAAACGCTGCTATCTTGCGCATGGCTCGCTGCGCACGTTGATTGCGCTACTCGCTTTGCCCAGTCGGCTTGCGCACTGCAGTCTGAATCAGCTACCTCCTATCTCCTTTTGCGCTGCTAGCTCCGCAGGTCGTGCATTGCGCTCTTTAAAAGCGCCCGTTAGCGCGCATCTGACTTATGCTCCTGTTTCATCCTGAAATACAAAAATACCGAAAACCAGTAATCTTGTACACAAAATAATGCAAACAAGCACAGTGTTAAGATCTAAATAGCGCATATAACTAGGCTCTATCAAATCCCCCACACTTGCCCTTGTTCGTCCCGAACAAGTACTTAAGCACAGATACAATTACCTCTCTGAAGTCTAGCGCACAGCCTTACACTCATGCGCGATCTGCACATCGGTTCACCCTGCATTGCTCTATCACCTTTGCGCACATACCCTCAACAATTTTAATATAATAACTTCGAAATTCGTTACCTCTCAGCTAGGATGCAATTTAATTTGGATGATTGGGAGATAGCTCTCCATAGGCTCCTGGTCGTCAGTCTCTACTCCAATTTCTGGTACATGATTAATCGCACAAGCTTCTTAAGGAGCGTGATTCATTCGCGTGCTTCTTGGGAACTCAAGCCTTTCATCCTTGACGATTTTTTTACTTTTGGACTTCCGCATCCGCTAATATGGAGTTGTGTGCGCATGCTGGTTTCTTTTCCTTGCGTATATCGTCAACTAGTTTTTTTTTCTTTTATACAGCTTTGTCCACTTTTCTTATATTCCCAGAACGGTTCCAGTCTCGGCCTTCGGATAGCAGCTATGGAACAACGCCCTGCTCTCCCTCCTTGGTCTACTTGCGCAGGTCAGCGCACGCGTTTACACCCGCGCCCACTTTCCTACACTCGACTTCCAGAGGAAAGGTGGTCTGTTTTCCCACCTCGCCACGCTTTGGGTATTCGCCTTTGGCATCTCGTGGCTGAGCGCGCTCTATTGTTCCGAAGGTTGCGAAGCACCGGCCTCCACTACCGCTTTTAGCCATGTACCTTAATCTCGAAGTAAAAACGACTAACCGCCTCTCTAGAGCTTTTTCTGTCAACTCCACATCCCCTATTTATCCCAACTAAAAAGACAAAAAAATCGAAAAAATTATACTAAAACGGTTAATAGTAGCGCATGTAGGATGAATAAGACAAAACAAGTCGAAAGGTGTGCGCAATCCGCACACAAGCGCACAAGCGCTACTATTTCCTTTAACTACATTAACTAAGCTAGGCTACAATGATAAATATGAAATGTAAATGTAACGCCCCCCCCCCCCCCACACACACACTTAAATAGAGACGTGTCCCCACGACTCAAGCTCAAGCGCAACGGAGAGCGCACTCAAAAAACGTGTAAAAATAAAAACGTGTCGGGTTACCTCCCGACAAGTGCCTTTGTTTAGCGTCATTGGCTCGACAGTACCTCGTTACTTGCTCAAGTTTGCGCACGTGACCACCCCACACTTGCTCTTGCGCGTCCCTGCGCATCCGCGCGTGCTATGTCTTCCTTAGTTCTGGGCAAAGGAACAGATAGGTGGTCAGCGTGGCCAAAATCATGTGACACATCATAAGTAACGAGGTTAATCAGTGAGGGAGAAGATATATAAGCAGTAGCTCCCAGTTCTCCCTCAGGTGCATCGGGTTGTATTTCTGGCGCAGGAACCTACGCATCCTCTATCTCTGGTTCCGCAAATCAACTTCGCGCGTGGCCTCATCCCAAGGTTCTCCTATGTATTTCTTTACTCTTTGCCCATTAACCTGAAAACGATGCTTGCGCTCGTTCTCTAACTCGATTGTTCCATATGGGAAAACCTTTGTGACTGTGTATGGTCCCGTTCACTTGCTGCGCAGCTTCCCGGGCATCAGCTTTAAGCGCGAGGAGAACAAAAGCACCTGGTCTCCTGGCTCGAAGGTGCGTCTGAGGATGTACTTATCGTGAAATGCTTTCGTGCGCGCTTTGTAGTCGCGCAGCCCCTCATATGCATCCAGGCGCAGCTCCTCTAGCTTGCTCAATTCAAATGCCGCTCCTTACCAGCCTCGTCGAGGCTCAGATTGCAAGTGCGCAAGGCCCAGTATGCCTTGTGTTCCAACTCAACCGGTAGGTGGCACGCTTTTCCATACACCAACCGAAATGGTAAAGTCTCAATCGGTGTCTTGTGCGCAATCCTATATGCCCAAAGTGCATCATCCAGCCGCTGGCTCCAGTCTTTGCGCGTAGGTCTCACGGTTTTCTCCAGAATGCGCTTAATCTCTCTGTTGGAAACCTCGGCCTGGCCATTCGTTTGAGGATGATATGCAGTGGACGTCTTGTGGCGCACTCCATAATGCTTTAGTACCTGCGCCACTATTCTGTTACAGAAGTGCGTCCCCTGGTCGCTGATTATTGCCTTAGGCACCCCGTACCTACAGAAAATGTTAGTCCTTAAAAACTCAACAACCGTTTTACCATCATCCTGGCGCGTGGCCTTAGCTTCGACCCACTTCGAGACATAATCCACCGCAACTAGTATGTACTCGTATCCAAAAGATGGAGGAAACGGCCCCATGAAGTCAATCCCCCATAAGTCGAACACTTCGTCTACCAATATTGGCGTCTGCGGCATCTCGTTGCGCGCTGATATATTTCCTATGCGCTGACACCTGTCACAAGCCCTGCAATGGTTATATGAGTCACGAAATAAGTGTGGCCAATAAAAACCGCAATCTAGGATTTTCCTGCTCGTGCGCTTTGGACCAAAATGTCCTCCGCACGCGTGCGCATGACAAAACCTCAAAATAGAGCTCATCTCATGATCAGGCACACATCGCCTCAAGATCTGATCAGGGCCTATTCTAAGCATGTACGGATCATCCCAAACGTAATATTTAGACTCATGTTTTAACCTCATGCATTGAGCTTTAGTGAACTGAGGGGGAAACGCACCTGTGACCAGGTGATTTACAATATGCGCATACCATGGTACCTTACCATTCAGCGCCATCAGGTGCTCGTCAGGGAATGTCTCCGTGATCTGCCCTGGCTCCTCTTCTTTCACTATCCTGCTTAGGTGATCAGCAACAGTGTTTTCCGTTCCCTTCTTATCCTTGATCTCTAAATCGAACTCTTGGAGCAGAAGCAACCAGCGCATCAAGCGCGGCTTAGTCTCTTTCTTGGACATCAGGTAACGGATAGTGGCGTGGTCAGTGTAGACAATGACTCTAGCGTCCAGGACATATGCGCGGAACTTCTCCAGCGCAAATACGATTGCCAGAAGTTCCTTCTCAGTCGTGGTGTAGTTCCTCTCCGCAGTGTCCAGTGTGCGCGATGCATAATAGATAACGTGCGGCCTCTTATCCACGCGCTGACCCAATACTGCGCCTACAGCGTAGTCACTTGCATCACACATCAGCTCAAAGGGTAAGTTCCAGTCTGGTGCGCGCATCACTGGCGCACTGGTCAGCGCATCCTTCAGCTTATCAAAAGCATCAGTGAACTCAAAGCACACATCCTTTTGAAGGAGGTTAGACAAGGGAATACATATTTTAGAAAAATCTTTTATAAAACGCCTGTAGAACCCAGCATGCCCAAGAAACGCCTTAGATTTGGCTCGTGAGAATCTTAGCTACTTCCCTAATCTAGGAGATTTTGTAGGGATAATGATGATCAAAATTTAGAAACGCTGCTATCCTGCGCATGGCTCGCTGCGCACGTTGATTGCGCTACTCGCTTTGCGCAGTCGGCTTGCGCACTGCAGTCTGAATCAGCTATCTCCTATCTCCTTTTGCGCTGCTAGCTTCGCAGGTCGTGCATTGCGCTCTTTAAAAGCGCCCGTTAGCGCGCATCTGACTTATGCTCCTGTTTCATCCTGAAATACAAAAATACCGGAAATCAGTAATCTTGTACACAAAATAATGCAAACAAGCACAGTGTTAAGATCTAAATAGCTCATATAACTAGGCTCTATCAATACTCATTCATGCATTCGTCAAACACTTGGTGTGCATAAAATTAACATGAAGAACAAGCATAAGAAAGCATCAAACGATTTCATAAAATAACCGAACAAACAAGAAGTAAAGTGAAAATACGAACAAATATAAGGTTATTTATCCACTCATCAAAACACCCCACACTTAAGTCTTGTTCGTCTCGAACAAGTATATGCACAAGACAAGCGGAGAGTTAGATGCTAAATGATATATGACAGTATCAAAGCACGTAGAAAATCTTACTCATATAAAACACATCCATCCCCTACCCATGTAACATAATATAAAAATAACTACACAAAGAAAATTAATGTACTCCTAACTCACTGTCGTAGGAATCACTGATGCATTTAGCGTATGCATCAAGCCTTTAAACCCCTACGCTACCCTAGTGGACGAGTTCTAGCTTTGTGAGAGTTTTCAAAATAGAAATACTCACAAATCCTACTCGCAATCATCCATAAGAGTTCAAAATCCGAATATAGTTTGCAAAGCAAGTAGTTCTTTTATCAACCATCATAATAGTAGAGTTGTGCAAATCATTCATTTCATGCAAACTCTAAGGATCATTCACTTAATTGCGACAACAAATATTCATAGAATCGATATCAAAACTAACATTCGTCACATTTAAATTACCGCTCAATTTATTTCATTTTTGTGCTCACTAAACTTAACTTCATTTTTCATGCATAAAATCACGTCAATAAAATCATCACAAAGAATGTCAATCGACTTAAAGATGCGATCCATGAATTCAAAGCACAACTCATTCCAAAAAATTTAAATGATACTACTTAATTGCTTAGCAAACATTACATCGTGTGATCAATATTTAAAGCTAGGATGAAAGCAATCATGCGATTATAATGCGCACAAAATAAATATGTAGAATAGAATCATGTTGTTAAGAAAATAAAAGAGAAAGCGCAAAAAAATATTAAAGCGCAAATAATATTGATGATGCGGTATGGCAATGTTTGACAAAACTAGCACAAGTGAACAAGCAGCTGAACAAGATGCTGCTACAGCCGAAGTTCAGCTTTCGTGAACAAGGTCAGTGTACAAGGAGCAGCTATAGCAGGAGGAAGCTTTAGCAGGAGCTGCAGCAATCTGGGTTTTGGAAAGAAGGTGTGGCAGTCCATCTAAGAGCATCAGTAGAGTTTCTAAGTTGCTGCATAGAATATTCCAGTGGAGTTTCCTAGCTGAAGTAGGAGTTTTGATTGTGGGAGATCTAAATCTCAAATCAAATCTAATCTCCTAAAATTTAGGAGATATTGATCTTGCTAGGGTAATTGCTAAATCCTGATAATGATGGCAGTGGACGCATGATAGAGCCTATTTATACACACTATTTAGATCCTAACCCTATGCTTGTTTGCATTATTTTGTGTACAAGATTACTGGTTTCCAGTGTTTTTGTATTTCAGGGCGAAACAAGGGCCTAAGTCGGATACACGCTAACAGGCAGCGTTTAAGGAGCGCAACACACAGCTTGCGGAGCTAGCAGCGCAAACAGGATAGAAAGTGTCAGAGTCGACTACGGTGCGCAGACCGATTGTGCTAACCAAGGTGTAGTGCGCCATGCGCAGAATAGTAGTGTTTCCAAATCTTGACACCACCAGATTTGGAAGTTACCAAGGTTGGGCCTCTTGAGCAGTATATAAAGAGAGGAAGGCTAGGGTTTGAGCGACACACACAGACACACCACGACACACAAGATATCAAAGAGAGAGAGCCAGAATCAAAAACACACGAGCCTGCTGCGAGGACCTACGCTAGCCGACTGCGCCAGCCGAGACACTGCAATCTGCACGCACCTGCTTGTGGCTATTTTCTTGGATACTTTAGATATTATTTACTGTTTCTATGATGTTTACTACTAGCATGTGTAGCTAAACGCTTTGTATCGGTTGGGCATGATTCTATGAGTATTTCCTTTGAGACTTGTGCTTAATGCATAGTTTGTTTGCTTGTATTAATTCTGTGCACACGGTTGACAGCTAGTCGCATGAGTAGGGGAAGCCTTGAACCACAATCTTACTCTTGCTGCTTGTTTGTTATATGTTAAACTAGTTGAATAGCTTGACGGTGACAACTAGGAGTAACGTGCTAGGATAATCAGTTGCTACTGTGACAGGATTCGTAGCTGCTTAGACTAGTCTTAAGAATTAATAGCTCATGAACTTTGATCGGAACATGCGCATGAGTTAGGAAGCCTTGACCGGGCACTAACTTCAGTAAATCAAACTATAGATGTTTAAGGTCGATGATAAGGAATACACTCATAGAGGATTGCCTGCGCCGATACTTTTCATAGTCATAGTACTTAATCTCTACTGCCTGCGCACGTCTAGTGCAATTCCTGCGTTCACTACTGTTTACTCGCGCACTTGCGCAACCCAATCACTCATCCCCCAGTTTTCGTAAGTGCAGGTTACTAGTTAAAGCTAATCTACTTGCTCCCTGTGGATTGGACCCTGACTTAACCGCTGTACTAAGTGGAGAAGGAAGGAATAAATTTGACGCACACAACGACGCGCTATCAAATTTTGGCGCCGTTGCCGGGGAGCAACACAGATAAGCTTTAATTAGCTTAAGTCTCTTTTACAGTAGTTAGTTACTTCTGTTTGCTTTATTCTCGTTGTTGTTTCTGACAGCGCGCAATCAACATTAGCCTGCGCAACCTTGAAACAGTTGCGCTGCGCAGATTCTAGTTGCGCACTGACAGACGCAACAGCTTAGTTGTCTTTTAATTTCATTTTCTTTGAGATTTAGGACAGGTTATGGAGGATAACAGTGGCGTTGGAGATAACTTAGGGGACAGAACCCCAGAGGATGCGAGGGCACATAACCGTGCAGCCCTGTTCAGAGAGGAAGTGCAGCGCGAAGTTGAAGCAAGGATGGCAGCTGAAATGTATAATGCGCCACCTGCGCGACAAGTTGCGCGACGCAGAACAGTGCGCGAGATGTCAACCCCAATCACGGTTAACCAGCCATGGTGCATAGTGCTTCCACCAGACGGTCATTTTGAACTCAGGAGCTCGCTCATTCATCACATGCCCAAGTTCCACGGGATGAACAACGAGAACCCAGTCAAGCATGTGCGAGAATTCCTAGTCATTTGCGAGAACATGAAGGCCGAAGGGGAGAGCGATGAAGCGCTGAAGATGAAAGCGTTCCCATTTTCATTGTGTGACACGGCCAGGCATTGGCTGATGAACTTACCAGCAGGATCAATTCACACATGGGTGCAGCTGCAGAAGAAGTTCTTGGACAAATTCTATCCCGCAACAAAGATCGCGCTACTCAGGAGGGAGCTGGCCGCACCTAGGCAGAGCGCAGGAGAGTCGCTGTTGGAGTATTACGAGCGTTTCAGGGAGCTGGAGGCCAACTGCTACAATCACGGCCTGCCCCAGAATGTGCTGATAGAGAATTTCCTGAATGGATTGCTGCCCATGGAGCTGAGATTATTGAATGCATGCGCAGGAGGCGACATTTGCAACATGTACCCAGAAGACGCGTGGCAGCTGATAGAAGACTCCGCTGGACAGGTAAGACATCAGCTAACACTTGAAAATAGTCGTGCTCGTTCTGTGCACAGGTAGAAACAAGCGCTGAGATAAAGAAAATGAAGGCCATGCTACAGAAGTTGATGCATGCGCAGGGGGCGCAACCAGCTGCGCCAAAGGCATGTGAGTCCTGCACATCCACTGAGCACAAAACCGATGCATGTCCCACACTTTTCGAGGAATCAGGCGATGTCAATGCTCTTGGAGGATGGGATAATAGAAGGCCACAGAGGCAGAATCAGCCGCATTTTGGACTAGCCGCAAATGGGTTCAGATGGAAGGAGGAAAACAATTTCCAGAGGCAGTCCGCGGACCAGCGCGCACCACAGCAGACGCAACAAGCCGCGCCCTACAATCCACCGCATCGCCGCACTGACGCACCAGCACAGAACAACCAGCAACCGAGGCGATCCTTAGAAGATATCGTGGGGCAGCTAGCAGACGCAGTGCGCAAAAATGATGAGAAGTATGACAAGAGGTTCGAGTCCATTGAGAAGCAGCTATCACAGATCGCTACCACGGTGTATGAGCTGAAAAAGAGCGATGGCAACCTGCCTTCGCAAGTGATCCAGAACCCCAAGGGAGGAGTCAACGCAGTAACACTGAGGATTGGGCGCACGGTAGGAACAGAGCAGACCACGAAGGCGCCTGCGCAACCAGTTGCGCAGGTCCCAGAACCAACAGAGCAAAATGCGCAACCAGAGCAAGATGCGCAACCAGAAGCGCCAGCCAAAAGCCAGCAGGGCGAAGCGCCAGGTATGGCGCAATCAAAAGACAAAGGCATAAATCGTACTAACATACCTGCACCTTTCCCTGTACAGGCACCATCGGCTAGGAAGGAAGCGCTTGATAAGGAGCTCTACGAGTTATTCAGTAAGGTGGAAATAAACATTCCCCTTATTGAAGCAGTTCGGCAGATACCTAGGTACGCCAAGTTTCTAAAGGAGCTGTGCACAAACAAGAGAAGGAAAGGCGAGTGCGCACAGGTAATGCTAAATGCACAGGCCTCAGCGATCGTGCAGCATAAGGTACCACCTAAATGCCGGGATCCAGGTACGTTCACCATCCCCTGCACCTTAGGTAAGACCACAGTGAGCAATTGCATGATTGACTTAGGCGCATCCATAAATGTGCTTCCCTATTCCCTATATGCGTCATTGCGCCTTGGACCACTAAAGCCTGCAGGTCTCACCATTCAGCTAGCAGATCGGTCGTGCAAGCAACCGACGGGCATGATCGAGGACGTCCTAGTCCGAGTAGGAGAGCTGGTGTTCCCAGCAGATTTCTATGTCCTAGAAATTGAGGGTGAGTCAAGCAAGGGCAGTGCGCAGATCCTACTGGGCAGACCATTTTTGATGACAGCGCGCACCAAGATAGATGTGTGGAGGGGTACGCTCTCAATGGAGGTCGATGGCGAGGAGATTCATTTTAACATATTCAAAGGGATGCAGCACCCTCATGAGGACGCCACAGTTCACGCGATGGACAGCATAGATGACTTGGTTGCACAAGAACCTGAGACATTGGCCCAGGGAGAGTTGGAGGCGCAAGAGGATGAGCTGAGCAGTGCTCAACCAGCATCCAGACAGGTACACGATATAGTTAATGTCTGCACTGCTAATAAGATCTTGCCCTCTATTGAACAGGCACCCAAGGTCGAGCTGAAGCAACTCCCAGAGCACCTCAAATACATATTCCTGGGAGGACACCCTGCCAGTAATCATAAAGAAAGGATTAGAAGAGGAGCAGGAGGCGCGATTACAGCAGGTGCTGCGCAAGAACCAGCGCGCTATAGGATGGACGCTTGCTTATCTGCGCGGAGTGAGCCCGGACGTATGCATGCATAGGATCCTATTGGAATATGGTGCCAAACCATCCAGGGAGCCTCAGCACAGATTGAACCCAAACATGATGGAGGTGGTGCAGAAAGAGATCCTGAAGCTGCTTGACGCAGGAGTCATTTACCCAATCTCGGACAGCAAATGGGTATGTCCAGTGCACGTTGTGCCGAAGAAAGGAAGAATCACAAAAGAGGAGAATGCGCAGGGCGAGCTAGTCCCCAAGCGCATACAAACTGGATGGCGCATGTGCATCGACTACAGAAAGCTTAACGCAGTCACGCGCAAGGACCATTTCCCGCTACCCTTTATGGATCAGATGCTAGATCGATTAGCGGGGAAGCCCTACTTTTGCTTCTTGGACGGATACTCAGGGTACAATCAGATACCCATAGCTGCGGAAGATCAAGAGAAGACCACGTTTACCTGCCCATTCGGTACGTTTGCGTTTCGGAGCATCTCATTCGGGCCGTGTAACGCGCCAGGTACGTTCCAACGTTTAATCATGAGCATCTTTTCTGATATGATTGGTATATGCATAGAGGTGATCATGGATGATTTTACTGTGTACGGAGGTACCTTTGATGCATGCTTAACTCATCTTGATAAGGTCTTAGCGCGCTGCATTTCAAAAAACCTAGTGCTCAATTATGAGAAATGTCATTTCATGGTATCACATGGAGTAGTACTAGGACATATTATCTCGCAGGAAGGGATCAAGGTAGACAAAGCCAAAACAGATCTTATTTCTGATCTGCCTTATTCCACTAACGTGCGCGATGTGAAATCATTCCTTGGGCATGCTGGGTTTTACAGGCGCTTCATAAAAGATTTTTCTAAGATTTGTATACCCCTGTCTAACCTCTTGCAAAAGGATGTGTGTTTTGAATTTACTGATGAGTGCAGGGCCGCGTTTGACAAGCTGAAGGAGGCACTAATCAGTGCGCCAGTGATGCGCGCGCCAGACTGGAGCCTGCCATTTGAACTGATGTGCGACGCAAGCGACTATGCAGTAGGTGCAGTCCTGGGATAGCGAGTGGACAAGAAGCCGCACACCATTTATTATGCATCACGCACACTGGACGCTGCGCAGAGGAACTACACCACCACGGAAAAGGAGCTTCTGGCAATCGTGTTTGCACTGGAGAAGTTCCGCGCATATGTTCTTGGCGCCAGGGTCATTGTCTACACAGACCACGCAGCAATCCGTTACCTAATGTCCAGGAAGGAGACTAAGCCGTGCCTGATGCGCTGGGTGCTCCTACTTCAGGAATTCGACTTGGAAATCAAAGATAAGAAGGGCACGGAGAACACAGTCGCTGACCACCTGAGCAGGATCGTGAAAGCAGAGGAGCCAAGGCGAATCACAGAGACATTCCCTGACGAGCATCTGATGGCGCTGACAGGTAAGGTACCATGGTATGCGCACATTGCGAATTACCTGGTCACAGGTACGTTTCCTCCTCATTTCACTAAAACCCAATGCATGAGATTAAAACATGAGTCCAAGCATTACATTTGGGATGATCCGTATATGCTCAGAATAGGACCTGATAAGATTTTGAGGCGCTGCGTGCCTGACCATGAAATTAACTCTGTTTTGATGTTTTGTCATGCGCACGCATGTGGAGGACACCTTGGTCCAAAGCGCACGAGCAGAAAAATCCTGGATTGCGGATTTTATTGGCCGCACTTGTTTAGTGACTATTATAACCACTGCAGGAACTGTGACATGTGCCAGCGCACAGGGGGCATATCCGCGCGTAATGAGATGCCGCAGACGCCAATTCTAGTAGATGAAGTATTCGACATTTGGGGAATTGACTTCATGGGGCCATTGCCTCCATCTTCCGGATATGAGTATATATTGGTCGCGGTGGATTATGTCTCCACATGGGTTGAGGCCAAGGCTACCCGGAAGGATGATGGTAAGACGGTCGCTGATTTTTTGAGAACTAACATTTTCTGCAGGTACGGAGTGCCTAAGGTAGTCATAAGCGACCAAGGGACGCATTTTTGCAATAGGATTGTGGCGCAGGTGTTCAAGCATTATGGAGTGCGCCACAAGACGTCCACCGCTTACCACCCTCAGACGAATGGCCAGGCCGAGGTTTCCAACCGAGAGATCAAGCGTATCCTGGAGAAAACTGTGAGACCATCGCGCAAAGACTGGAGCCAGCGCCTTGATGATGCGCTGTGGGCATACCGAACAGCACATAAGACACCAATTGGGACTTCACCGTTTTGGTTGGTTTATGGAAAAGCGTTCCACCTGCCAGTGAAGTTAGAGCACAAAGCATGCTGGGCATTGCGCGTTTGCAACCTGAACCTAGACGAGGCTGGTAAGGAGCGCGCATTTGAGCTAAGCGAATTAGAAGAGCTGCGCCTGGATGCATATGAAGGGCTGCGCGATTACAAGGCGCGCACAAAGGAATTTCATGACAAAAATATCCTCAGACGCACCTTTGAGTCAGGAGACCAGGTACTATTGTTCTCCTCGCGCCTCAAGCTCATGCCTGGGAAGCTGCGCAGCAAATGGACGGGACCATACATGGTTACCAAGGTTTCCCCTACGGAACAATCGAGTTAGAAAACGAGCACCGGCATCGTTTTCAGGTCAATGGGCAGAGAGTCAAAAAGTATTTAGGAGAACCTTGGGATGGCACAGCGCGCGAAGTTGTATTGGCAGAGCCAGAGATAGCAGATGCGCAGGTTGCTGCGCCAGAGTCGCCACCAGATGCACCAGAAGGAGAACTGGGAACTATTGCTCATATTTCTTCTTCCTCTTTACCTAACCTCGGTACTTATGATTTATCACATACTTTTAACCATGCTGGCCACCCTTCCAATCCTTTGCGCAGGACCAAGAAGAACGCAACACACGCACGAGCGCGGGGTTTCTCAGGAGCAAGAGTGGGGGAGGTCGCTGGCACACTTTCATGCAAGTAGCGAGGTACAGTCGAGCCAACGACGTTAAACAAAGGCACTTGTCGGGAGGTAACCCGACACGTTTTACTTTTACATGTTTTTCTTTTAGTTTTCTAGTGTCTTTTAGCTAGTTTAAGACTTGTAGTTTTTTAGTCGCGTAGCAGTGCGCAATTCAGTGCGCAGGGCAGCTGCGCCAGTCAGAGGGGTATTGATAGAGCCTAGTTATACACGTTATTTAGATCATAAACCCATGCTTGTTTGCAATATTTTATGGGCAAGATTACTCGTTTCCACTATTTTTGTATATCAGGTCAGAACGAGTCCTTAAGTCGGATACGCGCTAACAGGCAGCGTTCTAGGAGTGAAAGATCAGCCTGTGGAGCTAGCGGCGCAAGCAAAAGAAGAAATGGCGAAGGACAGCAGAGGTGCGCTACCCGATTGCGCCAGTCAATGCTGTGCGCCAGGCGCAAAGTCCCAGTGACCAGACTTGGAAGTTGCCAAAAGATGAACTTCCTGGGGCACTATTTAAACAAAGAAAGTCTAGGGTTTCAGAAGAGGCGGAACACCATCACTCAGTGACATTCCAGAGGCGCTGCGCGGCAGAACTGAAAAACACACGGACCTGTCAAGGAGAGTTGCGCCAGCCGACTGCGCCAGCCAAGAGAAGACACTGCACGCACTGTTTGCTACCGTTTTCTTGGATTCAGTAGTTGTTATTTACTATTTTATGATGTTTACCACTAGCATGTCTAGCTAAACACTTAGTGTTGGTCGGGCATGAATCTATGATGTATTACCTTTGAGACTTGAGCTTAATGCATAGTTTATTTACTTGTATTAATTCTGTGCGCGCTGAGACAGTTAGTTGCATGAGTAGGGGAAGCCTTGAACCGCAAACTTACTTGTGTTGCTTGCTTGTCACCTGTTAAACTAGTTGCATGCGTAGGGGAAGCCTTGAACCGCAAACTTACCGTGACAATTAGGAGTAACGAGTTAGGGTAGGCAGCTGCTACTGTGACAGGATTCGCAGCTGTTTAGTCTAGTTCTAAGGATTAATAGCACATGAACTTTGAACGGAACATGCGCACGTGTTAGGAAGCCTTTACCGGACACTAACCCAAGTAAAGCATAAATTATAGGTGTTTTAGAGTCAATGATAAGGAATGCATTCATAGAGGATTGTCTGCCCAATACTTCTCATAAGTATAGTACTTCATCTCTACTGCTTGCGCACGTCTAGTGCAATTCCCTGAGTTACGATATTCGCTGTTATTCGCGCATCGCGCAAAACCCCCAATCACTCACGCAACCCCCGTTTTCTTAAGTGTAGGTTACTGGCTGAGACTCACTGCTTGCTCCCTGTGGAGATCGACCCTTACTTAACCGCTGTACTAGTGGGAGAGGAAGGAATTATATTTGACGCGCACAACGACGCGCGATCAAATTTTGGCGCCGTTGCCGGGGAGCAACACAGCTAAGTTTTAGCTAGCTTACATTTCTCATTTTAGTTATTTCATTTTGTTTTTGTTTTCTCGTTGTTGTTTTCTGACAGCGCGCAATCACATCAGCCTGCGCAACCTTGAAACAGTTGCGCTGCGCAGATTCTAGTTGCGCACTGACAGACGCAACAACCTCGTTGCCATTTAATTTCGTTTCTTGAGTTTGGATCAGGACATGGAGGATAACAGTGTGGTTGGAGATAACCTGGGAGACAGAACCCCAGAGGAAGCAAGGGCGCATAACCGCGCAGCCCTATTTAGAGAGGAAGTGCAGCGTGAGGACGACGCACGGATGGCCGCTGAACCATACATTGCGCCACCCGTTCGTCCAGTCGCGAGGCGCAGGACAGTGCGCGAAATGTCAGCCCCACTCACTGTTAACCAGCCATGGTGCATAGTGCTTCCGCCCGACGGACAGTTCGAACTAAGGAGCTCACTCATCCATCACATGCCCAAGTTTCACGGAATGAACAACGAAAATCCAGTCAAGCATGTGCGGGAGTTCCTAATCATTTGCGAGAACATGAAGGCTTTGGGGGAAAACGATGAAGCGCTGAAGATGAAAGCGTTCCCTTTTTCATTGAGCGATGCAGCCAAACACTGGCTGATGAGCCTACCCGCAGGATCAATCCACACATGGGAGCAGCTGCAGAAGAAATTCTTAGATAAATTTTATCCAGCAGCGAAGATCGCGCTGCTCAGAAGGGAATTGGCCGCGCCAAGGCAAGGCGCAGGGGAGTCTCTGTCAGAATACTACGAGCGTTTCAGGGAGCTAGAAGCCAACTGCTACAATCACGGGCTTCCCCAGAATGTGCTGATAGAGAACTTTCTGAATGGACTGCTGCCCATGGAGCTGCGACTACTGAATGCATGCGCAGGAGGGGACATTTGCAACATGTACCCGGAGGATGCATGGCAGCTGATAGAAGATTCTGCTGGGCAGGTAAGACATCAATTGACACTTGAAAGTAGTCGTAATCGTTCTGTGCATCAGGTAGAGGCAAGCGCTGAGATCAAAGAAATGAAGGCCATGCTACAGAAGCTGATGAGTGCGCAGAGCGCACAACCAGTTGCACCAAAGGTATGTGAATTCTGCAGGTTCACTGAGCACAAGACAGACGAGTGCCCAACACTTTTTGAAGAAACTGGAGATGTAAATGCCCTTGGAGGATGGGACAACAGAGGACCGCAGAGGCAGAATCAGCCGCGCTTTGGGCTTGCTGCAAATGGATTCAGATGGAGAGAAGAGAACAATTTCCAGAGGCAGCCCACTGATCAGCGCGCACCACAGCAGACGCAACAGGCTGCACCCTACAATCCACCGCATCGCCGCACAGACGCACCAGCGCAGAACAGTCAGCAACCAAAGCGATCCTTGGAAGATATCATGGGGCAGCTAGCAGACACAGTGCGCAAGAATGACGAAAAGTATGACAAGAGGTTCGAATCCATAGAAAAGCATCTATCACAAATTGCAACCACGGTGTATGAGCTGAAAAAGAGCGATGACAACCTGCCTTCGCAAGTGATTCAGAACCCTAAGGGAGGAGTTAATGCAGTAACACTGAGGACTGGGCGCACAGTGGGAACAGAGCAGACCGCGCAGGCGCCCGCGCAACCAGTTGCGCAAGTCCCAGATCCAGCAGCTCAGAGTGCGCAACCAGAGCCAGAGGCGCAATCAGAAGCGCTAACCACGAACCAGCAGGGCAATGCACCAGGTATGTCTCACTCGAAAAACAAGAACAAAAATTGTACTAACATACCTGCTCCTTTCCCTGTGCAGGCACCACTGGCGAGAAAAGAAGCACTGGACAAGGAACTGTATGAGCTGTTCAGCAAGGTGGAAATCAACATACCTCTCATAGAAGCTATTCGACAGATTCCCAGGTATGCGAAGTTTTTAAAAGAGCTGTGCACGAATAAAAGAAGGATAGGCGAATGCGCACAGGTAATGCTAAATGCGCAGGCCTCAGCAATCGTGCAGCAAAAGGTACCACCTAAGTGCCGAGATCCAGGTACATTCACTATCCCTTGCACCTTAGGTAAAACCACGGTAAGCAACTGCATGATCGATTTAGGCACATCAATCAATTTATTACCATATTCTCTCTATGCGACCTTGCGCCTTGGACCACTAAAACCTGCAGGTCTCACAATTCAGCTAGCAGATAGATCGTGCAAACAACCTGCAGGCATGATAGAAGATGTCCTAGTTCGAGTAGGAGAGCTGGTGTTCCCAGCAGACTTTTATGTGCTCGAAATGGAGGGTGAATCAAGCGCCAGCGGTGCGCAGATCCTCCTAGGCAGACCGTTTCTGATGACTGCGCGCACGAAGATAGACGTGTGGAGGGGCACGCTCTCCATGGAGGTAGATGGCGAAGAAATCCATTTCAACATCTTCAAAGGGATGCAGCACCCACATGAGGACGCTACCGTGCACGCAATGGACAGCTTTGACGACTTAGTCACAGAAGCGCAGTGTGCGAGCGCAACCATAGGACCAGAGCTACTGACACAGGCAGAACTGGAGGAGCAAGAGAAGGAGCTAAGCAGTGCTGAACCAGCATCCACACAGGTACGTGATATAGTTCATATTTGCACCGCTAACAAAACCTTGCCCTCTGTTGAGCAGGCACCCAAGATCGAACTGAAGCAACTCCCGGAGCATCTCAAGTACATTTTCTTGGGAGATGAGGACACCCTGCCAGTGATCATCAAGAGGGGATTGGAAGAAGAGCAGGAGGCGCGTTTACAACAGGTGCTGCGCAGGAACCAGCGCGCTATTGGATGGACTCTTGCTGATCTGCGCGGAGTGAGCCCAGACGTGTGCATGCACCGGATTCTGTTGGAAGATGGTGCCAAGCCATCCAGGGAGGCTCAGCGCAGGTTAAACCCAAATATGATGGAGGTAGTGCAAAAGGAAGTTCTGAAGTTGCTTGACGCAGGGGTCATTTACCCAATCTCAGACAGCAGATGGGTCAGCCCGGTGCACATTGTGCCAAAGAAAGGAGGAATCACGGTGGAGGAGAATGCGCAGGGCGAGCTAGTTCCCAAGCGCATACAGACTGGCTGGCGCATGTGCATCGACTACAGGAAGCTGAACGCTGTAACGCGCAAGGACCACTTCCCGCTACCCTTCATGGACCAAATGCTGGATCGCTGATCGCGCGTCGTTGTGCGCGTCAAATATAATTCCTTCCTCTCCCACTAGTACAGTGGTTAAGTAAGGGTCGATCTCCACAGGGAGCAAGCAGTGAGTCTCAGCTAGTAACCTACACTTAAGAAAACGGGGGTTGCGTGAGTGATTGGGGGTTTTGCGCGATGCGCGAATAACAGCGAATATCGTAACTCAGGGAATTGCACTAGACGTGCGCAAGCAGTAGAGATGAAGTACTATATTTATGAGAAGTATTGGGCAGACAATCCTCTATGAATGCATTCCTTATCATCGACTCTAAACATCTATAGCTTGTGGTTTACTTGGGTGAGTGTCCGGTAAAGGCCTCCTAACACGTGCGCATGTTCCGTTCAAAGTTCATGTGCTATTAATCCTTAGAACTAGACTAAACAGCTACGAATCCTGTCACAGTAGCAGCTGCCTACCCTAACTCGTTACTCCTAGTTGTCACGGTAAGTTTGCGGTTCAAGGCTTCCCCTACGCATGCAACTAGTTTAACATGTGACAAGCGAGCTACACAAGTAAGTTTGCGGTTCAAGGCTTCCCCTACTCATGCAACTAACTGTCTCAGTACGCGCAGGATTAATACAAATAAATAAACTACGCATTAAGCTCAAGTCTCAAAGGTAATACATCATAGATTCATGCCCGACCAACACTAAGTGTTTAGCTAGACATGCTAGTGGTAAACATCATAAAATAGTAAGTAACAACTACTGAATCCGAGAAAACGGTAGCAAACAGTGCGTGCAGGGTCTTCTCTTGGCTGGCGCAGTCGGCTGGCGCAACTCTCCTTGACAGGTCCGTGTGTTTTCCAGTTCTGCCGCGCAGTGCCTCTGGAATGTCACTGAGTGATGACGTCCGCCTCTCTGTGTGTCCTTTGAAACCCTAGACTTTCTTTGTTTAAATAGTGCCCCAGGAAGTTCATCTTTTGGCAACTTCCAAGTCTGGTCACTGGGACTTTGCGCCTGGCGCACAGCATTGATTGGCGCAATCGGGTGGCGCACCTCTGCTGTCCTTCGCCATTTCTTCTTTTGTTTGCACCGCTAGCTCCACAGGCTGATCTTTCACCCCTAGAACGCTGCCTGTTAGCGCGTATCCGACTTAAGGACTCGTTCTGACCTGATATACAAAAATAGTGGAAACGAGTAATCTTGCCCATAAAATATTGCAAACAAGCATGGGTTTATGATCTAAATAACATGTATAACTAGGCTCTATCAAACCCCCCACACTTACCCCTTGTTCGTCCCGAACAAGTACTGAAACGCGGATACAATTACCTTTTCTGGAGACTAGCGCACAGCCCTTGCATTCTAGCGCAAGATGCACAGTTGCTTCAACTTGTGCTGCTCTATCACCTGCGCACAACTGCACTCAATAGTTCTAATATAATAATCCCGAAATTTCGTTACCTCTCAGCCGGGATGAAGGTCTTTGGATGACTGGGAGATAGCTCTTCTTAGGCTCCTGGTTGTCAGCTCCCGCTCCGAAGATAGGTATATGGTTTCTTGCGCGAGCTTCTTCCAGTGCGTGATTCGTTCGCACACTTCCTGGGAACCTGAGCCTTTGATGATATCCTTATGGTCTTGCGCACGCGGGTACTAGGTAGTGCGCATGCTGATTCTTTGTAACGCACATCATCTGCTTTTGCTGGTATTTTCTTTTGTACAGCTTCCTTTCCAATTTCTTTTTATTCCCAGAACAGTTCCAATCTCAGCCTTCGGATAGCAGCTATGGAACTCGTTCCGCTCTCCCTCCTTGGTTCGTCTGCGCCGGTCAGCGCACGCGTTTACATCCGCGCCCGCTTTCCTTAGCTTGACATCCAGAGAGAAGGTGGTCTGTTTTCCCACCTCGCCACGCTTTGGGTATTTTGCCTTTTGCATCCGCGTGACTGAGCGCGCTCTTTTGTTCCGAAGGTTGCGAAGCACCGGCCTCTACTAGCGCAATCGACCATATACCTCGCCTTCGAAGCAGAAGCGACTAACCGCCTCTCTGGAGCATTTATATCAACTCCACATCCCCTGTATATCCCAACTAACAGGAGCAGAAAAAACGAAAAAATTATGCTAAAACAGTAGATAGCAGTGCACGCAATACGGATAGCGCAAAACAAGCTGGAGCGCATGCGCATGCGCATCCTGCACCTTAGCGCACTACTGCTACTAGTTTTCTTCAACTTAACTAAGCTATACTAAAAATGCTAAAAACATGAAATGTAAGAGTAACGCCCCCCCCCCCCCCCACACTTGAACAGAGACGTGTCCCCACGACTCAAGCTCAAGCGCACGGAGGTTGCGCACATGCATGCAATGCAACGGAAATAAAGAATATAAGAGTGAACACCAATAGTCACACAAAATATAGCAAGGGAGTCACAGAATGTATGGCACAAATATTCAGCACACATAATAGTCAACTAGACGCAGCAAACATAAAAGACACCACCCTAAAGAAAATCACGGCGCCTGCCCAAAGCCTTAGAAGTCCTCCGAGCTAGAATCAGCTGCTGACCCATGCGCCTCATTCTCTGAAGAATCAGTCATGCAGTCGGTGCTGGAGGATGGTGGCACAATGGTGAGGGGGTCAGGCTGCTCGTCCTCGGAAAGTGACTCCCATATGGAATCGGAGTCTATGTTGGGAAAGTTAATGGGGGACTCCGGAACAGAAGGCCGGGCAGGGGAAGCTACTGGTGATGGTACCGGTGCCGGTTCAGGTTCAGGGGTGGGCTCTGCTGCTGGGGCTGCTGGTTCTGGTGCGGGCGCTGCTGGGGCTGAGGCTGGAGAGGGTGCTGGAGCTGGAGCTGCTGAAGTTTCTGGGGTTCGGGTAGGAGGTGGATGGTGCAGGCTGAGGAGAGGGGGAATTGCGTCTCCAAATTTCCACCCGGATGGTGGACTCATACTTAAATCCGCCCCCTCTGGCGCTAAGTACTCGAGCACGCGCATGACGTTGAACAGCATGCGCTGCTCGGCAGTGGCTTCCTCAGGCGCCGCCTCAGTCTCAGTCCTTGGGCGCTTGGCAGGGGCACGCGGGGGAGAGTCCTCTATGGAAATGGTCACTGGCTCCCCTAATGGTGCGCGGGTCCTCTGTTGCGCTCCAGTCTGCGCCCGAGTCCTTGGGCGCCTGACTAGAGGCACCTCTGGTTCTAGGGCCTCCTCCATCTCTTCGTCTGTTGCGGCGGCTGCTGCGGCTGCTGCTGCGCCTGCAGCTGCGCCCTGCGCACTGCTCTCGGCCCTGGCCCGCGCACTGCTCTCTACTCTGGCCCTCGGTGGTCTGGCTGGCTGCAGGTGGTAGCACCACTCTAGTGTGCCATCGTCCCGAACGGCTACCGCCCTGATTTGCAGCATGTGGGCGCGGTCCAGAGGTATAGGCTGCACCAAGGTGTGCTCTGGCACCTCGGGCTCTCCATGTAAACTCCGCAGCAAGTGCGTGATAAGCCCTCCACACGTCAGCGGCCCTCTCATGCTGACTCGGCTCCAATGGTGCACCATGTTCAGGATGAACAGCACCTTCCGCTCATAATAAAGCCCCGTCAAAATCTCCATATCCAGGAGGCTGATCTTTGGAGCGCCGTTGAAACGGCCAATGATTGCGTAGGCCACGATGCGCCACAAGTAGAACAGCCACGGGTCGCGCAGCTCTCGGCCCCTGCTGCGCCCCGCGGCGAATGCTGGCCCTGTTGCCATGTCCCTCCAAGCCTCCTGGTTATTGTGCGTGTCTAACTCCTCCTCACGCACCTTGGCGCACCCGAATGCGCGCCTCAGCCTCCTTTCCGAGGCTATGAACCAGACACCCCTGTGTCTATATCTGATCTCCCTGTCCCCCGCCTCCATAGACGCCAGGAACTCACACGTATCCTCCTGGTCTGCTGCGCTGCGGAGGTCCATTAGCGCCTCCCAACCGGCAATCGCTAGCCTCTGCGCCACGAGGTCCTCTAACCCTACCTCGCGCAGGAAATCTCGACAGATGTACGGTGTCCCGTACATGTCCAGGCTAATGAATGCTGCGTACTTGTTAGCGAAAGCCGCTGGGGTCACTTGGTCTGCGGCGGGTCTCATCTTGCGCTGGCTCCGGTCAATCGCGGTCTATGCTCCCCAAAACCCTAAAAATCGAAACTGCCCAGAATCCTCTGAAAATTGCACCGAACGAGCGCCTACTGGTCGCCTACACAACGCACAAAACAGCACTCCAAACCGCGCACTCTAGCCTGGTGCGATTTCAGAACCCTAAAAACTGTCTTCTCCGCGCAAACCCTAACAGAAGCGGCTCAAAGCGGGATCGGGGGTTACCTGGGTGCTGTGTGGTCGTGTGGTTCTTGAATCTCTCTAGACGGACGGTGGGATGGGCGCTGGGCGACGGCAGAGGTCTGAGGGCGGGAGCTTGTGTGTAACGGTCGAGTGAAAAAGTGCTGGGAATTATTCTAAGTCTGGCCTTATATACCCCCTATGGCTAGCGCAACTGACCTGCGCATTGATAGGCGCACGGTCCTGCGCATTTGTGTGACTACAAAAAAACTACCAAACCCTATTCTAACTAAAAAAACACGCAAAAACGAAACAAGCAGAATAAAATGTGCCAAAATAAAATGTGTCGGGTTACCTCCCGACAAGTGCCTTTGTTTAACGTCGTTGGCTCGACGGTACCTCGTTACGTGCCAAGTAGTGCGTCTGCAGCCTCCCCCACTCTTGCTCCTGAGTGTCCCTGCGCCAGTGCTTGTGTGACGATCTCAGTGGTCCTGCGCAAAGGATAAAAGGAGAGGTCAGCATGTGATACATTATTCGTAAGGAGGGCAGATGCAGAGGAAGAGGAGATATAGGCGATGGGTGCTAGGTCTCCCTCTGAAACATCTGGTGGTGCGTCTGGCGCAACAGCTTGCTCGTCTACTATCTCTGGCTCGGCCAAGTCAATGTTGCGTGCTGCGCCATCCCAAGGTTCGCCCAAGTACCGTTTGACTCTCTGCCCGTTAACCTGAAAACGATGCTGGTGCCCGTCTTCTAATTCAATTGTGCCGTAGGGGAAAACCTTGGTGACGGTGTATGGTCCCGTCCACTTGCTGCGCAGCTTCCCAGGCATGAGCTTCAGGCGTGATGAAAATAATAATACCTGATCGCCTGGTTCAAATGTGCGCCGGAGGATGTGCTTGTCATGAAACGCCTTGGTGCGCGCTTTGTAATCGCGCAGTCCCTCATAGGCGTCCAGGCGCAGCTCTTCTAGTTCGCTCAGCTCAAATGCGCGTTCTTGTCCTGCCTCCTCCAAGTTCAAGTTGCAAATACGTAGAGCCCAATATGCCTTGTGCTCGAGCTCCACTGGCAGGTGGCATGCCTTCCCATAGACCAGCCGGAATGGTGAGGTTCCAATGGGTGTCTTGTGTGCAGTGCGGTACGCCCATAGCGCATCATCCAAGCGCTGGCTCCAATCCTTGCGCGACGGCCTCACAGTCTTTTCCAAGATGCGCTTGATCTCTCTGTTAGAAACTTCGGCCTGTCCATTCGTCTGCGGATGGTAAGCGGTGGACGTCTTGTGGCGCACCCCATAGTGCTTGAAGACTTGCGCCACAACCCTGTTGCAGAAGTGCGTCCCCTGGTCGCTGATAACTGCCTTAGGCACGCCGTACCTGCAAAATATGTTAGTTCTGAGAAAATCAGCGACAGTCTTACCATCATCCTTGCGCGTGGCCTTAGCTTCGACCCATTTGGATACGTAATCCACGGCCACCAGTATGTACTCGTAGCCGGCAGATGGGGGAAATGGACCCATGAAGTCGATTCCCCAAACATCGAACACTTCATCCACCAGAATCGGGGTCTGCGACATCTCGTTGCGCGCGGATATTCCTCCAGTGCGCTGGCACCTGTCACACTTCCTGCAGTGGTCATAGGCATCTCTGAATAGGTGCGGCCAGTAGAATCCATAGTCCAAGATCTTCCTGCTCGTGCGCTTGGGACCGAAATGTCCTCCACAGGCGTGCGCATGACAAAACATCAATACAGAGTTAATCTCATGGTCAGGCACGCAACGTCTTAATATCCGATCTGGACCTATTCTAAGCATGTAAGGATCATCCCAAAGATAATGCTTGGACTCATGTTTCAATCGCATGCACTGAGTTTTATTGAAATGAGGAGGGAACGCACCTGTGACCAGGTAATTTGCGATATGCGCATACCATGGTACCTTACCTGTTAGCGCCATTAGATGCTCGTCAGGGAATGTCTCCTTGATCTGCCCTGGCTCCTCATCCTTTATGATCCTGCTCAGATGATCAGCGACGGTATTTTCTGTGCCCTTCTTATCTTTGATCTCTAAATCGAATTCCTGAAGCAGAAGTACCCAACGCATCAGGCGCGGCTTGGTCTCTTTCTTGGATATGAGGTAGCGGATAGCGGCGTGGTCCGTGTAGATGATGACTCTGGCGCCTAGAACATATGCTCGGAACTTCTCCAGCGCAAATACAATTGCCAGAAGCTCCTTCTCCGTGGTGGTGTAGTTCTTCTGCGCGGAGTCCAGTGTGCGCGATGCATAGTAGATGGCATGCGGCTTCTTGTCCTCGCGCTGCCCCAAGACTGCTCCTACTGCGTAGTCACTTGCGTCACACATCAGCTCGAATGGCAGGTTCCAGTCTGGTGCGCGCATCACTGGCGCACTGGTCAGCGCTTCTTTCAGCTTATCGAACGCCGCCCTGCACTCATCAGTAAAATCGAAGCACACGTCTTTTTGCAACAGGTTAGACAGGGGTATGCAAATCTTAGAGAAATCCTTAATAAAACGCCTGTAAAACCCAGCATGCCCTAAGAACGATTTCACGTCGCGCACGTTGGTGGCATAAGGCAGATTAGAAATAATATCTATCTTAGCTTTGTCTACCTTAATACCCTCCTCGGAAATGATATGACCCAATACTACTCCGTGCGTAACCATGAAATGACACTTCTCGTAGTTTAGCACTAGGTTCTTAGAGATGCAGCGTGCTAAGACTTTATCTAGATGTGTTAAGCATGCATCAAAGGTACTCCCATATACAGTGAAGTCATCCATGAACACTTCTATACATATACCAATCATATCAGAGAAAATGCTCATGACGAGGCGTTGGAACGTACCTGGCGCGTTGCACAGCCCAAAAGACATACGCCGAAACGCAAATGTTCCGAAGGGGCATGTGAACGTGGTCTTCTCTTGATCCTCCGCAGCTATGGGTATCTGATTGTAACCTGAATATCCGTCCAAAAAACAAAAGTAAGGTTTACCTGCCAAGCGATCCAGCATCTGGTCCATGAAGGGTAGCGGGAAGTGGTCCTTGCGCGTTACAGCGTTCAGCTTCCTGTAGTCGATGCACATGCGCCAGCCAGTCTGTATGCGCTTGGGAACTAGCTCGCCCTGCGCATTCTCCTCCACCGTGATTCCTCCTTTCTTTGGCACAACGTGCACCGGGCTGACCCATCTGCTGTCTGAGATTGGGTAAATGACCCCTGCGTCAAGCAACTTCAGAACTTCCTTTTGCACTACCTCCATCATATTTGGGTTTAACCTGCGCTGAGCCTCCCTGGATGGTTTGGCGCCGTCTTCCAACAGAATTCGGTGCATGCACACGTCCGGGCTCACTCCGCGCAGATCAGCAAGAGTCCATCCAATAGCGCGCTGGTTCCTGCGCAGCACCTGTTGTAAGCGCGCCTCCTGCTCGTTTTCCAATCCCTTCTTGATGATCACTGGCAGGGTGTCCTCATCTCCCAAGAAAATGTACTTGAGATGCTCCGGGAGTTGCTTCAGTTCGATCTTGGGTGCCTGCTCAACAGAGGGCAAGGTTTTGTTAGCGGTGCAAATATGAACTATATCACGTACCTGTGTGGATGCTGGTTCAGCACTGCTTAGCTCCTTCTCTTGCTCCTCCAATTCTGCCTGTGTCAGTAGCTCTGGTCCTATGTTTGCGCTCGCACACTGCGCTTCTGTGACTAAGTCGTCAAAGCTGTCCATTGCGTGCACGGTAACGTCCTCATGTGGGTGCTGCATCCCTTCGAAGATGTTGAAATGGATTTCTTCGCCATCTACCTCCATGGAGAGCGTGCCCCTCCACACGTCTATCTTCGTGCGCGCAGTCATCAGAAACGGTCTGCCTAGGAGGATCTGCGCACCGCTGGCGCTTGATTCACCCTCCATTTCGAGCACATAAAAGTCTGCTGGGAACACCAGCTCTCCTACTCGAACTAGGACATCTTCTATCATGCCTGCAGGTTGTTTGCACGATCTATCTGCTAGCTGAATTGTGAGACCTGCAGGTTTTAGTGGTCCAAGGCGCAAGGTCGCATAGAGAGAATATGGTAATAAATTGATTGATGCGCCTAAATCGATCATGCAGTTGCTTACCGTGGTTTTACCTAAGGTGCAAGGGATAGTGAATGTACCTGGATCTCGGCACTTAGGTGGTACCTTTTGCTGCACGATTGCTGAGGCCTGCGCATTTAGCATTACCTGTGCGCATTCGCCTGTCCTTCTTTTATTCGTGCACAGCTCTTTTAAAAACTTCGCATACCTGGGAATCTGTCGAATAGCTTCTATGAGAGGTATGTTGATTTCCACTTTGCTGAACAGCTCATACAGTTCCTTGTCCAGTGCTTCTTTTCTCGCCAGTGGTGCCTGCACAGGGAAAGGAGCAGGTATGTTAGTACAATTTTTGTTCTTGTTTTTCGAGTGAGACATACCTGGCGCATTGCCCTGCTGGTTTGTGGTTGGCGCTTCTGATTGCGCCTCTGGCTCTGGTTGCGCACTCTGATCTGCTGGATCTGGGACTTGCGCAACTGGTTGCGCGGGCGCCTGCGCGGTCTGCTCTGTTCCCACTGTGCGCCCAGTCCTCAGTGTTACTGCGTTAACTCCTCCCTTAGGGTTCTGAATCACTTGCGAAGGCAGGTTGCCATCGCTCTTTTTCAGTTCATACACTGTGGTTGCAATTTGTGATAGGTGTTTTTCTATGGATTCGAACCTCTTGTCATACTTTTCGTCATTCTTGCGCACTGTGTCGGCTAGCTGCCCCATGATATCTTCCAAGGATCGCCGTGGTTGCTGACTGTTCTGCGCTGGTGCGTCTGTGCGGCGATGCGGTGGATTGTAGGGTGCAGCATGTTGCGTCTGCTGTGGTGCGCGCTGATCAGTGGGCTGCCTCTGGAAATTGTTCTCTTCTCTCCATCTGAAACCATTTGCAGCAAGCCCAAAGCGCGGCTGATTCTGCCTCTGCGGTCCTCTGTTGTCCCATCCTCCAAGGGCATTTACATCTCCAGTTTCTTCAAAAAGTGTTGGGCACTCGTCTGTCTTGTGCTCAGTGGACCTGCAGAATTCACATACCTTTGGTGCAGCTGGTTGTGCGCTCTGCGCACTCATCAGCTTCTGTAGCATGGCCTTCATTTCTTTGATCTCAGCGCTTGCCTCTACCTGATGCACAGAACGATTACGACTACTTTCAAGTGTCAATTGATGTCTTACCTGTCCAGCAGAATCTTCTATCAGCTGCCATGCATCCTCCGGGTACATGTTGCAAATGTCCCCTCCTGCGCATGCATTCAGTAGTCGCAGCTCCATGGGCAGCAGTCCATTCAGAAAGTTCTCTATCAGCACATTCTGGGGAAGCCCGTGATTGTAGCAGTTGGCTTCTAGCTCCCTGAAACGCTCGTAGTATTCTGACAGGGACTCCCCTGCGCCTTGCCTTGGCGCGGCCAATTCCCTTCTGAGCAGCGCAATCTTCGCTGCTGGATAAAATTTGTCTAAGAATTTCTTCTGCAGCTGCTCCCATGTGTGGATTGATCCTGCGGGTAGGCTCATCAGCCAGTGTCTGGCTGCATCGCTCAATGAAAATGGGAACGCTTTCATCTTCAGCGCTTCATCGTTTTCCCCCAAAGCCTTCATGTTCTCGCAAATGATTAGGAACTCCCGCACATGCTTGACTGGATTTTCGTTGTTCATTCCGTGAAACTTGGGCATGTGATGGATGAGTGAGCTTCTTAGTTCGAACTGTCCGTCGGGCGGAAGCACTATGCACCATGGCTGGTTAACAGTGAGTGGGGCCGACATTTCGCGCACTGTCCTGCGCCTCGCGACTGGACGAACGGGTGGCGCAATGTATGGTTCAGCGGCCATTCGTGCGTCGTCCTCACGCTGCACTTCCTCTCTGAATAGGGCTGCGCGGTTATGTGCCCTTGCTTCCTCTGGGGTTCTGTCTCCCAGGTTATCTCCAACCACACTGTTATCCTCCATGTCCTGATCCAAACTCAAGAAACGAAATTAAATGGCAACGAAGTTGTTGCGTCTGTCAGTGCGCAACTAGAATCTGCGCAGCACAACTGTTTCAAGGTTGCGCAGGCTGATGTGATTGCGCGCTGTCAGAAACAACAACGAGAAAACAAAACAAAATGAAATAACTAAAATGAGGAATGTAAGCTAGCTAAAACTTAGCTGTGTTGCTCCCCGGCAACGGCGCCAAAATTTGATCGCGCGTCGTTGTGCGCGTCAAATATAATTCCTTCCTCTCCCACTAGTACAGTGGTTAAGTAAGGGTCGATCTCCACAGGGAGCAAGCAGTGAGTCTCAGCTAGTAACCTACACTTAAGAAAACGGGGGTTGCGTGAGTGATTGGGGGTTTTGCGCGATGCGCGAATAACAGCGAATATCGTAACTCAGGGAATTGCACTAGACGTGCGCAAGCAGTAGAGATGAAGTACTATATTTATGAGAAGTATTGGGCAGACAATCCTCTATGAATGCATTCCTTATCATCGACTCTAAACATCTATAGCTTGTGGTTTACTTGGGTGAGTGTCCGGTAAAGGCCTCCTAACACGTGCGCATGTTCCGTTCAAAGTTCATGTGCTATTAATCCTTAGAACTAGACTAAACAGCTACGAATCCTGTCACAGTAGCAGCTGCCTACCCTAACTCGTTACTCCTAGTTGTCACGGTAAGTTTGCGGTTCAAGGCTTCCCCTACGCATGCAACTAGTTTAACATGTGACAAGCGAGCTACACAAGTAAGTTTGCGGTTCAAGGCTTCCCCTACTCATGCAACTAACTGTCTCAGTACGCGCAGGATTAATACAAATAAATAAACTACGCATTAAGCTCAAGTCTCAAAGGTAATACATCATAGATTCATGCCCGACCAACACTAAGTGTTTAGCTAGACATGCTAGTGGTAAACATCATAAAATAGTAAGTAACAACTACTGAATCCGAGAAAACGGTAGCAAACAGTGCGTGCAGGGTCTTCTCTTGGCTGGCGCAGTCGGCTGGCGCAACTCTCCTTGACAGGTCCGTGTGTTTTCCAGTTCTGCCGCGCAGTGCCTCTGGAATGTCACTGAGTGATGACGTCCGCCTCTCTGTGTGTCCTTTGAAACCCTAGACTTTCTTTGTTTAAATAGTGCCCCAGGAAGTTCATCTTTTGGCAACTTCCAAGTCTGGTCACTGGGACTTTGCGCCTGGCGCACAGCATTGATTGGCGCAATCGGGTGGCGCACCTCTGCTGTCCTTCGCCATTTCTTCTTTTGTTTGCACCGCTAGCTCCACAGGCTGATCTTTCACCCCTAGAACGCTGCCTGTTAGCGCGTATCCGACTTAAGGACTCGTTCTGACCTGATATACAAAAATAGTGGAAACGAGTAATCTTGCCCATAAAATATTGCAAACAAGCATGGGTTTATGATCTAAATAACATGTATAACTAGGCTCTATCAATCGCTTGGCAGGTAAGCCTTACTTTTGTTTTTTGGACGGATATTCAGGTTACAATCAGATACCCATAGCTGCGGAGGATCAAGAGAAGACCACGTTCACATGCCCATTCGGCACTTTTGCGTTTCGGCGTATGTCTTTTGGGCTGTGCAACGCGCCAGGTACGTTCCAACGCCTCGTCATGAGCATTTTCTCTGATATGATTGGTATATGTATAGAAGTGTTCATGGATGATTTCACTGTATATGGGAGTACCTTTGATGCATGCTTAACACATCTAGATAAGGTCTTAGCGCGCTGCATCTCTAAGAACTTAGTGCTAAACTACGAGAAGTGTCATTTCATGGTTACGCACGGAGTAGTACTGGGTCATATCATTTCAGAGGAGGGTATTAAGGTAGACAAAGCTAAGATAGATATTATTTCTAATCTGCCTTATGCCACCAACGTGCGCGACGTGAAATCGTTCTTAGGGCATGCTGGGTTTTACAGGCGTTTTATTAAGGATTTCTCTAAGATTTGCATACCCCTGTCTAACCTGTTGCAAAAAGACGTGTGCTTCGATTTTACTGATAAGTGCAGGGCGGCGTTCGATAAACTGAAAGCAGCGCTGACCAGTGCGCCAGTGATGCGCGCCCCAGACTGGAACCTGCCATTTGAGCTGATGTGTGACGCAAGTGACTACGCAGTGGGAGCAGTCTTGGGGCAGCGCGAGGACAAGAAGCCGCATGCCATCTACTATGCATCGCGCACACTAGACTCCGCGCAAAAGAACTACACCACCACAGAGAAGGAGCTTCTGGCAATTGTATTTGCGCTGGAGAAGTTCCGAGCATATGTTCTAGGCGCCAGAGTCATCATCTACACGGACCACGCAGCTATCCGCTACCTCATATCCAAGAAAGAGACCAAGCCGCGCCTGATGCGCTGGGTACTTTTGCTTCAGGAATTCGATTTAGAGATCAAAGATAAGAAGGGCACAGAAAATACCGTCGCTGATCACCTGAGCAGGATCATAAAGGATGAGGAGCCAGGGCAGATCAAGGAGACATTCCCTGACGAGCATCTGATGGCGCTAACAGGTAAGGTACCATGGTATGCGCATATCGCAAATTACCTGGTCACAGGTGCGTTCCCTCCTCATTTCAATAAAACTCAGTGCATGCGATTGAAACATGAGTCCAAGCATTATCTTTGGGATGATCCTTACATGCTTAGAATAGGTCCAGATCGGATATTAAGACGTTGCGTGCCTGACCATGAGATTGACTCTGTATTGATGTTTTGTCATGCGCACGCCTGTGGAGGACATTTCGGTCCCAAGCGCACGAGCAGGAAGATCTTGGACTGCGGATTCTACTGGCCGCACCTGTTCAGAGATGCCTATGACCACTGCAGGAAGTGTGACAGGTGCCAGCGCACTGGAGGAATCTCCGCGCGCAACGAGATGCCGCAGACCCCGATTTTGGTGGATGAAGTGTTCGATGTTTGGGGAATCGACTTCATGGGTCCATTTCCCCCATCTGCCGGCTACGAGTACATACTGGTGGCCGTGGATTACGTATCCAAATGGGTCGAAGCTAAAGCCACGCGCAAGGATGATGGTAAGACTGTCGCTAATTTTCTCAGAACTAACATATTTTGCAGGTACGGAGTGCCTAAGGCAGTTATCAGCGACCAGGGGACGCACTTCTGCAACAGGGTTGTGGCGCAAGTCTTCAAGCACTATGGGGTGCGCCACAAGACGTCCACCGCTTACCATCCGCAGACGAATGGACAGGCCGAAGTTTCTAACAGAGAGATCAAGCGCATCTTGGAAAAGACTGTGAGGCCGTCGCGCAAGGATTGGAGCCAGCGCCTGGATGATGCGCTATGGGCATACCGCACTGCACACAAGACACCCATTGGAACCTCACCATTACGGCTGGTCTATGGGAAGGCATGCCACCTGCCAGTGGAGCTCGAGCACAAGGCATATTGGGCCTTACGTATTTGCAACTTGAACTTGGAGGAGGCAGGACAAGAACGCGCATTTGACCTGAGCGAACTAGAAGAGCTGCGCCTGGACGCCTATGAGGGACTGCGCGATTACAAAGCGCGCACCAAGGCGTTTCATGACAAGCACATCCTCCGGCGCACATTTGAACCAGGCGATCAGGTATTATTATTTTCATCACGCCTGAAGCTCATGCCTGGGAAGCTGCGCAGTAAGTGGACGGGACCATACACCGTCACCAAGGTTTTCCCCTACGGCACAATTGAATTGGAAGACGGGCACCAGCATCGTTTTCAGGTTAACGGGCAGAGAGTCAAACGGTACTTGGGCGAACCTTGGGATGGCGCAGCACGCAACATTGACTTGGCCGAGCCAGCGATAGTAGACGAGCAAGCTGTTGCGCCAGACGCACCACCAGATGCTTCAGAGGGAGAACTAGCACCCATCGCCTATATCTCCTCTTCCTCTGCATCAGCCCTCCTTACGAATAATGTATCACATGCTGACCTTCCCTTTTATCCTTTGTGCAGGACCACTGAGATCGTAACACAAGCACTGGCGCAGGGACACTCAGGAGCAAGAGTGGGGGAGGCTGCAGACGCACTACTTGGCACGTAACGAGGTACCGTCGAGCCAACGACGTTAAACAAAGGCACTTGTCGGGAGGTAACCCGACACATTTTATTTTGGCACATTTTATTCTGCTTGTTTTGTTTTTTTGCGTGTTTTTAGTTAAGAGTAGGGTTTGGTAGTTTTTTTAGTCACACAAGTGCGCAGGACCGTGCGCCTATCAATGCGCAGGTCAGTTGCGCTAGCCATAGGGGGTATATAAGGCCAGACTTAGAAAAATTCCCAGCACTTTTTCACTCGACCGTTACACACAAGCTCCCGCCCTCAGACCTCTGCCGTCGATCAGCGCCATCCCACCGTCCGTCTAGAGAGATTCAAGGACAACACGACCGCACAGCACCCAGGTAACCCCCGATCCCGCTTTGAGCCGCTTCTGTTAGGGTTTGCGCGGAGAAGACAGTTTTTAGGGTTTTGAAATCGCACCAGGCTAGAGTGCGCGGCTTGGAGTGCTGTTTTGTGCGTTGTATAGGCGACCAGTAGGCGCTCGTTCGGTGCAAATTTCAGAGGATTCTGGGCAGTTTCGATTTTTAGGGTTTTGGGGAGCATTGCCTGCGATTGACTGAAGCCAGCGCAAGATGAGACCCGCCGCAGACCAAGTGACCCCAGCGGCTTTCGCTAACAAGTACGCAGCATTCATTAGCCTGGACATGTACGGGACACCGTACATCTGTCGAGATTTCCTGCGCGAGGTAGGGTTAGAGGACCTCGTGGCGCAGAGGCTAGCGATTGCCGGCTGGGAGGCGCTAATGGACCTCCGCAGCGCATCAGACCAGGAGGATACGTGTGAGTTCCTGGCGTCTATGGAGGCGGGGGACAGGGAGATCAGATATAGACACAGGGGTGTCTGGTTCATAGCCTCGGAAAGGAGGCTGAGGCGCGCATTTGGGTGCGCCAAGGTGCGTGAGGAGGAGTTAGACACGCACCCTAACCAGGAGGCTTGGAGGGACATGGCAACAGGGCCAGCATTCGCCGCGGGGCGCAGCAGGGGCCGAGAGCTGCGCGACCCGTGGCTGTTTTACTTATGGCGCATCGTGGCCTATGCAATCATTGGCCGTTTCAACGGCGCGCCAAAGATCAGCCTCCTGGATATGGAGATTTTGACGGGGCTTTATTATGAGCGGAAGGTGCTGTTCATCCTGAACATGGTGCACCATTGGAGCCGAGTCAGCATGAGAGGGCCGCTGACGTGTGGAGGGCTTATCACGCACTTGCTGCGGAGCTTACATGGAGAGCCCGAGGTGCCAGAGCACACCTTGGTGCAGCCTATACCTCTGGACCGCGCCCACATGCTGCAAATCAGGGCGGTAGCCGTTCGGGACGATGGCACACTAGAGTGGTGCTACCATCTGCAGCCAGCCAGACCACCGCGGGCCAGAGTAGAGAGCAGTGCGCGGGCCAGGGCAGAGAGCAGTGCGCAGGGCGCAGCGGCAGGCGCAGCAGCAGCAGCCGCAGCAGCCGTCGCAGCAGACGAAGAGATGGAGGAGGCCCTAGAACCAGAGGTGCCTCTAGTCAGGCGCCCAAGGACTCGGGCGCAGACTGGAGCGCAACAGAGGGCCCGCGCACCATTGGGGGAGCCAGTGACCATTTCCATAGAGGACTCTCCCCCGCGTGCCCCTGCCAAGCGCCCAAGGACTGAGACTGAGGCGGCGCCTGAGGAAGCCACTGCCGAGCAGCGCATGTTGTTCAACGTTATGCGCGTGCTCGAATACTTAGCGCCAGAGGGGGCGGATTTAAGTATGAGTCCACCATCCGGGTGGAAATTTGGAGATGCAATTCCCCCTCTCCTCAGCCTGCACCATCCACCTCCTACCCGAACCCCAGAAACTTCAGCAGCTCCAGCACCCTCTCCAGCTCCAGCGCCAGCTCCAACCCCAGCCCCAGCCCCAGCAGAGCCCGCACCAGAACCAGCAGCCCCAGCTGCAGAGCCCACCCCTGCACCTGAACCAGCACCGGTACCACCACCAGTAGCTTCCCCTGCCCGGCCTTCTATTCCGGAGTCCCCCATTAACTTTCCCAGTGTAGACTCCGATTCCATATGGGAGTCACTTTCCGAGGACGAGCAGCCTGACCCCCTCACCATTGTGCCACCATCCTCCAGCACCGACTCCATGACAGATTCTTCAGAGGATGACGCGCATGGGTCAGCAGCAGCGTCTAGCTCGGAGGACTTCTAAGGCCATGGGCAGGCGCAGTAATTTTCTTTAGGGTGTTGTCTTTTATTTTGCTGCGTCTATTTGAATATTATGTGTGCTGACTATTTGTGCCCTACATTCTGTGACTCCCCTGCTATATTTTGTGTGACTATTTGTGTTCACCCTTATATTCTTTATTTTCGTTGCATTGCATGCATGTGCGCAGCCTTCGTGCGCTTGAGCTTGAGTCGTGGGGACACGCCTCTGTTCAAGTGTGGGGGGGGGGGGGGGGGGGGCGTTACTCTTTCATTTCATGTTTTGAGCATTTTTCGTATAGCTTAGTTTAAGTTGAAGAAAACTAGTAGCAGTAGTGCGCTAAGGTGCAGGATGCGCTTGCGCTCCAGCTGGTATTGCGCTATCCGTATTGTGTGCACTGCTATCTACTGTTTTAGCATAATTTTTTCGTTTTTTCTGCTCCTGTTAGTTGGGATATACAGGGGATGTGGAGCTGATAGAAATGCTCCAGAGAGGCGGTTAGTCGCTTCTGCTTCGAAGGCGAGGTATATGGTCGAGTGCGCTAGTGGAGGCCGGTGCTTCGCAACCTTCGGAACAACAGAGCGCGCTCAGTCACGCGGATGCAAAAGGCAAAATACCCAAGGCGTGGCGAGGTGGGAAAACAGACCACCTTCTCTCTGGATATCAAGCTAAGGAAAGCGGGCGCGGATGTAAACGCGTGCGCTGACCGGCGCAGACAAACCAAGGAGGGAGAGCGGAACGAGTTCCATAGCTGCTATCCGAAGGCTGAGATTGGAACTGTTCTGGGAATAAAAAAAAATAAAAATAAAAAATTGGAAAGGAAGCTGTACAAAAGAAAAATACCAGCAGAAGCAGATGATTTGCGTTACAAAGAATCAGCATGCGCACTACTTAGTACCTGCGTGCGCAAGACCACAAGGATATCATCAAAGGCTCAGGTTCCCAGGAAGTGTGCGAACGAATCACGCACTGGAAGAAGCTCGCGCAAGAAACCATATACCTATCTTCGGAGCGGGAGCTGACAACCAGGAGCCTAAGAAGAGCTATCTCCCAGTCATCCAAAGACCTTCATCCCGGCTGAGAGGTAATGAAATTTCGGGATTATTATATTAGAACTATTGAGTGCAGTTGTGCGCAGGTGATAGAGCAGCACGAGTTGAAGCAGCTGTGCATCTTGCGCTAGAATGCAAGGCTGTGCGCTAGTCTCCAGAAAAGGTAATTGTATCCGCGTTTCAGTACTTGTTCGGGACGAACAAGGGGCAAGTGTGGGGGGTTTGATAGAGCCTAGTTATACACGTTATTTAGATCATAAACCCATGCTTGTTTGCAATATTTTATGGGCAAGATTACTCGTTTCCACTATTTTTGTATATCAGGTCAGAACGAGTCCTTAAGTCGGATACGCGCTAACAGGCAGCGTTCTAGGAGTGAAAGATCAGCCTGTGGAGCTAGCGGCGCAAGCAAAAGAAGAAATGGCGAAGGACAGCAGAGGTGCGCTACCCGATTGCGCCAGTCAATGCTGTGCGCCAGGCGCAAAGTCCCAGTGACCAGACTTGGAAGTTGCCAAAAGATGAACTTCCTGGGGCACTATTTAAACAAAGAAAGTCTAGGGTTTCAGAAGAGGCGGAACACCATCACTCAGTGACATTCCAGAGGCGCTGCGCGGCAGAACTGAAAAACACACGGACCTGTCAAGGAGAGTTGCGCCAGCCGACTGCGCCAGCCAAGAGAAGACACTGCACGCACTGTTTGCTACCGTTTTCTTGGATTCAGTAGTTGTTATTTACTATTTTATGATGTTTACCACTAGCATGTCTAGCTAAACACTTAGTGTTGGTCGGGCATGAATCTATGATGTATTACCTTTGAGACTTGAGCTTAATGCATAGTTTATTTACTTGTATTAATTCTGTGCGCGCTGAGACAGTTAGTTGCATGAGTAGGGGAAGCCTTGAACCGCAAACTTACTTGTGTTGCTTGCTTGTCACCTGTTAAACTAGTTGCATGCGTAGGGGAAGCCTTGAACCGCAAACTTACCGTGACAATTAGGAGTAACGAGTTAGGGTAGGCAGCTGCTACTGTGACAGGATTCGCAGCTGTTTAGTCTAGTTCTAAGGATTAATAGCACATGAACTTTGAACGGAACATGCGCACGTGTTAGGAAGCCTTTACCGGACACTAACCCAAGTAAAGCATAAATTATAGGTGTTTTAGAGTCAATGATAAGGAATGCATTCATAGAGGATTGTCTGCCCAATACTTCTCATAAGTATAGTACTTCATCTCTACTGCTTGCGCACGTCTAGTGCAATTCCCTGAGTTACGATATTCGCTGTTATTCGCGCATCGCGCAAAACCCCCAATCACTCACGCAACCCCCGTTTTCTTAAGTGTAGGTTACTGGCTGAGACTCACTGCTTGCTCCCTGTGGAGATCGACCCTTACTTAACCGCTGTACTAGTGGGAGAGGAAGGAATTATATTTGACGCGCACAACGACGCGCGATCAGGTATATAAGGGCAGTACTTAGAAAAATTTTAGCACATTTCACACTCAGCATCCGCTCACCGTCCGGCACTCAACCCAGCTTCCGTTTAGAGAGATTTGAGGAGCATACAGTCGCACACTCACCAGGTACCCTTTCCCCTCCGATTTGAGCCGATTGAATTAGGGTTTGTGCGATAAGAGGAGTGCCCTAGGTCTGAAATCGCACTTAGCTAGCCTGCACCATTTGGAGTTCTGGTTAAGGGGTTTTGTAGGCGATCATTTGGTGAAAGTTTCAGGGCATTTGGCGGAGTTTGGTTTTTTTGAGCATTTGTGAGCGTTGACCTTAGTTGACCGGAGGAACCCTAGCACACCATGCAGCCTACCGAGGATCAAGCGACCCCAGCTTCTTTCGCCAGCAAGTATGAAGCCTTCATGAGGCTGGAGATGTACGGGACTCCGTACATCAGCAGGGAGTTCCTGCGAGAGGTCGGGATGGAGGACGTCATTATGGAAAAGCTCGCGCTGGCGGGCTGGGAGGCGCTGTTGGACATCAACAGCGCAGCAGACAAGGAGGATACGTGCGAGTTTTTGGCGTCGCTAGAGACGGCTGATCTGGAGATAAGGTATCGGCACAGAGGAGTCTGGTACATTGCCTCGGCTAAGAGGCTGAAGCGTACACTGAGGTGCGCTAAGGTGCGTGAGGCGGATATAGACACGCACACGAATCAAGAGGCGTGGCACGAGATGGCGACCGGCCCAATTTTTGCCGCGGGGCGCAGCTGAGGACGCGAGCTACGCGACCCGTGGATGTTCTACCTTTGGCGCATGGTCGCCTATGCCATCATCGGGCGCTTCAATGGTGCGCCCAAGATCAGCTGCTGGACATGGAGATTTTGAAGGGTTTTTACTATGGGAAGAAGGTGCTGTTTGTCTTGAACATGGTGATCCATTGGAGTCGGGTCAGCACGAAGGGGCCGCTGACTTATGGAGGGATGATAACGCACCTGCTGCGTGCGTTGCATGGAGAGCCAGAGGTGCCCGAGCACACCGTAGTGCCGGCTGTTCCCCTAGACCGGGCCCATATGCTACAGATAAGAGCGGTAGCCGTGAGAGAGGATGGTACATTGGAATGGTGCTACCGGCTGCAGCCGGCCAGAGCGCTGAGGCAGCAAGTAGAGAGTAGCGCGCAAGCAGAGGAGGCTCTGGAGGAAATGGAAATGGACGAGGCTCCAGAGCCAGTTGCGCCTCCAGCCAGGCGCATGAGGACTCGTGCGCAGACTGGAGCGCGCCGAAGGGCAAGTGCACCGCAGGGGGAGCCAGTTACCATTGCCATTGAGGATTCTCCCCCGCGTGCACACGGAAAGCGCCCCAGAACGGAGGCAGAGGAGGCGCCTGAGGAGGTACCAGAGGAGCAGCGCATGATGTTCAACGTCATGCGCGTGCTCGAATATTTAGTGCCCGAGGGGGCAGATTTGAGCTTGAGCCCACCATCAGGGTGGAGATTTGGAGATGCTATTCCCCCTCTCCTCAGTCTGCGCAGGCCGCCTCCAGGATCCCCCAGCGAGCCGCGCCAGCCAGCCAGCCCTCCTACCCAGTCCCCGGTGCGCACAGCAGCGCCAGCCCCAGCAGCAGAACCCACCCCAGCAGACCCAGTTCCAGCACTTGCAGCACCCCCTGCACAGCCTTCTGTTCAAAGGTCCCCTGAAGCCGATCCCATCATTAGTTCCAGCTCAGATTCACTATGGGATCCTATCTCAGAGGACGACCTCGTGGCTCAGCCCGCCGCCATTTCTGTAGTGCCGCCAGCCTCCAGCACTGAGTATGTGACTGATTCTTCAGATGAGGAGGCGCACGGATCAGCGGCTGAGTCCAGCTCCGAGGACATCTAGGGCTGCAGTGGGGCGCGCATTTCTTTCGGGTGGTTTCTTTTCTATCTTTTTGCAAACTGTTGCTATATGTTGCTATATTTTGCTGAATATTGTGCTGAATATTTTGTGACCCCTTGCTATATTGTGCTGCGCTGACCATATGTTTTTCGTTCTTATATTCTTTGTTTTGCTTGCATGCATGTGTGCGCTCTCCGTGCGCTTGAGCTTGAGTCATGGGGACATGTCTCTGTTTAAGTGTGGGGGGGGGGAGCGTTACATTTACATTTGACGTTTTTTTTGAGCTTTGTAGTGTAGCTTAGTTTAGTTGAAGGAAATAGTAGCAGTGGTGCGCTGGTGTGCGGGTTGCGCACACTGTTCAGCTTGTATTGCGCTATTCATATTGCATGCACTGCTATCAACTATTTTAGTATTTTTTTCGTTTTTTCTGCTCCTGTTAGATGGGATATTGATAGAGCCTATTTATACGCATTATTTAGATCATAACCCTGTGCTTGTTTGCATTATTTTATGTACAAGATTACTGGTTTCCAGTGTTTTTGTATTTCAGGGCAAAACGAGGGCCTAAGTCGGATACGGGCTAACAGGCAGCGTTTAGGACGCGCATCACACAGCCTGCGGAGCTAGCGGCGCAAACAGAAGAATTGGCAGAGTCGACCACGGTGCGCTAACTGATTGCGCTAAGCAGATGCCGTGCGCCAGGCGCAGATGTTGATGTTTCCAAATCCTGACACGACCAGATTTGGAAGTTCCCAAGAGTGAGCCTCTGAGCAATATATAAAGAAGAGAAGGAGGCTAGGGTTACATAGACACACAGACGATTCTCAGGACTCACAATTCGTAGACCCAGGAGGCACTGCGCAGCAGGACTGGAAAACACACGAGCTTGTTGAGAGGATTTGCGCCAGCCGACTGCGCCAGCCAAGACAGTACCCTGCACGCACTGTTTGCTATTGTTTTCTTGGACACTTTAGTTATTATCTACTATTTCTATGATGTTTATCACTAGCATGTCTAGCTAAACGCTTAGTATCGGTTGGACATGAATCTATGAGTATTTCCTTTTGAGACTTGTGCTTAATGCATAGCTTGCTTGCTTATATTAATTTTGTGCACATTACTGGCAGCTTGTTACATGAGTAGGGGAAGCCTTGAACCGCAATCTTACTCTTGTTGCTTGTTGTTGTTTGTTAAACTAGTTGAATAGCCTGACGGTGCCAACTAGGAGTAACGCGCTAGGTTAGGCAATTACTACCTTGATCGGATTCGTAGTTGTTTAGTCTAGTGTAAGAATTAATAGCACATGAACTTTGATCGGAACATGCGCACATGTTAGGAAGCCTTGATCGGACACTAACATTAGCAAATCGAGCTATAGACATTTAGAGTCGATGATAAGGAATACACTCATAGAGGATTGTCTGCGCCGATACTTCTCATAAGTCATAGTACTTAATCTCTATTGCCTACGCACGTCTAGTGCAATTTCCTGCGTTACGATACCACTGTTACTTGCGCATCGCGCAAACCAATCACTCACCCCCCAATTTCATAAGTGTAGGTTACTGGCTAAAACTGAACTGCTTGCTCCCTGTGGAGATCGACCCTTACTTAACCGCTGTACTAGTGGAAGAGGAAGGAATTATATTTGACGCGCACAACGACGCGCGATCAAATTTTGGCGCCGTTGCCGGGGAGCAACACAGCTAAGTTATAGCTAGTTTACGTTTTTTTTTCCTTCTTAGTAACTGGTTATTTTCAGTTTGTTTTGTTTTCTCGTTGTTGTTTCTGACAGCGCGCAATCACCATCAGCCTGTGCAACTTTGAAACAGTTGCGCTGCGCAGATTCTAGTTGCGCACTGACAGACGCAGCAGCATTAGTTATCTTTTAATTTCGTTTTCTTTGAGATTTAGAACAGGTCATGGAGGATAACAGTGTCGTTGGGGACAACTTAGGGGACAGAACCCCATAGGAAGCAAGAGCACACAACCGCGCAGCCCTGTTCAGAGAGGAAGTGCAGCGCGAGGTTGAACCAAGGAGGGCTGCTGAAGTGTATCATACGCCACCCGTGCAACAGGCCGCGCGACACAGAACAGTGCGCGAGATGTCAGCCCCACTCACAGTTAACCAGCCATGGTCCATCGTGCTTCCGCCAGGCGGTCATTTTGAACAAAGAAGCTCGCTCATTCATCACATGCCCAAGTTCCACGGGATGAACAATGAAAATCCAGTCAAGCCTGTGCGAGAGTTCCTAGTCATATGCGAGAACATGAAGACCGAAGGGGAGAGCGATGAGGCGCTGAAGATGAAGGCATTCCCATTTTCACTGTGTGACACAGCCAGACATTGGTTGATGAACTTACCCGCAGGATCAATTCACACATGGGAGCAGCTGCAGAAGAAGTTCCTGGACAAATTCTATCCAGCAGCAAAGATCGCGCTACTCAGGAGAGAACTGGCCGCGCCGAGGCAGAGCGCAGGAGAGTCACTGTCAGAGTATTACGAGCGTTTCAGGGAGCTCGAGGCCAACTGCTACAATCATGGCCTGCCCCAGAATGTGCTGATAGAGAACTTTCTGAATGGATTGCTACCCATGGAGCTGAGGTTGTTGAACGCATGCGCAGGAGGCGACATTTGCAACATGTATCCAGAAGACGCGTGGCAGCTGATAGAAGACTCTGCTGGTCAGGTACGACATCAGCTAACACTTGAAAATAGTCGTACTCGTTCTGTGCATAAGGTAGAAACAAGCGCTGAGATCAAGGAAATGAAGGCCATACTGCAGAAGTTGATGAGTGCGCAAAGCGCACAACCAGTTGCGCCAAAGGTATGTGAATTCTGCAGGTCAACCGAATACAAAACTGATGAGTGTCCCACACTTTTCGAGGAATCTGGAGATGTCAATGCCCTTAGAGGATGGGATAACAGAGGACCACAAAGGCAGAATCAGCCGCGCTTTGGACTGACAGCAAATGGATTCAGATGGAAGGAGGAAAACAATTTCCATAGGCAGTCCACAGATCAGCGCGCGCCACAGCAGACGCAACAAGCTGCGCCCTACAATCCACCGCATCGCCGCACTGACGCACCAGCGCATAACAACCAGCAACCGAGGCGATCTTTGGAAGATATCGTGGGGTAGCTAGCAGACACAGTGCGCAAGAATGATGAGAAGTATGACAAGAGGTTCGAGTCCATTGAAAAGCAGCTATCACAGATCGCCACCACGGTGTATGAGCTGAAAAAGAGCGATGGCAACCTGCCTTCGCAAGTGATTCAGAACCCCAAAGGAGGAGTCAACGCAGTAACACTAAGGACTGGGCGCACAATAGGAGCAGAGCAGACCTCGAAGGCGCCCGCGCAACCAGCTGCGCAAGTCCCGGATCCAGCAGAACAGAATGCGCAACCAGAGCAAGACGCGCAACCAGAAGTACCAGTCACAAGCCAGCAGGGCGAAGCGCCAGGTATAACGCAATTAAAAGACAAGGGCACGAATCGTACTAATATACCTGCACCTTTTCTTGTGCAGGCACCATCGGCTAGAAAGGAAGCGCTGGACAAGGAACTATACGAGTTATTCAGCAAGGTGGAAATCAACATTCCCCTTATCGAAGCAATTCGGCAGATTCCCAGGTACGCCAAGTTTTTAAAGGAGCTGTGCACAAACAAGAGGAGGAAAGGCGAATGCGCACAGGTAATGCTCAATGCGCAAGCCTCAGCGATCGTGCAACATAAGGTACCACCTAAGTGCCGAGACCCAGGTACGTTCACTATCCCATGCCCTATAGGTAAAACCACAGTGAGCAACTGCATGATTGATTTAGGCGCATCTATCAATTTGTTACCTTATTCCCTATATACGACATTGCGCCTTGGACCACTAAAGCCTGCAGGTCTCACTATTCAGCTAGCAGATCGGTCTTGCAAACAACCTGCAGGCATGATCGAGGATGTTCTTGTGCGAGTAGGAGAGCTGGTGTTTCCAGCAGATTTTTATGTGCTGGAAATGGAGGGTGAATCAAGCACCAGCAGTGCGCAGATCCTACTGGGCAGACCTTTTCTGATGACCGCGCGCACAAAGATAGAAGTGTGGAGGGGCACGCTTTCCATGGAGGTAGATGGCGATGAGATCCATTTCAATATATTCAAGGGGATGCAGCACCCACACGAGGACGCCACAGTGCACGCAATGGACAGCTTAGATGATTTAGTCACAGATGCGCAATGCGCAAGCGCAACAATAGGACCAGAGCTACTGGCACAGACAGAGTTGGAGGAGCAGGACGAGGAACTGAGCAGTGCTGAACCAGAACTCAAACAAGTACACGATATAATTCATATTTGCACGGCCAATAAAATCTTGCCCTCTATTGAACAGGCACCCAAGGTCGAGCTGAAGCAATTGCCAGAGCATCTCAAATACATTTTCTTGGGAGATGAAGGCACCCTGCCAGTGATCATAAAGAAAGGATTAGAAGAGGAGCAGGAAGTGCGTTTACAGCAGGTGCTGCGCAGGAACCAGCGCGCTATAGGATGGACACTGGCAGATCTGCGTGGAGTGAGCCCAGACGTATGCATGCATAGAATTCTGTTGGAAGATGGTGCCAAACCATCCAGAGAGGCTCAGCGCAGATTGAACCCGAATATGATGGAGGTAGTGCAGAAGGAAATTCTAAAGTTGCTTGACGCAGGAGTCATTTACCCCATCTCGGACAGCAAATGGGTCAGTCCAGTGCACGTTGTGCCTAAGAAGGGAGGAATCACAGTGGAAGAGAATGCACAGGGCGAGCTAGTTCCTAAGCGCATTCAGACTGGATGGCGCATGTGCATCGACTACAGGAAGCTTAACGCAGTAACGCGCAAGGACCATTTCCCGCTACCCTTTATGGATCAGATGCTGGACAGATTAGCAGGTAAGCCTTATTTTTGTTTCTTGGACGGATATTCAGGGTACAACCAGATACCCATAGCTGCGGAGGATCAGGAGAAGACCACGTTCACTTGCCCGTTCGGAACGTTTGCGTTTCGGCGCATGTCATTTGGGCTGTGTAACGCGCCAGGTACGTTCCAACGCCTTGTCATGAGCATTTTCTCTGATATGATTGGTATATGCATAGAAGTGTTCATGGATGATTTTACTGTATATGGAGGTACCTTTGATGCGTGCTTAACTCATCTAGATAAAGTCTTAGCGCGCTGCATTTCTAAGAACCTAGTGCTTAATTATGAAAAATGCCATTTCATGGTAATGCATGGTGTAGTGCTAGGACACATTATCTCAGAGGAGGGGATCAAGGTAGACAAAGCGAAGATAGACCTTATTTCTAATCTACCTTATGCCACTAGCGTGCGCGATGTGAAGTCATTTTTAGGGCACGCCGGATTTTACAGGCGTTTTATAAAAGACTTCTCTAAAATCTGTATTCCCCTGTCTAACCTCTTGCAAAAGGATGTGTGCTTTGATTTCTCTGATGAGTGCAGGACCGCGTTCGATAAGCTGAAGGAGGCGCTGACCAGTGCGCCAGTGATGCGCGCACCAGACTGGAACCTGCCATTTGAACTGATGTGCGACGCAAGCGATTATGCAGTAGGTGCAGTCCTGGGGCAGCGAGTGGACAAGAAACCGCACGCCATCTATTATGCATCGCGCACACTGGACGCTGCGCAGAGGAACTACACCACCATGGAGAAGGAGCTTCTGGCAATTGTGTTTGCGCTAGAGAAGTTCCGTGCATATGTTCTAGGCGCCAGGGTCATCATATACACAGACCACGCAGCCATCCGCTACCTAATGTCCAAGAAAGAAACTAAGCCGTGCCTGATGCGCTGGGTGCTCCTACTGCAGGAATTCGACCTGGAGATCAAGGATAAGAAGGGCACAGAGAACACAGTTGCGGATCACCTGAGCAGAATCGTGAAGGAGGAGGAGCCAGGGCAGTTCACTGAGACTTTTCCTGACGAGCATCTGATGGCGCTGACAGGTAAGGTACCATGGTATGCGCACATTGCGAATTACCTGGTCACAGGTACGTTTCCTCCGCATTTCAATAAAACCCAGTGCATGAGATTGAAACATGAGTCCAAGCATTATATTTGGGATGATCCTTATATGCTTAGAATAGGACCAGATCAGATATTGAGGCGCTGCGTGCCTGACCATGAATTTAACTTTGTTTTGATGTTTTGTCATGCGCACGCATGTGGAGGACACTTTGGTCCCAAGCGCACCAGCAGTCAGGTCCTGGACTGCGGATTCTATTGGCCACACCTATTTAGAGACGCATATGACTATTGTAGGAATTGTGACAGGTGCCAGCGCACAGGAGGCATATCAGCGCGCAACGAGATGCCGCAGACGCCGATTCTAGTGGATGAAGTGTTTGACATATGGGGAATTGACTTCATGGGGCCTTTTCCCCCGTCTGTAGGATATGAATACATATTGGTCGCGGTGGACTATGTCTCCAAATGGGTCGAAGCTAAGGCCACACGAAAGGATGATGGTAAGACGGTCGCCGAATTTCTGAAAACTAACATCTTTTACAGGTACGGGGTGCCTAAGGCAATCATCAGCGACCAGGGGACGCACTTTTGCAACAGGATCGTGGCGCAAGTTTTCAAGCATTATGGGGTGCGCCACAAGACGTCCACTGCTTATCATCCTCAGGCAAATGGACAGGCCGAGGTCTCCAACACAGAAATCAAGCGCATCCTGGAGAAGACTGTGAGACCATCGCGCAAGGATTGGAGCCAGCGCCTGGACGATGCGCTGTGGGCATACCGCACTGCGCATAAGACACCAATCGGGACTTCACCGTTTCGGTTGGTCTACGGAAAAGCCTGCCACCTGCCAGTGGAGTTAGAGCACAAAGCATACTGGGCCTTACGCATTTGCAACTTGAACTTAGATGAGGCTGGAAAGGAGCGCGCGTTTGAGCTGAGTGAATTAGAAGAGCTGCGCCTGGATGCCTATGAGGGACTGCACGATTACAAGGAGCGGACAAAGGCGTTTCATGACAAGCATATCCTCAGGCGCACTTTTGAGCCAGGAGACCAGGTATCATTATTCTCATCACGCCTGAAGCTCATGCCTGGAAAGCTGCGCAGCAAATGGACTGGACCGTACACAGTCATCAAGGTTTTCCCCTATGGAACAATCGAATTAGAAAACGAGCACCAGCATCGTTTTCAGGTCAATGGGCAGAGAGTCAAACGGTATCTAGGAGAACCTTGGGACGACACAGTGCGCGACATTGACTTGGCAGAACCTGAGATAGCAGATGCACCAGCTGCTGCGCCAGAGGCACCACCAGATGCACCAGAGGGAGAACTGGAAACTATTGCTCACATTTCTTCTTCCTCTTCATCTACCCTCGTTACTGTAGACTTCTCACATATTATCCATGTTGACTACCCTTCTCATCCTTTGCGCAGGACCAAGCAGAACACAGCACATGCACAAGCGCAGGGTCACTCAGGAGCAAGAGTGGGGGAGGTCGCTGGCAACCATTTGGGCACGTAACGAGGTACAGTCGAGCCAACGACGTTAAACAAAGGCACTTGTCGGGAGGTAACCCGACTCGTTTTACTTTTTTATGTCTTTCTTTTAGTCTTTCTAGTGTCTTTTAGTTAGTCTAGGTCTCGTAGTTTGTTTTAGTCGAGCAGCAGTGCGCAGGTCTGTGCGCACTTCAGTGCGCAGGACCGCTGCGCCAGTCAGGGGGGTATATAAGGGCAGGACTTAGAAATTTTCAGCACTTTTACACTCGACCGTTACCAGCAGCTCCCGCCTTCACACCTCCACCCGCTGTCCGGCACTCATCCCAGCTTCAGTTTAGAGAGATTCAAGGACCACACGGCCGCACTACCCCCAGGTAACCTTTCCCCCAGATCCGAGCACGATTCCAGTAGGGTTTTGTACGGAGGAGTGTTCTAGGGTTTTGAAATCGCACCAGGTTAGAGTGCGCCGATTGGAGTGGTGTTTAGAGGGTTTTGTAGGCGGGCAGTAGGCGCTCCTTTGGTGAAAGTTTCAGTGCATTCGGAGGAGTTTGGATTTTTGGAAGTGTTTGAGGAGTGTTGACCAGCGTTGACCCGAGCACCCCAGCCACAATGCAGCCTGCCGCGGACCAAGAGACCCCAGCGGTTTTCGCCAGCAAGTACACCGCATTTCTAAGGCAGGACATGTACGGGACTCCGTACATTAGCAGGGACTTCCTGCGCGAGGTCGGACTGGAGGACCTCGTTGTGGAGAGGCTGGCGTTAGCAGGCTGGGAGGCGCTGTTGGAACTCAACAGCGCATCAGACAAGGAGGATACGTGCGAATTTTTGGCGTCGCTGGAGGCGGGCAACCAGGAGATAAGGTACCGACATAGGGGCGTCTGGTACATTGCCTCAGCCAAGAGGCTGAAGCGCACATTGAGGTGCGCTAAGGTGCGCGAGGAAGACATGGACACGCACACCAACCAGGAGGCTTGGCGCGAGATGGCGACCGAGCCAGTCTTTGCCGCGGGGCGCAGCAGGGGACGAGAGCTGCGTGACCCGTGGATGTTCTACTTGTGGCGCCTGGTCGCTTATGCAGTCATTGGGCAATTTAATGGTGCGCCCAAGATCAACCTCCTGGACTTGGACATCTTAAAGAGGCTGTATTACAGAAGGAAGGTGCTATTTGTCTCGGACATGGTGGTCCACTGGAGCCGTGTTAGCACAAGGGGACCGCCGACTTGCGGAGGTATTATTACGCACCTGCTGCGGGCGTTACATGGAGAGCCCGAGGTGCCAGAGCACACTATGGTGCCGGCTGTCCCTCTGGACCGCGCCCACATGCTGCAGATCAGGGCGGTAGCTGTGAGGGAGATGGCACATTGGAATGGTGCTACCGCCTGCAGCCGGCCAGAGTGCCAAGGCAAATGGCAGAGAGCAGTGCGCATGCAGCAGAGGCCGCACAGGAGATGGAGGAGGACGAGGCCTCAGAGCCAGTTGTGCCTCCAGTCAGGCGCGCAAGGACCCGCGCGCAGACTGGAGCACATCGGAGGGCCCGCGCACCACAGGGGGAGCCAGTCACCATTTCCATCGAGGATTCTCCCCCTCGTGCGCACGGAAAGCGCCCAAGGACCGAGGCTGAGGAGGCGCCTGAGGAAGCGTTAGCAGAGCAGCGCATGATGTTCAACGTCATGCGCGTGCTCGAATATTTAGCGCCAGAGGGGGCGGACTTAAGCATGAGCCCACCATCAGGGTAGAGATTTGGAGACGCAATTCCCCCTCCCCTCAGCCTGCACCGACCACCTCCAGGGTCTCCCAGTAAGCCGCATCAGCCAGCCAGCCCTCTTACTCAGCCCCCAGTGCATCCAGCAGAACCCTTCCCAGCACCAGCACCAGCAGCACCAGCAGAACCCACCCCCGAACCAGAACCAGTACCCGCACCCGCACCTTCCCCTGCCCAGCCGTCCATTCCAAGGTCCCCTATAGCCGAATCCATCATTAGCACCAGCTCAGACTCGCTATGGGAACCCGTTCCAGAGGATGACGACGAGGCGCAGCCTGTCGCCCTATCAGTTGTACCGCCTTCCTCCAGTTCTGAATACATGACGGATTCTTCAGAGGAGGAGGCGCATAGTTCAGCGGCTGCGTCCAGCTCAGATGACCTCTAGAGCTGCGGGGGGGGGGGGGGAGCGCATTATTTCTTTCGGGTGGTGTCTATTTTCCTTTATATGCTGAACTTTATTTGATATTCTGTTGCTATATTTGTGTGCTAAACTCCTGTGATACATATTTTGTGCCCCTATTCTATATTTGCGCTGTTTTGACTATAAGTTCTTCATTTTTATATTCTTTATTTTGCTTGCATGCATCAGTTCTGCATGTGCGCGTCCTCCGTGCGCTTGAGCTTGAGTCGTGGGGACACGTCTCGGTTCAAGTGTGGGGGGGGGAGCGTTACACTTACATTTCACGTTTTTTGAGCTTTTTAGTGTAGCTTAGTTTAATTAAAGGAAACAGTAGCAGTAGTGCGCTTGAGTGCGGGTTGCGCGCACTGTTCAGCTTGTTTGCGCTACCCATTTTGCGCCGTCCGCTATTAACTATTTTTAGTATATTTTTTTTCGTTTTTCTGCTCCTGTTAGTTGGGATATACAGGGATGTGGAGTTGACAGAAACGCTCTAGAGAGGCGGTTAGTCGCTCGCGCTTCAGAGGAGAGGTATATGGTCGAGAGCGCGAGTGGAGGCCTGTGCTTCGCGACCTTCGAAACAAGGGAGCGCGCTCAGTCACGCAGATGCCGAAGGCAAATACCCAAAAGCGTGGTGAGGTGGGAAAACAGACCACCTTCCCTCTGGAAGTTGAGCCAAGGAAGGCGGGCGCGGGTGTAAACGCGTGCGCCGACCTACGCAGACAAACCATGGAGGGAGAGCGGGGCGGTGTTCCATAGCTGTTATCCGGAGGCCGAGACTGGAACCGTTCTGGGAATATGAGAAATCATAGACAAAGCTATACAAAAGAAAAAACACCAGCAGATGATATGCGCTACAAAAGAATCAGCATGCGCACAAATAAGTACCAGCGTGCGCAAAGTCCACAGAAAATCATCAAAAGGCTTGAGTTCCTAGGAAGTGCGCAGAAGAATCACGCACCGGAAGAAGCTTGCGCTGTTAACCATATACCCATCCTCGGAGTAAGAGCTGACGACCTGGCGCCTATAAAGAGCTATCTCCCAGCCATCCGAAATGATTTTCATCCCAGCTGAGAGGTAATGAATTACGAAATCATTATACTTAAACTGTTGACAGCAGTTGTGCGCAGGTGGTAGAGCAGCGCAAGGTGTTCAGTCGTGCAGATCGCGCCAGAGTGCAAAACTGTGCGCTAGACTCTAGAGAGGTAGTAGTATCCGTGCTTGAGTGCTTGTTCGAGGACGAACAAGGGGCAAGTGTGGGGGGTTTGATAGAGTCTATTTATACGCATTATTTAGATCATAACCCTGTGCTTGTTTGCATTATTTTATGTACAAGATTACTGGTTTCCAGTGTTTTTGTATTTCAGGGCAAAACGAGGGCCTAAGTCGGATACGCGTTAACAGGCAGCGTTTAGGACGCGCATCACACAACCTGCGGAGCTAGCGGCGCAAACAGAAGAATTGGCAGAGTCGACCACGGTGCGCTAAGCAGATGCCGTGCGCCAGGCGCAGATGTTGATGTTTCCAAATCCTGACACGACCAAATTTGGAAGTTGCCAAGAGTGAGCCTCTGAGCAGTATATAAAGAAGAGAAGGAGGCTAGGGTTACATAGACACACAGACGATTCTCAGGACTCACAATTCGTAGACCCAGGAGGCACTGCGCAGCAGGACTGGAAAACACACGAGCTTGTTGAGAGGATTTGCGCCAGCCAAGACAGCAACCTGCTCGCACTGTTTGCTATTGTTTTCTTGGACACTTTAGTTATTATCTACTATTTCTATGATGTTTATCACTAGCATGTCTAGCTAAACGCTTAGTATCGGTTGGACATGAATCTATGAGTATTTCCTTTTGAGACTTGTGCTTAATGCATAGCTTGCTTGCTTATATTAATTCTGTGCACATTACTGGCAGCTTGTTACATGAGTAGGGGAAGCCTTGAACCGCAATCTTACTCTTGTTGCTTGTTGTTGTTTGTTAAACTAGTTGAATAGCCTGACGGTGCCAACTAGGAGTAACGCGCTAGGTTAGGCAATTACTACCTTGATCGGATTCGTAGTTGTTTAGTCTAGTGTAAGAATTAATAGCACATGAACTTTGATCGGAACATGCGCACATGTTAGGAAGCCTTGATCGGACACTAACATTAGCAAATCGAGCTATAGACATTTAGAGTCGATGATAAGAAATACACTCATAGAGGATTGTCTGCGCCGATACTTCTCATAAGTCATAGTACTTAATCTCTATTGCCTGCGCACGTCTAGTGCAATTTCCTGCGTTACGATACCACTGTTACTTGCGCATCGCGCAAACCAATCACTCACCCCCCAATTTCATAAGTGTAGGTTACTGGCTAAAACTGAACTGCTTGCTCCCTGTGGAGATCGACCCTTACTTAACCGCTGTACTAGTGGAAGAGGAAGGAATTATATTTGACGCGCACAACGACGCGCGATCAGATATACAGAGGATGTGGAGTTGACAGAAACGCTCTATAGAGGCGGTTAGTCGTTTGAGCTTCGAAGGTGAGGTATATGGTCGAGAGCGCTAGTGGAGGCCGGTGCTTCGCGACCTTCGGAACAAGAGAGCGCGCTTAGTCACGCAGATGCCGAAGGCGAATACCCAAAGCGTGGTGAGGTGGGAAAACAGACCACCTTTCCTCTGATAGTCGAGCGAGGGAAGGCGGGCGCGGATGTAAACGCGTGCGCTGACCTTCGCAAATAGACCAAGGAGGGAGAGCGGAGCATTGTTCCATAGCTGCTATCCGGAGGCCGAGGCTGGAACCGTTCTGGGAACATAGGAACCATAGATAAAGCTGTACAAAAAAAGAAAGACACCAGCAGATGATATGCGCTACAAAAGAATCAGCATGTGCACAAAAACGTACCAGCTTGCGCAAAGATCATAAGAAAATCATCAGGAAAGCTTGAGTTCCCAGGAAGTGCGCGGAAGAATCACGCACCGGAAGAAGCTTGCGCTGTTAACCATATACCCGTCCGCGGAGTGAAAGCTAACAACTAGGAGCCTATGAAGAGCTATCTCCCAGCCATCCGAAATGATCTTCATCCTAGCTGAGAGGTAACGAAATTCAAAAATTATTATATTAAACTGTTGAAGGCAGATGCGCGCAGGTGATAGAGCAGCGCAAGGTGAATAGTAGTGCAGATCGTACCAGAGTGCAAGACTGTGCGCTAGACTCCAGAGAGGTAATTGTATCCGTGCTTTAGAGCTTGTTCGGGACGAACAAGGGGCAAGTGTGGGGGGTTTGATAGAGCCTATTTATACACACTATTTAGATCCTAACCCTATGCTTGTTTGCATTATTTTGTGTACAAGATTACTGGTTTCCAGTGTTTTTGTATTTCAGGGCGAAACAAGGGCCTAAGTCGGATACGCGCTAACAGGCAGCGTTTAAGGAGCGCAACACACAGCCTGCGGAGCTAGCAGCGCAAACAGGATAGAAAGTGGTAGAGTCGACTACGGTGCGCAGACCGATTGCGCTAACCAAGGTGCAGTGCGCCATGCGCAGAATAGTGGTGTTTCCAAATCTTGACACCACCAGATTTGGAAGTTACCAAGGTTGGGCCTCTTGAGCAGTATATAAAGAGAGGAAGGCTAGGGTTTGAGCGACACACACAGACACACCACGACACACAAGATATCAAAGAGAGAGAGCCAGAATCAAAAACACACGAGCCTGCTGCGAGGACCTGCGCTAGCCGACTGCGCCAGCCGAGACACTGCAACCTGCACGCACCTGCTTGTTGCTATTTTCTTGGATACTTTAGATATTATTTACTGTTTCTATGATGTTTACTACTAGCATGTCTAGCTAAACGCTTTGTATCGGTTGGGCATGATTCTATGAGTATTTCCTTTGAGACTTGTGCTTAATGCATAGTTTGTTTGCTTGTATTAATTCTGTGCACACGATTGACAGCTAGTCGCATGAGTAGGGGAAGCCTTGAACCGCAATCTTACTCTTGCTGCTTGTTTGTTATATGTTAAACTAGTTGAATAGCTTGACGGTGACAACTAGGAGTATCGCGCTAGGATAATCAGTTGCTACTGTGACAGGATTCGTAGCTGCTTAGACTAGTCTTAAGAATTAATAGCTCATGAACTTTGATCGGAACATGCGCATGAGTTAGGAAGCCTTGACCGGGCACTAACTTCAGTAAATCAAACTATAGATGTTTAGAGTCGATGATAAGGAATACACTCATAGAGGATTGCCTGCGCCGATACTTTTCATAGTCATAGTACTTAATCTCTACTGCCTGCGCACGTCTAGTGCAATTCCTGCGTTCACTACCGTTTACTCGCGCACTTGCGCAACCCAATCACTCATCCCCCAGTTTTCGTAAGTGCCGGTTACTAGTTAAAGCTAATCTACTTGCTCCCTGTGGATTCGACCCTGACTTAGCCGCTGTACTAAGTGGAGAAGGAAGGAATAAATTTGACGCGCACAACGACGCGCTATCAACGCACCTATATAATGGAGACCCTTCAGAGCAATGAAGGTTGTTCGAAGCTAAGTGAGAAAACACGAGAGTTACACAGAAGTTCAACAGAGAGTGAATCTGTGCGGGCGAATCTTCGATCTTCACCGAGAGTAGAGCGTGAGCGCAGAGCTGTGGTGATTGAGACAGTGGGTGATCAGGACTTGCAGAGTCTGATCACAGCTTGATCGGGAGACCAATTCAGAGCAGCAATGCTTGTTGGTGGATCAAGGAAGGCCGCGAAGGGATTGTCGAGTAGAGGGACTCGGGCAATCGATCGAAGGCCAGCTCTTGCTAGTGACATAAGGTCACTGAGTGAGGGGGAGTAATCCAGAGTGTGCAGCGCTCGTGGAATCGTTCGAAAGGCTCAGCGGAAGGCTTCGGAGCGACGCGGACAGTTTGTGCATCAGCTGTGTGCCACAACAGATGCTACAGCAACCCTGCAGAATCTGAGTATTGTTTAGAATAGGCTGAGTTTTGAGGAGACAGTAGCTTTTCTAGATAGATATCAGTAGAGGGTGTGCAGACATAAGTCAGAGCCTGTTCTGATTGTGTACGTGGATCCACTTGTGGTTGAGTAGCATACGTTGCGTGAGTTGTAACCGTGTGTACTTGGAAACCTTGAGATTAGTGGATTGAGGACTGAGAAGAGTCCTCCCCAGACGTAGGCAATTTGGCTGAACTGGGTGAACAAATCTATGTCCTTGTTCCTTCCTGCTGAAACAGTTTCCGGGTGAACAAGAGTGTGCTGTAGCAACTGCTTGTTCACAAATCTGTTTATCAGAGGCGCTGCGAATTTCAATTGGTATCAGAGCCGGAGCTCAACACACAGAGTAAACGATCCTACATCACCTCTGAACAAGTCAAGGAGCAATGAAGGAAGGACAGAGCACGAGCAGACCTCCATTGTTGGAAGAAAGCAACTATGGATATTGGAAGGCTAGGATGAAGGCGTTTCTCAAAGCCATTGATGAGAAGACCTGGAGAGCTATCGTGGTCCAGTGTGTCTCCTACGATCACCATGGATGAACAGGGAGTTACACGGATAAAACCTGAAGAACAATTGACTGCTGAAGAGGGAGCTGCAGCAACTGGTAATTCAAAGGCTCTGAATGCTATCTTTGCTGCGGTTGATGCTAACAATTTCAGGTTGATATCAAACTGTGATATGGCCAAGCAAGCTTGAGAAATCCTGCAAACTGCCCATGAAGGAACTGATAAAGTAAAGCTGTTAAGGTTACAGATTATTGCTACGCAGTTTGAAAATTTGAGAGTGCTAGAAGAGGAGACGATCACTGAGTTCAATGCGAAACTGTGTGACCTGGCAATTGAAGTCCATGCTCTTGGAGAACCTATTCCTGAAGAGAAGCTGATTAGGAAGGTACTCAGATCATTGCCCACAAGATTTGACATGAAAGTGACCGCCATTGAAGAAGCTCAAAATGACAGACACATAAGGCTGAAAGAATTAATTGGATCGCTCAAACAGTTTGAAATGAAGTTAGTCAAAGTAGATGCTCCCCTCAAAAACACTGATGTTGGATTGAAGGCTGAAACAGATGAAAAGAAACCCTCAGCTGATGATCAACTGGGTCTGCTGGTAAAAAATCTAGGAAAGCTCTTGAAAAACATGGGATCAAGGTCAGGGCAGACCTCAACACTGATGTCAGGGGAGAGATTGGATCACCACCGAGAGCAGAGCGTGAGCGCAGAGCTGAATGGTTGAAGCAGAGGCTGATCGAGACTTGCAGAGTCTAGTCAGAGCTTGATCACAGAACCAATTCAGAGCAGGACGAGCTTGTTGGTTGATCAAGGCAGGTCGCGGAGAAATTGACGAGTGGAGGAACTCAGGCAATTGGCAGGAAGCCTGGTCTCTCTAGTGATAGGAGGTTACTAAGTGAGGGGGAGCATCCCAGAGTGTGCAGCGCTTGTTGCTACAGCGGGCGCTCTGACAACACCTGCACTAGCTAGTTGCTACAGCGGGTGCTATAGCAAACCTACGGTCACGTTGTACTAATTAGAATAGGCTGACTCAGTGGGATCAGTAGAATAGCTATTCTGAATTGGTTCAAGTGAGTAGGTGTATGAGACACAAGTCAGAGCGTGTTCTGATTGTGTGTGATCGGTTAGCTAAGGTTGAGTAGCATAGGTTGCAAGGAGTCAAACCGTATTGTACAACAAACCTTGAGATTAGTGAATTGAAAGACTGAGGTTCAGTCTTTCCGAGAGGTAGGCACTTGGCTGAACTGGGTGAACAAATTGCTGTTCATTGTTTTATCTTGTTGCAAAAGATCCGTCGGCAAAAAAGTGTGCTATAGCAACTCCTTGTACACAATCTGCAACTCAGAGGCGCTGCGAATTACAATTGGTATCAGAGTGGGAACTCGACACACAGAGTGAAGATCTGGAGCGCCTTGCTGAGTTCATCAAGCGAAGATGAAAGAGAGACAAAACACAAGTCAGCCGCCTCTACTGGAAGAAGGAAATTATAGTTGTTGAAAGGTGTGAATGAAGGCTTTCTAAAAGACGATGGATGAGAGACTTGAAGAGCAGTAATGTCTGGGTGGTCACACCCACTGACCATCGATGACAAAGGAGTTGCATGGGAGAAACCAGAGGAGACTTGGACAGCTGAAGAAGAAGCTGTAGCAACCAGTAACTCCAAAGCCTTAAACGCGATATTTGCCGCTGTTGACGAACATAATTTCAGGCTGATCTTTGACTATGGAATTGCCAAGCAATCGTGGGAGATCCTCTAGACGGCTCATGAAAGGAACAAGACTCCTGCTACAAACTGGAGAGACGAAGACAGTGAAGAAGACTTTGAAGAAACGAGCAATGTTGCTCAGATAACTGCAACTAATATGAAGAAAACCGTTTCAACAAAGCCATAAATTGTTCATGGTGTTGAGGAGTCAGACAGTAGTGATGATGAGGAAATCACTGAAGAGTCCATTGTAAGAAACTTTGCCCTATTGCACGAAGAGTGATTGCAAGTCATCGAGATCAACAAAGGATTGACAGCCAAGGTATAGGGACTTGAAGAAGAACAAGAGGAGGTGTTGAAGACTATCACTTCTCTTACCGATCAGGCTGCCCAGTAAGAAGAGAAGTTTGCTGTAGAGAAGGAAGAGCTCAACCTCTATAGGAAGATCGCAAAGATGCTTAATAGTGGCTCAAGCACTCTTGAAGATATTGTAGCATGCCAAAGATATGGAGGAGGTTATTCTTGTCTTGGATACATGGGTGAAACCGGTCCTATCCCTGAAACAAGTTCAGAAAAAGGTGCCTTCCTTTTTGTCAAAAACCTGTAGCTGAGAAGAAGGCCAGAATCGATGGCCGCAGATGCTATTTCTGTGATCAGAAGGGACACATTCAGAGGAGATGCTCGATCCGGAACAAGTATTGGAGACCTCAGAGATCGCCCACTTACGGACAACGCCAGATGAAGCCAAGGATTAGACGTGGCACGCAGGTGACCTTCAGCTCATCAAAGTTGATGAAGGACTGTCACTGTCCAGTTGTGCACGAAAACATCAGATACGTTAGAGGGACAACGAACTGGAGAATGAGGATTGCAAAAGACACAGGTGCAGTTCGGGTGAAACATTGAAACAATGCCGAAAGGAAAAAAAGACTTACTGGACACAACAGAGCTCGGAAGCGTTGGATACGGAAGCCGGAGTAGGCAGTGATGGAGAAGCAGCCACCAGATAATGGATGGAGCGTATTTATACGATCCATCGAGTTGTTTATTCCCATTTCTTAATTACATTTAGCGTGTGATAGATTACTTCTTTGTAGTGTTTCGCATTGCAGGTGTATCAAGACCGCTTTCTAGATTTATGACATTTTTGGAGAATTGATGTGCATCTCAGTGAGTATGGCGCCAGCAGCACACTTTAGAGCGCTTAATGTATTCTTCCGGCGTGCGTCTAATGTCTTCATCGGGCGCTTTCCTAATGTCTTCTACTGGAGCGGAAAACATATGATGACGTCAGCATTGGGCCCACGGCCCAAAATCAGATTTAGAAGTTTGCTTGATTTGGAAGTCTGCATTATCTATAAATACAGACTTGCCACACCAAAGAGAACAATAATTTTGAGAGCAGTTTTGAGGAAGATAGGCGGCAGCAGCGTGCAGAATTCGAGGCAGGAGTACTATTCATCGCCGGAATTACTATTCAAGGCCGGAGTTACTGTTCATCGCAATTACTATTCACAGTTTCAGTATTGTTTCCGAACTCAGATTATTCTTAGTATTTTAGATGACTCGTAGCAGCTAAACCTTTCGTTCAGTTTGGGGATTTTGCGTTGCAAAGTATGGTTTGAGATATTTATGTTTCGTAATTTAATTTAGTGAATTCCTATTTTTCATTTGAATTGCATGCTCTGAATATCAAGTTAGCATAGCCTAGCTGTGAAACTGAGTTGATATCTATTGTGTGATATTGGATTGACTTCCCTATTAGCTAAGCCTAGCGGTATAACCTAATCGGTGTTGTTAATCGAGTAATCGTTAAACCTATCCGAGAACTCAGCGGTTGAGAATAGGTAGAACACTAGAGTCGACATTACCCTAGCAGGATTGTTAGACTAGGAACAGTAGTTTACTAGTTGATGCATGTTACAATCGATGATTACCAGTTGCATTGCATAACCCTAAACTAACTTTTATCTGAATTTCACAATAACAAACATTCTTCCTACAACCCCTATTTTTATCGTGACAATCGTTAATTCGTAGAACTTTATCACAGATTGCTCCCTCGTGGGTTCGACCCTGCTTACCGCTTGCTAAGTGTTAACAGGAGATTATAAATATAAGTTTGGCGCACATAACGACGTGCCGTCAATTGTCCCCCAAAATCATCAGAAGAGACACATGTTGAGACACCAAGAGTTCCCCTTCTTCGGTGGATGGAGAAGAGGCATTGGCCTATTCACTGAGTTTAGCTTGAGGCTCCCCCCTTATCATTTGTAACAAAAAGAAGGAGAAGATGTGTTCTGCTCCAGTCGACCCCATAGGGAGAAGAGGAGCCCTGATAGAGCCTATTTATACGCGCTATTTAGATCTTAACACTGTGCTTGTTTGCATTATTTTGTGTACAAGATTACTAGTTTCCGGTATTTTTGTATTCCAGGGCAAAACAAGGGCCTAAGTCGGATACGCTCTAATAGGCGCGTTTAAGGAGCGCAACACACAGCCTGCGGAGCTAGCAGCGCAGACAGGGTAGGAAGTGGGAGATTCAGAGTGCGGTGCGCTAACCAACTGCGCGAACCAACATGCGCAGTGAGCCATGCGCAGGATAGTGGTGTTTCCAAATCTTGAACACCATAGGATTTGGAAGTTGCCAAGATTGTCCTCATGAGCAGTATATAAAGAGAGGAAGGCTAGGGTTTGACACATAACACAACAACACAAGAGAGAGAGAGCCAGAACTGAAAAACACACGAGCTGCTACGAGGACCTGCGCTAGCCGACTGCGCGAGCCGAGACACAGCAACCTGCACGCACCTGCTTGTTACTGTTTCCTTGGATACTTTAGCTTTTATTTACTATTTCTATGATGTTTACTACTAGCATGTCTAGCTAAACGCTTTGTATCGGTTGGGCATGATTCTATGAGTATTTCCTTTGAGACTTGTGCTTAATGCATAGTTTGTTTGCTTGTATTAATTCAGTGCACACGGTTGACAGCTAGTTGTATGAGTAGGGGAAGCCTTGAACCGCAATCTTACTCTTACTACTTGTCTGTTATATGTTAAACTAGTTGGTAGCTTGAAGGTGACAACTAGGAGTAACGCGCTAGGATAATAGCTCATGGACTTTGATCGGAACATGCGCACATGTTAGGAAGCCTTGATCGGACACTAACTTCAGTAAATCGAACTATAGACGTTTAGAGTCAATGATAAGGAATACATTCATAGAGGATTGTCTGCACCGATACTTTTCATAGTCATAGTACTTAATCTCTACTGCCTGCGCACGTCTAGTGCAAATTCTGCTTTCACTACTGTTCATTCGCGCACCTGCGCAACCCAATCACTCACAACCCCAATTTTCATAAGTTGTAGGTTGCTAGCTAGAACGAGTCTGCTTGCTCCTTGTGGGATCGACCCTGACTTAGCCGCTATACTAAGTGGAGAAGGAAGGATTAATTTGACGCGTACAACGACGCGCGATCAAGCCCCTGCCGAAGATGCTCAGGTTTTATCAAAAATGCCAAGGGGAGATTGTTAAGGTAATGGAATCCTTGACAAAACCAGTGCAAGAAGTTGCTACAACATCCCGCGAAGATTGAAGCCGGAGCTTCTTCAAAAGACTGACAAAATAACAAAGAGCAAGAAGTTGATACACCATCCGATGACAGCAGAAGCTATCTGAAGACACCACTTGAGAAGACGCCTGAAGACAAGCTAGGGATATCATGATTCCTTGAATTGAGATGAATCCTGAAGAAGTTGAGGAAGCTGCTAGAGAAGGAGTCTGAAGACGAGATGAAGATTGCCTAAGATGAGAAGGGTCTTTGGATTTTGTCAAAAATGCCGAGGGGGAGATTGTTAAGGTATGTGGCATCATTGCAAATTCCTACAAGGTGCACAAGAGTCTGCTACAGTAAGCATGTGAAGACAGCAGCTGGTGCAGAGCGTTCTAGAGTGAACAAGCAGAGTGCACAAGGCGTTGCAATAACTACCTGTGTAGTAGAGAGGTGTAGCATCCTAAATAGCAGATTTTCGTGTGAAGAACAAGCCCAGTGAGCAAGCTACTGCTATAGCGGGAGCAGTTTCAGAAAGCTGTAGCAATTGTTCTGCAGCAGAAGTTCGGCTCTTCGGAGAAAGCGCTTGACAGTTCAACAAGGAGCAACGAGGAGCTTCTAAACATTCAGAAAGAATATCCCTAGAGAAGATTCTGTGCCACAACTTGAAGATTTGATTGGAAAATCAAATCTTTTAAAAAGTAGAAGATAGGATCTTGTTGAGATCTTTTAGGAACTTCCTAAATTTGATATTGATGGAGCATGGAGTTCCTATTTAAAGGAGGCTGGGCAAAGCAGCAAACCATCCATCCAAGACAGAACCCAAGCACAAAGATAGAGCAATATACCGAGTGATATATTCAGAGTGCTAGAGCGGAGAGATTGGATCACCACCAAGAGTAGAGCGTGAGCGCAGCTGAGTGGTTAAAGTAGAGGCTGATGCAAGTCTGGTCAGAGCTTGATCACATAACCAATTCAGAGCAGGACGAGGTTGTTGGTTGATCAAGGCAGGCCGTGGGGGAATTGACGAGTGAGGAATTTGGGCAATTGGCAGGAAGCCTGGTCTCCCTATTGACAGGAGGTCACTAAGTGAGGGGGAGCATCCCAGAGTGTGCAGCGCTCGTGGAAGAATTGTCACTTCTCGGCGGAAGGCTTTGAGTTACTCTGACAATACCTGCACCAGCTAGTTGCTACAGCGGGTGCTATAGCAAACCTACGGTCACGTTGTACTAATTAGAATAGGCTGAGTCCGTGGATTAGTAGAATAGCTATTCTGAATTGGTTCAAGTGAGTAGGTGTATGAGACACAAGTCAGAGCGTGTTCTGATTGTGTGTGATCGACTAGCTAAGATTGAGTAGCATAGGTTGCATGGAGTCGAACCGTGTTGTACAACAGACCTTGAGAATAGTGAATTGAAAGACTGAGGTTCAGTCTTTCCTAGAGGTAGGCACTTGGCAGAACTGGGTGAACAAATCGTTGTTCATTGTTTTGTCTTGCTGCAAAAGATCCGTCGGTAAAAAAGTGTGCTATATCAACTGCTTGTACACAATCTGCAACTCAGAGGCGCTGCGAATTTTAATTGATATCAGAGCGGGAACTCGACACACAGAGTGAAGATCCTGAGCGCCTTGCTGAGTTCATCAAGCGAAGATGAAAGAGAGACAAAACACAAGTCGGCTCCCTCTACTGGAAGAAGGAAATTATAGTTATTGGAAGGCGAGAATGAAGGCTTTCTAAAAAGCGAAGGATGAGAGACTTGAGAAGCAGTAGCGTCTGGGTGGTCACACCCACCAACCATCGACTAGCTAAGTTTGAGTAGCATAGGTTGCATGGAGTCGAACCCTGTTGTACAACAGACCTTTAGACTAGTGAATTAAAAAACTGAGGTTCAGTCTTTCCCAGAGGTAGGCACTTGGCCGAATTGGGTGAACAAATCGCTGTTCATTGTTTTATCTTGCTGCAAAAGATCCGTTGGTACAAGAGTGTGCTATAGCAACTGCTTGTACATAATCTGCAACTCAGAGGCGCTGCGAATTTCAAAACTCATTCTTAAGTTTTAGACTATAAGTCATTATCCGTAAGAGAAGAGGAGTTTCGACAATGAAAATTTTAAAATCCACTCGTACAAATCTTGATGCTTAAGTAATAAATTACAAGGATTATACCATAGATGTTTTCTAAAAGCGAAATGCAAATACTCTACTCACACACATGCAAAAGAACTTGCAGAAAAGGCATAAAGTCAAGGATTAAGTGTGTTTATTTGTTTGCGTTCATACAAATGCTTTCAAGGAGGAACTTACCTTCCTAACCATTGGCATTTGTAAAACTTTTCCTTGACCAAAAAATCAAAAAAATCTTTTTTGTGTTTTTATACAAAAGCTTTCAAGGGGGACCTCGGCCTTTGTAAAACCTTTAAAATATAATTTTTTTCTTGCGCCCTTTTTGTCTTTTCGCAAACACTTTATTTGACCCGACACTTAATACTTGACAATGTGCCTAAGTGATATATAATGGAGCATGAAGTGTGAGCTAAACAAATGCAAAGGCTAAATAGGAATGCTAAAGTCACCTAAAAGTAACCAAGAACAAGTACGAGGTTTTCATACGAAAACTATTTTTATTTAATTTTTGTGCTCGCTAAACTTAACTTCATTTTTTATGCACGGAAAGAGCTTAAAAATAAATCAAACTAAGCTAGTCAAAACACAGAATCTTGTGAATAAAATCATCATAAAGAATGTCAATCAACTTAAAGATACGATTCATGAATTCAAAGCGCAACTCATCCCAACAATATTTTTAAATGATACTACTTAATCGCTTAGCAAACATTACTCAGTGTGATCAATACTTAAAGCTAGGATGAAAACAATCATGGGAGTATAATGCTCGCAAAATAAATATGTAGCATAGAATCATGTTGTTAAGCAAATAAAAGCATAAGCACAAAACACCTCACACTTAAAAAATTTGCTTAGTCCCTAAGCAATATAAACTAAAAGAAGTAAAGAGAAAGTTTCGAAGGAACTTCTCTTGTGTGGAGGTAGCCAAATTCGCATCCGCTAATGCCCGTGAATGATGCTCCAATCGGTTGCGGTAAATCTGAAACTCAGGAAAAAGGTTAGCGCAACACTTGAATTCATAGATTTATAGCTGCTATGACATATATATTAATGGGAAACATATAACTAGGCAAAAGATTGGAAAACAAATGCACGACGATTCAAACGATGAGTTTACGTAGATATTCATTTGTAAATCAAAAGTCATGAACTAGTGTATTATAGTGCTTGAAAATCAAGTTCGAACAAATGTGAGTAAAGTTGCAAAATTTCCCAAAGTCAACCGGAAACAGTGCTGAGCAAAATTGCCTGAATCAGAATTGATTCAGGGTGCACAAAAGGTGATCCGGCCACACCCTGGTCGAATCAAATTAGTTTGGGTATGTGAGCTTGCCCGAATCAATAGTTATCCGGGCAAGGCAAAAAAAAAAAAAAGATTCGGCCAGGGTGGGCGAGTCAAACTAGTTCGGATAGCTTGAGCTTCCCCGAATCAAAAGTGATTCGGGCAAGGCAAAAAAAAAAGTGACTCGGCCAGGTGTCCGAATTAAACTAGTAGTGCAGTCTAAAACAGGTCTCTAAGGAAAAAAACTGCCAAATAAAATACAAGTTCAAAAACCATCTGTCATGCAAAAACTTATCATGGCGAAGCGCGTCAAGATACAAATGGACTAGTCAAGCAAAGTACATAGTAAGAATACCAACACAAGTCATGACGTACAAAAATGCAACCTAAACATCATCGAATTACCCCACACTTAAAACTGCCCCTAATCAATCATTTGGCACACGGCGCAACACAAATTCCACAATGATTCTATACTACAATCAAGTAAAAATAAAAGCATAAATACTCACAAGCCTAGTTTAACGTCTTGGCTAAGACGTAGCCGATTCCCTTCTTCATAAAAAACACACTTGAGAAGTCCTTTGTGAGGATTCTCAAGTGGCATGCGTCGATAATGTGGGAATCAAGTGGAGTCGTCGAGCTTGAAGTCTCCAAACTCCAACCGGTCTCTCATCTTCCTCTTGCAGAAGAGCAGCATTTCCTTCCCTCCTTGGGTTCGGTTGATCCATAATTTTTGTTGGTGGTTGATCAACGCGAATTTGAGGTGAAGGAGTATCAAAATCTGGCAATTTCTGATCTGGCGTTGATGTGGAGGCTTGTTCTTGTGCCTTTTACGTGCGCGCTTTGGTTTTCATTCAAACACCTACCAAGCAATCAGAGGAAGCGTCAATAAGTGTGATCTTAAATCAAAGTAGGCAAGAATAGCACGCAAACACTCAATCACGATCAACAAAGTAAAGAAACAAAAACAGTAGACTAACTAAAACAATACTAAAAAGCAAACTAGTCTAATGGCTAATCCCGGGCAACGGCGCCATTTTGAACGTTGTCGAAATTATGGTAGTAAAAATACTAGTCCAATCACGATACGCAAAAAATATTTGTAATCAGAGTGACCTCGAGTCGAATCCATGAGAAAAGCCTAGATTAGTCTAAAGCTAGCTAGTCATGCTTAATGCAAGTCTACTAAATAAAAGCTTGGGTTTTTCCTCTATGCGAGGTATCTCTAATAAACACTAAAGACAAGTTCGAAATTGGGTTGAAGTAAAGTAATAAAGAAAACGTAGTCGAAATCCTATTTCACCCCTAGGTCATGCGATTAGCAACACAAAACAGAAATATATGTGTTAAGGTAATGGCATCCTTGACAAAACCAGCGCTAGAGGTTGCTACAGCATCCCGCGAAGATTGAAGCTGGAGCTTCCTCCAAAGATTGACAAAACAACAAAGTGCAAGAAGTTGGTACACCATTCGATGACAGCAGAACCTATCTGAAGACACCACTTGAGAAAAAGCCAGAAGACAAGCTAGGGATAGCTTGAGTCCTTAAATTGAGATGAATCCTGAAGAGCTGAGGAAGCTGCTAGAGAAGGAGTATGAAGATGAGATGAAGATTGCCTAAGATCAGAAGGGTCTTTGGATTTTGTCAAAAATGCAGAGGGGAAGATTGTTAAGGTATATGGCATCATTGACAAACTCCTACAAGGTGCACAAGAGTCTGCTACAGCAAGCATGTGAAGACAGCTGCTGGTGCAGAGCGTTCCATAGTGAACAAATAGAGTGCACAAGGTGTTTGATCCGCGCGTCGTTGTACGCGTCAAATTAATCCTTTCTTCTCCACTTAGTATAGCGGCTAAGTCAGGGTCGATCCCACAAGGAGCAAGCAGACTCGTTCTAGCTAGCAACCTACAACTTACGAAATTGGGGTTGTGAGTGACTAGGTTGCGCAGGTGCGCGGATGAACAGTGTTGAAAGCAGAATTGCACTAGACGTGCGCAGGCAGTAGAGATTAAGTACTATGACTATGAAAAGTATCGGTAAAGACAATCCTCTATGAATGTATTCCTTATCATCGACTCTAAACGTCTATAGTTCGATTTACTGAAGTTAGTGTCCGATCAAGGCTTCCTAACATGTGCGCATGTTCCGATCAAAGTTCATGAGCTATTAATTCTTGAAACTAGTCTAAGCAGCTACGAATCCTGTCACAGTAGCAACTGATTAGCCTAGTGTGTTACTCCTAGTTGTCACCGTCAATTTACCAACTAGTTTAACATATGACAAACAAGTAGTAAGAGTAAGATTGCGGTTCAAGGCTTCCCCTACTCATGCAACTAGTTGTCAACCGTGTGCACGAAATTTATACAAGCAAACAAACTATGCAAAGCACAAGTCTCAAAGGAAATACTCATAGAATCATGCCCAACCGATACAAAGTGTTTAGCTAGACATGCTAGTAGTAAACATCATATAAATAGTAAATAAAAGCTAAAGTGTCCAAGGAAACAGTAACGAGCAGGTGCGTGCAGGTTGATGTGTCTCGGTTCGCGCAGTCGGTTGGCGCAGGTCCTCGCAGCAGCTCGTGTGTTTTTCAGTTCTGGCTCTCTCTCCTTGATATCGTTGTGTGTCTCTAAAACCCTAGCCTTCCTCTCTTTATATACTGCTTGTGAGGCCCGTGACACTCTTGGCAACTTCCAAATCCTATGAGATTTTGTAGGGATATGGTGTTCAAGATTTGGAAATACCGCTACCCTGCGCATGGCTCACTGCGCACGGCTCACTGCGCACGTTGGTTCGCGCAGTTGATTAGCGCACCGCAGTCTACATCTGCCACCTCCTATCCTGTTTGCGCTGCTAGCTCCGCAGGCTGTGTGCTGCGCTCCTTAAACGCGCCTATCAGCGTGTATCCGACTTAGGCCCTTGTTTTGTCCTGGAATACAGAAACACCGGAAACCAGTAATCTTGTACATAAAATAATGCAAACAAGCACAGTGTTAGGATCTAAATAGTGCGTATAAATGGGCTCTATCAAACCCCCCACACTTGCCCTTGTTCGTCCCGAACAAGTACTCAAGCACGGATACAATTACCTCTCTGGAGTCTAGTGCACAGTCTTGCACTCAGGCGTGATCTGCACAACCGTTTACCTTGCGTTGCTCTATCACCTGTGCGCACCTGTCTTCAACAGTTTAATATATCAATTCTGAAATTCGTTACCTCTCAGCTGGGATGGAGATTATTTCGGATGGCTGGGAGATAGCTCTTCATAGGCTCTGGGTTGTCGGTCTTTACTTCGAGTACGGGTATATGGTTAATTGCGCAAGTTTCTTCCGATGCGCGATTCTTTCGCGCACTTCCTCGGAACTCGAGCCTTCTTGATGATTTTCTTGTGAACTTGCGCACGCTGGTACGGAGTTGTGCGCATGCTGGTTTCTTTAGCGCATATCATCTGCTGGAGTTTTTATTTTTGTACAGCTTTATCTACGGTTCCTATGTTCCCAGAACGGTTCCAGTCTCGGCCTTCGGATAACAGCTATGGAACAACACCCGCGCCCGCCTTCCCTAGCTCGACTTCCAGAGGAAAGGTGGTCTGTTTTCCCACCTCGCCACGCTTTGGGTATTCGCCTTCGGCATCTGCGTGGCTGAGCGCGCTCTATTGTTCCGAAGGTCGCGAAGCACCGGCCTCCACTAGCGCTATCACCAATATACCTGCCCTTCGAAGCAAAAACGACTAACCGCATCTCTAGAGCTTTTCTGTCAACTTCGCATCCCCTGTATATCCCAACTAAAAGGAGCAGAAAAATCGAAAAAAAATACTAAAACGGTTGATAGCAGCGCATGCAAGATGAATAGGGCAATACAAGACGAAAAGTGTGCGCAACCCGCACACAAGCGCACCACTGCTACTATTCCCTTCAACTAAACTAAGCTACACTACAAAGCTCAAAAAAACATGAAATGTAAATGCAACGCCCCTGCCCCCCCCCCCCCCCTCCCCACACTTAAACAGAGACGTGTCCCCACGACTCATGCTCAAGCGCAACGGAGAGCACACACATGCATGCAAATAAAACAAAGGAAATAAGAAAGAAAAACATATAGTCATCGCAGCAAAGACATAGTCAGGAGTTCACGAAATATTCAGCACAAGATAGCAAAATAACATCGAGCAATAGTTTTCAAAAAAGATAAGAAACCACCCGAAAGTAATGAGCGCCCTCCCTACGTTCCTAGACATCCTCGGAGCTGGACTCAGCCGTGGATCCTTGCGCCTCCTCATCTGTGGAATCTGTCTCATATTCTAAACTGGAGGCTGGCAGCACGACGGAAACTGCGGCGGGCTGAGTCACGAGATCGTCCTCCGAGATAGGGTCCCATATCGAATCTGAGCTCGAACCTATGATGGGATTGCCCTCAGAGGACCTCTGTACAGAGGGCTGCGCAGGGGGTTCTGCGGGTGCTGGTACCGGGTCTACTACTGGGGTGCGCACTGCTGAATGGTCTGGTGATTGGGCAGGAGGGCTGGCTGACTTGCACTGCTCGCTGGGGGACCCTGGAGGCAGCCTACGCAGACTGAGGAGAGGGGGGATAGAATCTCCAAATTTCCACCCTGATGGTGGACTTACGCTCAGGTCTGCCCCCTTTGGCGCTAAATACTCTAGCACGCGCATGACGTTGAACATCATGCGCTGCTCCTCTGACACCTCCTCAGGCGCCTCCTCTGCCTCTGTTCTGGGGCGCTTTCCCTGTGAACGGGGGGAGAATCATCAATGCCTATGGTTACTGGCTCCCCCTGCTGCACACTCGCCCTCCTGCGCGCTCCAGTCTGCGCACGAGTCCTCATGCGCCTGACTGGAGGCGCAACTGGCTCTGGGGCCTCTTCCATTTCCCTTTCCTTAGCGGCCTCCTCTGGCTGCGCGCTGCTGTCTGCTCTGTGCCTCGGAGCTCTAGCCGGCTACAGCTGGTAGCACCATTGCAAGGACCCGTCCTCTCTCGCAGTCACCGCTCGGAGCTACAGCATATGGGCACGATCCAGGGGGACGGCTGGAACTACTGTGTGCGCGGGGACTTCCGGTTCTCTATGCAGCGTACGCAGCAGGTGCGTGATCATTCCTCCGCAAGTCAGCGGCCCTTTTGTGCTGACCCGACTCTAATGTATAACCATGTTTGATACAAACAGCACCTTCTTCCCGTAGTAGAACCCCTTCAGTATATCCATGTCTAGCAGGCTGATCTTTGGCGCACCATTAAAGCGCCCGATGATTGCATAAGCGACCATGCGCCAGAGGTAGAACATCCACGGGTCGCGTAGCTCGCGTCCTTGGCTGCGGCCCGCGGCAAAAACTTGGCCGGTCGCCATCTCACGCCATGCCTCCTGATTTGGGTGCGTGTCCACATCCTCCTCACGCACCTTGGCGCACCTCAGCGTGCGCTTCAGCTTCTTGGCCGAGGCTATATACCATACCCCTCGGTGCCGGTATCTGATTTCCAAGTTGGCAGTCTCCAGTGACGCCAAGAACTCGCACGTATCCTCCTTATCAGCCGCGTTGTTGACCTCCAACAGCGCTTCCCAGCCCGCCAGCACGAGCTTCTCCATAATCAGCTCCTCCATCCCGACTTCGCGCAGGAAGTCCCTGCTGATGTACGGGGTCCCGTACATCTCTAGTCTCATGAAGGCGTCGTATTTGCTGGCGAACGACGCTGGGGTCTCCTGATCCTCTGCGGGCCTCATGGTCGGGTCAACTACGGTCAATGCTCAACAAATGTCCAAAAATCCAAACTCCGAATAACGCCCTTAAACTGTCACCTAAAGGTCGCCTATCCTCCGCCAACAAAACCCAGTACCCAGAACACCAAATGGTGCGGACGAACTAGGTGCGATTTCAAACCTAGGGCAACCCCTTTATTGCACAAAACCCTAACTGAATCGGCTCAAACTGAAGGGAAGGGTTACCTGGCGTATGTACGACGGTAAGCTCCTCAAATCTTTCTGAACGGAGGCCTGGTTGATTATCGGACGGTGAGCGGAGGCTGAGGGCAGGAGCTTTCTTGCAACGGTCGAATGTGAAAATGCTGAAATTTTTTCTAAGTCCTTGCCTTTTATACCCCCTGTCTGGCGGATCTGTTCTGCGCACTGAATTGCGCACTGACCTACGTACTGCTGCGTGACTAAAAAACTGCAAGTCCTAAACTAGCTAAAAACACTAAAAAACTATATAAAACGTGTAAAAGTAAAACTTGTCGGGTTACCTCCCAACAAGTGCCTTTGTTTAACGTCATTGGCTCGACCGTACCTCGTTACTTGCTTAAAAGTGCGCCAGTGACCCCCCCCACTCTTGCTCCTGAGTGACCCCGCGCTCGTGTGCGCGTTGCGTTCTTCTTAGTCCTGCGCAAAGGAACGGAAGGGTGGTCAGCGTGGTTAATATCATGTGATAAATCATAAGTAACGAGGTTAGTTAATGAGGGAGAAGAAATATGAGCAATAGTTCCCAGTTCTCCCTCAGGTGCATCTGGTGGCGACTCTGGCGCAGCAACCTGCGCAGCTTCTATTTCTGGCTCTGCCAAGTCAACTTCGCGCGCTGTGTCATCCCAAGGTTCTCCTAAATACTTTTTGACTCTTTGTCCATTAACCTGAAAACGATGCTGATGCTCGTTTTCTAACTTGATTGTTCCGTAAGGGAAAACCTTGGTAACCGTGTATGGTCCCGTCCATTTGCTGCGCAGCTTCCCAGGCATTAGCTTTAGGCGCGAAGAGAACAATAGTACCTGGTCTCTTGGCTCAAAGGTGCGTCTGAGGATGTTTTTGTCGTGAAATGCTTTTCTGCGCGCCTTGTAGTCGCGGAGCCCCTCATATGCATCTAGGCGCAGCTCCTCTAACTCGCTTAGCTCAAATGCGTGCTCCTTACCAGCCTCGTCTAGGTTCAGATTGGAATGCCCAGTATGCCTTGTGTTCCAACTCCACTGGCAGGTGGCACGCTTTTCCATAAACCAACCGAAACGGTGAAGTCCCAATCGGTGTCTTATGTGCAGTTCTGTATGCCCATAGCGCATCGTCAAGGCGCTGGCTCTAGTCTTTGCGCGACGGTCTCACAGTTTTCTCCAAGATGCGCTTGATCTCTCGGTTGGAAACCTCGGCCTGGCCATTCGTCTGAGGATGGTAAGCGGTGGACGTCTTGTGGATCACCCCATAATGCTTGAATACCTGCGCCACTATCCTATTACAAAAGTGCGTCCCCTGGTCGCTTATGATTGCCTTAGGCACCCCGTACCTGCAAAAGATGTTAGTTCTCAAAAACTCAGCGACCGTCTTACCATCATCCTTTCGGGTGGCCTTAGCCTCAACCCATTTTGAGACATAATCCACTGCGACCAATATATACTCATATCCGGAAGATGGAGGAAATGGCCCCATAAAGTCAATCCCCCAAATATCGAATACTTCATCCACTAGTATTGGCGTCTGTGGCATCTCATTGCGCGCTGATATTCCCCCTATGCGCTGACACCTGTCACAATTCTTGCAGTGGTTATATGAGTCACTAAACAAGTGTGGCCAATAAAATCCGCAATCCAGGATCTTTCTGCTCGTGCGCCTTGGACCAAAGTGTCCTCCACATGCGTGCGCATGACAAAACATTAAGACCGAGTTAATTTCATGGTCAGGCACGCATCGCCTCAAAATCTGATCAGGTCCTATTCTGAGCATATACGGATCATCCCAAATGTAATACCTGGACTCGTGCTTTAATCTCATGCATTGGGTTTTAGTGAAATGAGGAGGAAACGTACCTGTGACCAGGTAATTCGCAATGTGCGCATACCACGGTACCTTACCTGTCAGCGCCATTAGATGCTCGTCAGGGAATGTCTCCGTGATCCGCCCAAGCTCCTCCTCTTTCATGATCCTGCTCAGGTGGTCAGCGACTGTGTTCTCCGTTCCCTTCTTATCCTTGATTTCCAAGTCGAACTCCTGAAGTAGGAGCACCCAGCGCATCAGGCGCGGCTTAATCTCCTTCTTGGACATCAGGTAACGGATTGTTGCGTGGTCTGTGTAGACGATGACTCTGGCGCCTAGAACATATGCGCAGAACTTCTCCAGTGCAAACACGATTGCCAGAAGTTCCTTTTCCGTGGTGGTGTAGTTCCTCTGCGCAGCGTCCAATGTGCGCGATGCATAATAGATGGCATGCGGCTTCTTGTCCACGCGCTGTCCCAGGACTGCACCTACTGCATAGTCACTTGCGTCGCACATCAGTTCGAACGGCAGGCTCCAGTCTGGCGCGCGCATCACTGGCGCACTCGTCAGCGCCTCTTTCAGCTGATCAAAAGCAGCCCTGCAGTCATCAGTGAATTCGAAACACACATCCTTTTGCAAGAGGTTAGACAGGGGTATACAAATCTAAGAAAAATCTTTTATGAAGCGCCTGTAAAACCCTGCATGCCCAAGGAATGATTTCACATCGCGCACGTTAGTGGAATAAGGCAGATTTGAAATAAGATCTATTTTGGCCTTATCTACCTTGATCCCCTCCTGCGAGATAATGTGTCCTAGTACTACTCCATGTGATACCATAAAATGACATTTTTCATAATTGAGCACTAAGTTTTTTGAAATGCAGCGCGCTAAGACCTTATCAAGATGAATTAAGCATGTGTCAAAGGTACCTCCGTACACAGTAAAATCATCCATCAACACCTCTATGCATGTACCAATCATATCAGAAAAGATGCTCATGACTAGACGTTGGAACGTACCTGGCGCATTACACTGCCCAAACGACATGCGCCGAAATGCAAACGTACCGAATGGGCAGGTAAACGTAGTTTATTCTTGATCCTCCGCAGCTATGGGTATCTGATTGTACCCTGAGTGCCCGTCCAGGAAGAAAAAGTATGGCTTCCCCGCTAATCGATCTAGCATCTGGTCCATGAAGCGCAGCGGAAAATGATCCTTGCGCATGACTACGTTAAGCTTTCTGTAGTCGATGCACATGCGCCATCCAGTTTGCATGCGCTTGGGAACTAGCTCGCCCTGCGCATTCTCCTCTACTGTGATTCCTCCTTTCTTCGGCACAACGTGCATAGGACTCACCCATTTGCTGTCCGAGATTGGGTAAATGACTCCTGCGTCAAGCAGCTTCAGGATCTCCTTCTGTACCACCTCCATCATATTCGGATTCAATCTGCGCTGAGGCTCCCTGGATGGTTTGGCACCATCTTCCAATAGAATCCTGTGCATGCATACGTCCGGGCTCACTCCGCGCAGGTCAGCAAGTGTCCACCCTATAGCGCACTGGTTCTTGCGCAGCACCTCTTGTAACCGTGTCTCCTGCTCCTCTTCTAATCCTTTCTTTATGATTACCGGCAGGGTGTCCTCATTTCCCAAGAATATATATTTGAGGTGCTCGGAGAGTTGCTTCAGCTCAACCTTGGGTGCCTGTTCAGTAGAGGGAAGGACTTTATTAGCAGTGCAGACATTAACTATATCGTGTACCTGTCTGGATACTGGTTCAGCACTGCTCAGCTCATCCTCATGCGCCTCCATCTCTGTCTGTGTCAGCGGCTCAGGTCCTTCTGTTGCGCTCGCACATTGCGCATCTGCAACCAAGTCGTCTATGTTGTCCAACGCGTGCACTATGGCGTCCTCATGAGGGTGCTGCATCCCTTTAAATATGTTAAAGTGAATTTCCTCGCCATCGACTTCCATTGAGAGCGTACCCCTCCACACGTCAATCTTTGTGCGCGCTGTCATCAGAAATGGTCTGCCCAATAGGATCTGCGCACTTCCTTTGCTCGACTCACCCTCCATCTCTAAGACGTAGAAATCTGCTGGGAACACCAGCTCTCCTACTCGGACGATGACGTCCTCTATCATGCCCGTCGGTTGCTTGCACGACCGATCCGCTAGTTAAATGGTGAGACCTGCGGGCTTTAGTGGACCAAGGCGCAGTGACGCATACAAGGAATAAGGAAGCACATTTATAGATGCGCCTAAGTCAATCATGCAGTTACTTACTGTGGTCTTACCTAAAGTGCATGGAATGGTGAACGTACCTGGATCCCGGCATTTAGGTGGTACCTTATGTTGCACGATTGCTGAGGCCTGCGCATTTAGCATTACTTGTGCGCACTCGTCTTTCCTCCTCTTGTTTGTGCACTACTCCTTTAAAAACTTGGCGTACCTAGGGATCTGCCGAACTGCTTCAATAAGGGGAATGTTTATTTCCACCTTACTGAATAACTCGTAGAGCTCCTTATCAAGCGCCTCTTTCCTAGCCAATGGTGCCTGCACAGGAAAAGGTGCAGGTATGTTAGTACGATTCATGTCTTTGTCTTTCGATTGCGCCACACCTGGCGCCTCGCCCTGCTGGTTTGTGGCTTGCGCTACTGGTTGCGCGGGCGCCTCTGCGGTCTGCTCTGTTCCTACTGTGCGCCCAGTCCTCAGTGTCACTGCATTGACTCCTCCCTTGGGATTCTGAATCACTTGCGAAGGCAGGTTGCCATCGCTCTTTTTCAGCTCATACACCGTGGTAGCGATCTGTGACAGCTGCTTTTCAATGGACTCGAACCTCTTGTCATACTTCTCATCATTCTTGCGCACTGTGTCTGCTAGCTGGCCCACGATATCTTCTAAGGATCGCCGCGGCTGCTGGTCATTTTGCGCTGGCGCGTCAGTGCGGCGATGCGGTGGATTATAGGGCGCAGCTTGTTGCGTCTGCTGTGGTGTGCGCTGCTCCGCGGACTGCCTCTGGAAATTGTTGTCCTCCTTCCATCTGAACCCATTTGCGGCTAGTCCAAAACGCGGCTGATTCTGCCTCTGCGGTCCTGTATTATCCCATCCTCCTGGAGAATTCGCCTCTCCTGACTCCTCGAAAAGTGTGGGACATGCATCGGTCTTGTGCTCAGTGGACGTACAGAACTCGCATGCCTTTGGCGGAGCTGGTTGCGCCCCTTGCGCATTCATCAACTTCTGCATCATGGCCTTCATCTCCTTTATCTCAGCGCTTGTTTCTACCTGATGCACAGAACGAGCACGACTGTTCTCAAGTGTTAGCTGATGTCTTACCTGTCCAGCAGAGTCTTCTATCAGCTGGGTACATGTTGCAAATGTCGCCTCCTGCGCATGCATTTAATAATCTCAGCTCCATTGGTAGCAATCCGTTCAGGAAATTCTCTATCAGCACATTCTGGGGCAGGCCGTGATTGTAGCAGTTAGCCTCCAGCTCCCTGAAATGCTCATAATACTCCAATAGTGATTCTCCTGCGCCCTGCCTAGGTGCGGCCAACTCCCTCCTGAGTAGCGCGATCTTGGCTGCAGGATAGAACTTGTCCAAGAACTTCTTCTGGAGCTATTCCCATGTGTGAATAGATCCTGCTGGTAAGCTCATCAGCCAATGCCTGGCCGTATCACACAATGAAAAAGGGAACGCCTTCATCTTCAGCGCTTCGTCGCTCTCCCCTTCGGCCTTCATGTTCTCGCAAATAACTAGGAATTCTCGCACATGCTTGACTAGGTTCTCGTTGTTCATCCCGTGAAACTTGGGCATGTGATGAATGAGCGAGCTCCTTAGCTCAAAATGACCGTCTGGTGGAAGCAGTATGCACCATGGCTGATTAACCGTGATTGGAGCTGACATCTCGCGCACTGTTCTGCCGACATCTCGCGGGTGGCGCATTATACATTTCAGCAGCCATCCTTGCTTCAACTTCGCGCTGCACTTCCTCTCTGAACAGAGCTGCGCGGTTATCTGCCCTCGCATTGTCTGGGGTTCTGTCCCCTACGTTATCTCCAATGACACTGTTATCTTCCATGACCTGTTCTAAATCTCAAAGAAAACGAAATTAAAAGACAACTAAGCTGTCGTGTCTGTCAGTGCGCACTTATAATCTGCACAGCGCAACTGTTTCAAGGTTGCGCAGGCTGATGTTGATTGCTCGCTGTCAGAAACAACAATAAGGAAAATAAAGCAAACAGAAATAACTGACTACTATAAAAGAAAACTTAAACTAGTTAAAACTTATCTGTGTTGCTCCCCGGCAACGGCGCCAAAATTTGATCCGCGCGTCGTTGTACGCGTCAAATTAATCCTTCCTTCTCCACTTAGTATAGCGGCTAAGTCAGGGTCGATCCCACAAGGAGCAAGAAGACTCGTTCTAGCTAGCAACCTACAACTTACGAAATTGGGGTTGTGAGTGATTGGGTTGCGCAGGTGCGCGGATGAACAGTGTTGAAAGCAGAATTTGCACTAGACGTGCGCAGGCAGTAGAGATTAAGTACCATGACTATGAAAAGTATCGGTAAAGACAATCCTCTATGAATGTATTCCTTATCATCGACTCTAAACGTCTATAGTTCGATTTACTGAAGTTAGTGTTCGATCAAGGCTTCCTAACATGTGCGCATGTTCCGATCAAATTTCATGAGCTATTAATTCTTGAAACTAGTCTAAGCAGCTACGAATCATGTCACAATAGCAACTGATTAGCCTAGCGCGTTACTCCTAGTTGTCACCGTCAAGCTACCAACTAGTTTAACATATGACAAACAAGTAGTAAGAGTAAGATTGCGGTTCAAGGCTTCCCCTACTCATGCAACTAGCTGTCAACCGTGTGCACAGAATTAATACAAGCAAACAAACTATGCATTAAGCACAAGTCTCAAAGGAAATACTCATAGAATCATGCCCAACCGATACAAAGCGTTTAGCTAGACATGCTAGTAGTAAACATCATAGAAATAGTAAATAAAAGCTAAAGTGTCCAAGGAAACAGTAACGAGCAGGTGCATGCTTGTTGCTGGGTCTCGGTTCGCGCAGTCGGTTGGCGCAGGTCCTCGCAGCAGCTCGTGTGTTTTTCAGTTCTGGCTCTCTCTCCTTGATATCGTTGTGTGTCTTTCAAACCCTAGCCTTCCTCTCTTTATATACTGCTTGTGAGGCCCGTGACACTCTTGGCAACTTCCAAATCCTATGAGATTTTGTAGGGATATGGTGTTCAAGATTTGGAAATACCGCTACCCTGCGCATGGCTCACTACGCACGTTGGTTCGCGCAATTGGTTAGCGCACCGCAGTCTGCATCTGCCACCTCCTATCCTGTTTGCGCTGCTAGCTCCGCAGGCTGTGTGCTGCGCTCCTTAAACGCGCCTATTAGCGTGTATCCGACTTAGGCCCTTGTTTTGTCCTGGAATACAAAAACACCGGAAACCAGTAATCTTGTACATAAAATAATGCCAACAAGCACAGTGTTAGGATCTAAATAGTGCGTATAAATGGGCTCTATCAGTGTTGCTACAGCAACCTGTGTAATAGAGAGCTATAGCATCCTAAATTACAGATTTTCGTGTGGAGAACAAGCTGCCCAGAATGGAAGAGAAGAGCAACGGAAGCTTTCTAAATGCAATTTAGAAGATTCCCAGAGTCAATAGCATGTCGATCAACTTGGACCAGCCCAAAGATCGTACGAAGGGTTGCTGCCAGCATTACAACAGGTCGGTAGAGTATCGTGAAGATTGAAAGCAAGATGATATAGCTACCCGCGTGAAGATAGCGGCCAGTGCAAAACCAGCCAGAGTGAATAAGCTTAGTGTACAAGCAGATGCTACAGCAGGAGCTGTAGCAGGGAGCTGTAGCTGTAGAGCTGCAGTGTTGGCACGAATAATAATCTGCCCAGATATGGAGTAGCAGTGCAACGGGAGGCTTCCAAATATTCTCAGAATATCCCCAGTGAAGATTTCATGCCACATCTTGAAGACTTGATTGGGAAATCAAATCTCCTACAAAGAGGAGATGATCTGGGATTATTTCCTAATGGGTTTAGGAAATTTCAGCAACAACAAACAACTCAGCAAACTCAAGGTAAAGATAAGATTTTTAATATTGGTTCAGGAAATCAAATCTCAACAAACTTACAAGAATCTAGAAAGGCTTTTCGGAAGGCTTCCTAAATTTGATATTGATGGAGCATAGAGTTCCTATTTAAAGGAGGCTGGGCAGAGCAGCAAAGGATCCATCCGAGACAGAATCCAAGCACAAAGATAGAGCAATATACCAAGAGATATATTCAGAGTGCTAGAGCGGAGAGATTGGATCACCACCAAGAGCAGAGAGCGCAGATGAGTGTGGTTTATGTATCGACTGATTGCAGACTAGTAGTGTCTGGTCAGTGCTTGATCGGAGAGGACCAAATCAGAGCAGGGCGTGCTTGTTGGTTGATCAAGGGAGGCAGCAAGAGAGTTATCGGTTGGAGGAACTCGGACAATCTGCAGAAGGCCTGTTCTCGCTAGTGATAGACGGACTAAGTGAGGTGGAGAATCCCACTGTGAGGAGCACTCATGACAGAGTTCGAGCGGCTCAGCGGAAGGCTTTGGAGTGAAGCGGACAGAACCTGTACAAGCTAGTTGCACAAGGGTGTGCTATACCAAACCTAGTGTGACATTGTGTTAATTAGAATAGGCTGAGTCTGTGTGATTAGAGGAGTAGCTATTCTGAATTAAATCATTTGTGTAGGTGAGTGAGACACAAATCAGAGGGTGTTCTGATTGTGTGCTAATTGAGGTCGGGTAGCATAGATTGTCGAGGAGTCGACTCTGTGTTGTACGAAGTACCTTGGAGATAAGTGGATTGAGGACTGGAGTATAGTCCTCCCTAGACATAGGCACATTGGCGGAATTGGGTGAACAAATCGTTGTTCACTGTTTTGTTTCTTGTTGCACCAGATCCGGCTGAACAAGGAGTTGGTATAGCAACTGCTTGTACACTATCAGTAACTTAGAGGCGCTGCAAATTTAAATTGGTATTAGAGCGGGAACTCAAGATACAGAGTGAAGATCCTGAGCGCCTTGTTGAGTTCATCAAGCGAAGATGAAAGAGAGACAAAACACAAGTCGGCCGCCCCTACTGGAAGAAGGAAATTATTGTTGTTAGAAGGCGAGAAAGAAGGCCTTTCTAAAGGCGATGGATGAGAAGACATGGAGAGCAGTAGTCTCTGGGTGGTCACACCCACTGACCATCGACAACAAAGGAGGTGCACGGGAGAAACCCGAGGAGACATGGACAACTGAAGAGGAAGCTGTAGCAACCAGTAACTCCAAAGCCTTGAACGCGATATTTTCCGCTGTTGTCGTAAATAATTTCAGGCTAATCTCCAACTGTGAAGTTGCCAAGCAAGCATGGGAGATCCTCCAGACGGCTCATGAAAGGAACAAGACTCATGATGCAAAGTTGAGAGACAAAGACAGTGAAGAAGACTCTGAACAAATGAGCAATGTTGCTCTGACGACTGAAACAGTTTCAACAAAGTCGGAAATTGTTTATGGTGTTGAAGAGTCAGACGGTAGTGATGATGAGGAAATCATTGAGGGTCTATTGTAAGAAACTTGCCCTATTGCACGAAGAGTGGCTGCAAGTCATCGAGATCAACAAAGAATTGACTGCCAAGGTATCGAGTCTAGAAGAAGAACGAGAGGAGTGTTGAAGACGATCACTTCTCTTACGGATCAGGCTGCGCAGCTAGAAGAGAAGTATGCTGCAGAGAAGGAAGAGCTCAACCTCTACAGGAAGACTGCAAAGATGCTTAACAGTGGGTCAAGCACTCTTGAAGATATTCTAGCATGCCAAAGATATGGAGGAGGCTACTCTGGTCTTGGATACATGGGTGAAGAAAATACTGGGATAATGGTATTTTTCAAAGCTACTGAGTCAGAAGATGATGGGAATGCCGTGGAGAAACCGGTCATGTCCCAGGAACCAGTTCAGAAGAAGGTGCCTAGAAGGATGAACAAGAGGATGCTACAGCAACATCTGTGTCAACAACTCGTAGTTGAGAAGAAGGCCAGAAGCGATGGCACGCAGGTGACCTTCAGCTTAGCAAAGCCGATGATGGACTGTCTAGTTGTGCACGAAAACATCAAATACGTTGGAGGGACAACGAACTGGAGAATGAGGATTGCAAAAGACACAGGTGCATATCGGGTGAGACATCAAAACAATGCCGGAAGGAAAGAAAGAGTTACTAGACACAACAGAGCTCGGAAGCATTCGATAAGGAAGCCAGAGCAGGCTGTTTTGTCAAAAATGCCCCCGAAATCATCCAGATAGTCCCCCGAAATCATCAGACGAGACATATGCTGAGACACCAAGAGTTTCCCTTCTTCGGTGGATGGAGAAGAGGCGTTGGCCTATTCGCTGAATTTAACTTGAGGCTCGCCCCCCCCCCATCATTTGTAACAAAAAGGGGGAGAAGATGTGTTTTGTTGTTTGTATTATGTGGCAGGTTTTGCCAGTCGACCCCAGAGGGAGAAGAGGAGCCCCTGCAGAAGATGCTCAGGTTTTGTCAAAAATGCCAAGGCGGAGATTGTTAGGTAATGGCATCCTTGACAAAACCAGCGCAAGAAGTTGTTACAGCATCCCGTGAAGATTGATGCTGGAGCTTTTTCCAAAGACTGACAAAACAACAAAGAGCAAGAAGTTGGTACACCATCCGATGACAACAGAACCTATCTGAAGACACCACTTGAGAAGAAGCCAGAAGACAAGCTAGGGATAGCTTGAGTCCTTGAATTGAGATGAATCCTGAAGAAGCTGAGGATGTTGCCAGAGAAGGAGTCTGAAGACGAGATGAAGATTACCCAAGATGAGAAGGGTCTTTGGATTTTGTCAAACATGCCAAGGGGAAATTGTTAAGGTATGTGGCATCATTGACAAACTCCTACAAGGTGCACAAGAGTCTACTACATCGAGCATGTGAAGACAGCAGCTGGTGCAGAGCGTTCCAGAGTGAACAAACAGAGTGCACAAGGTGTTGCTACAGCAACCTATGTAACAGAGAGTTGTAGCATCCTAAATTGCAGATTTGCTTGTGATGAACAAGCTGCTCAGAATTGAAGAGAAGAGCAACATAAGCTTTCTAAATACAATTTAGAAGATTCCCAGAGTCAATAGCATGCCGATCAACTTGAAGCAGCCCAAAGATCGTACGAAGGGTTGCTGCTAGCATCGCAACAGGTCGGTAGAGTATCGTGAAAATTGAAATCAAGATGATACAACTACCCGTGTGAAGACAGCTGCTAGTGCAAAACCAGCCAGAGTGAACAAGCTTAGTGCACAAGCAGTTGTTACAGCAGGAGCTGTAGAGCGGCAGTTTTGGCACGAAGAAAAATATGCCCAGATATGGAGTAGCAGTGCAACTGGAGGCTTCCAAATATTCCCAGAATATCCCCAATGAAGATTCCATGCCACATCTTGAAGATTTGATTGGGAAATCAAATCTCCTACAAAGAGGAGATGATTTGGGATTGTTTCCAAATGGGTTTAGGAAATTCCAGCAGCAACAAACAAAGCGGAAAACTCAAGGTAAAGAAGGTATATAATATTGTCACTATTTGCCACTTTGAAGCTCTTTTAGATTCTTGCAACTACTTCATTGTTGCTTTCTTCCAATAGTTGTCACTATTTTAGTTGCCAGGTTGATGGGGCATTCAACTCTAGCTCTGGATTATTACGGAGTGATGAAGTAGACGTTGTCTCTTCATAGTTATCTCTTGCCAATTCTTCAGTTAGTGTCTTAGCTTCAAATCTTCAGGGATTGCTGAAGCAGACTTGGGATCTTTGCTGTTGTTATTTTGTCAATCTTTAGATTGTCCTCCAGCCACCAATCTTTAGGGAGTGCTTCAGCAGTCTCTTGAGCAGTTTTGTCATGGAATGCCATATCCTCAACAGATTCTCTTTACCTTTCCCTCCATTTAGCTTCTTTTGACTTTCAGTAGTTCTTATTCTTCTGAATTTTCCATCTTGATAATTTCTATTATCTGTTCCAAATTTTTTTTCTATTCAGACTGACGTTGGTTCAGTTTCCTCATAAATCCGCCTAAGTTTCTTGCGAGCAGACTGATCTGTTCAGACATTTATTCCTCATCTTCGGTTGATTCTGATGTTTCTCTTTTGCATGCAACTCCTCGGGATTTCTTTTCAGGTATTTCAGTATTCAATTTCATTTCAAATGTCCGAAGAGATCCCATCAGAATGTGAAGTCTTTATATCTTGAGCTTCCTCAATGGCTGTTACGTTCATTGCATATTTTTGGGGAAGTGATCGCAAGACTTTTCTGACAAGTTTTTCATTACTGATCGGCTCTCCAAGCGCATGAACTTCATTGGCATTGTCCATTAATTTGGCATTGAATTCAGCTATTGATTCTTCCTCCTTCATCTTCAGATTTTTAAATCTAGTGGTGATCATCTGCATCCAAGACTGTTTCACATTGTCAGTTCTTTAGAAGGCTGTTTCGAGTATGTCCCATGCATCTTTTCCTGCTTCACAGGTTGAGATCAATTTGAAAATATCTGGTACAATAGCAATGAAGATTGCATTGAGTGCCTTGGCATTTGTTTCAGTAGTTTGGTCCTCAACTTCCGTCCATTTGTTTTCTGGCTTAGGGTAGGCCACACCATCTGTATTCATGATCAATTGTGCATCTTATTTGGAGATCACGGATTTCCATGTTTGATCATCGATAGACTTGATGAACGCTCTCATGCGAGTCTTCCAATAGGGATAGTTTGAACCATCTAGGAGCGAAGGTCGAGAGATGTTTTGTACTTCTTTGGTACTCATTTTTGAACAGCTTGGTTACAGCCCCTGAATCACACTCTGTACAGCGAGTGTCCGGCTCTGATACCAATTGAAATTCGACGTTCCACTAGGACTGTTCCAGACCACTTTGTTAGATGTTTCACAATGCTTAAACAGGGAGTTTTCATAGTTGTTAGTCAGAACATAAATGGTATGATGAAATGGAAAGGACACAGGATATGTTTACCTTGTTTAGCTCCACCAGCCTACTCAGGGGGAGGGGGGGGTTTCTCTTAACCCTAAGTGGAAAGCATTTCACTATTTGAATGATCAAATACAATAGAACTTAAGTAACACAACTCCCTTTGTTACCGCTATGTAATTAAATCACATTGAGTGCGTCTGACTCTCTCAAACTGAGATCCCTCTCTTGTCCACCTCGATCTGCCTCCCACAGATCGGAAGTTCTCTTCCCGAGAATACCAGTACTGTAACACAGACTGTTCAACCTTCAACCTAAATACCTTGCAAACAACCTCTCTTAAGCTCAATTTCTAATCAATCTTCAATGATGATCACTGGCTTTGTCGCCCCTATGTTAAGAGTTCTTTTCTTGATAATCTGTATTCGTAGTACGCTTCATTTCCCAATCTCCTGAACCTAAATGGATTGGATACATGAGCAAATTTTAGGAAACGAAGATCGATGATCATACTTCCCTAATTGAGCACCCCAATCTCCCGTATCCACGAGATCTTATAAATATCGTTAGCAGAATATCGCCCAAATTATTGTCTGTATATTCTTTGCTTAACTTTAGGAAAACTTCAGCAAAGTAATATTTGCGTCAATATTGATGGATCCAATTGCACTCGCCTGTCTAAGCTAGCACTGTCTTACCCTCTGTTGCAGCCTTGTTGGTTTGAACCGTTTGCCAAAAAACATGAAATGCATATATCCATGGGGCACCAAGATTTAACAGTATCATTTATCGAATCATTGTGAAAGAGCTCTGAATTCATAGAGCGTTGCTGGTGACGAGTTATAGCGGTTGTGTTAGCACTCTCTGAGTCACTTTACGAAATTTATTTCCGTAACCAAACCTGAAAGTACTCGAAGAATTTGGTTACCCAGTACGACTGACAGCGCGTCGTCGTGCGCCTCAAATTAGAATTTATAACTCCTGTAACACACTAGTAAGCGGTAAGCAGGGTCGAACCCAAAGAGAGCAAATGAGTCGGAGTTCAATGAGAGTCACAGAAAATCAAAGAGAGGAAATCAATTCAAAGAAAATCAGTTCGGGGAATACAATGCAACTAGTTATCACCGATCGAATACATGAGTAAGCTAGTGAATTCTGCCTTAGTTCAACATTCCCGCTAAAGATATGTCGACAATCAATTCTACCTATTCTTAACCGCTAGGCCTTCGAACAAGTTCAATACTTACTCGACTAATACTACAAATTGGTTCTACCGCTAGGTTTACCCCAACAATGCAATCAAGTCAAGTGTAACGCAATTGATATCAATCTAGCTCACCGCTAAGCTGCACTAAATTGTCAATCAAAGCATTCGATTTCATTCATACAAGGGCAGCAATCCATAGCTCAAATCATGTACTCATTGACCTCAAACCATTGTTGCACTATAAATCCCCAAACTGAAATATTGATTTAGCTACTCATAATATTCATGAATACAATAGAAACTAGGTTCATCACACTACAATACTCAAACTGAGCTCAAACAAGTCCGGCCGTGAACAGTGTTCCGGCGGCCGTGAATAGTAACAGTGAACAGTGAATGTGAACATTGAATAGTGAATAGTAAAATGTGAACAGTACCCGGCGTGAATAGTACTCCGGCGACTTTCCCAGCAGCTTCTCTCTAGAGGAGCTCCTCCACGCCGTGAACAGTAGCTCCCGTGAATAGTGTTCCAGAAATGGAGTGTTGAAGAGAGATAAATCTTTTCCCAATTTGTCCATGTTTTAGGTTTAGGGTTTTTCTGGTTGAACCATCTTCATTGAACCACATTGAACCAGTAATTGAACCAGCAGAGTTGACTTTGACCGCTGTTGACTTCTTGATCTTGGATGAATGCTTCGAATTTGCGATAAATTCCAATGCGATCTTGAACATTCCTGCGATACGAAAACACTACAAAAGAGTAATCGATTCACGCAAAATGTGAGAAAATAATGGGAATAAATAACTCAATGGAGCGTATAAATACGCTCCATCAACGACCAATGCCTACGTTTGGGGAGGACAACTCTCAGTCCTTAAGTTTTACTATTCACGGTTTTAGTACAATGGATTCCAGAAACACAGCCAACGCTTGTTTCAACAACTATAATGGATTCTAGAAACACATCCAACGCTTGTTACCCAGTTCTATGGATCAATGCTAGATCAAACTCAGCGAGTTCTGATCTTCTCTGCGCTCTTCACAACTCTGTCACTTAGCCTTCTACTATTATCTCTCGTTGTGTGTATTCTATGTCTTCGGTTTGTTTTTCATTCCTCTGCCTCTGCATCGCTCTTATGGCTTCATCATTGATCAGCTTCGGAAACCCTAGATGCCTTAAGATTCGTAGCGCAGCACAAGATCTTTTGAATTTTCTCCTAGATTCTTGCGGGGTTGTTGAAATTTGGTTTCCTAAATTGGATTTTTGAAACCTTATCTTTCTGCCTCACTTCTGGCCGCGTGATGGCGTCTGCTGATCACTTGATGACGTTTGCAAATCACTTGATGACGTTTGCAAAGCTCCTTGAACCTCTGCGACACCGGCAGTACCTCTCTGGACACTCTCCGTTCAACTTCAAGATGACCGGCCATTCTGCTCTAGCTTCAAATCATCACGAGTTGCTATAGCAGATTTTGTCATTAGTCTTTTGCCCAGGTTGCCTCAGCGTTTGTGGTCCACATAGTGCTATAGCACTTTCTTGTGCTTTGTCACTGTACTTTGTTGTTGTTTTATCAATCTTCAGTTTGTGCTCCAACTTCGATCTTTAGGGAGTGTTGTAGCATTTTCTTGTGCTATTTTGTCAAGGATGCCATACCTCAACAAGCTCAATCTTCTTACTCGTAGACATCCTAAACCTTACAAACTAGGATGAATTACTACTACTGGCGCCATCACGGTAACTGACAAATGTTTAGTTCCTTTTTCTATTGGAAAATATAAGGATAAAACTCTGTGTGATGTAGTGGATATGAGTGCCTTCCAACTACTATTGGGACGACCGTAGCAAATTGATCTTAACATTGTCTATAAGGATCACATTCATGTATATTATTTTACTAAAGATGATGTAAAGATTATACTTGGACCCTTTGTTGGCACTACAACAGGGAAGGAGCCCAAATCCACATCTTCTTTCTTGGTTTCTCCTAAGAAAGAATTTCTTACATTTATTAAGGAAGCACATATTGCATATGCTTTGGTTGTTCACAGCTTCTCCAAATCTCCCTTTGATGTGCTAGTTCAGATTCAATCATTATTAGAAGAATTCAACAATATCATGCCCGATGAACTTGCTCATGGACTTCCTCCTCTTCCGGGTATACATCATCACAGCGACTAACTTGCCTCATTGTCGAATGAGTTCGGTTGAACATAAGAGTATGAGTCCATGTGCAGTAACAACCCTCTTTGTCCCCAAAAAAGACAGAAGTTGGAGAATGTATGTTGATAGTTGAACCATCAATAAAATTATAGTGAAGTATCACTTCTCAATCCCTCACTTGGATGACATGCTTGATATGTTGAAAGGTGCTTGCGTTTTTTGCAAAACTAGATCTTCGCATTGGGTACCATCAAATCTAGATCCACCCTGGTGACGAATGGAAAACGACATTTAAAACAAAGGATGGCCTATATGTATGGTATATTAATTCTTATAACTCAATATGAGTCAATTACAAATGGGGGGATGCCTTTTGTAACTCAATATGTATGGTTGGTGATGTCATTTTGAACTTTCTAATTCCCCAAGTGCGCTTCATGACTCAAGTTCTTAAACCATATATTGGGAAATTTGTTATGGTTTATTTTACTGATATCTTGATTTTGTAGTCATACAGAGCTTGACCATATTGCATACTTACGTGTTGACCATTCTGCAGTAGAATAAATTGCTTCTCAATCTCAAAAAATGTAGCTTTCTAACTAACAAGCTAAATTTTTTTGGTTATGTTGTTGGTTTGTTGGTCCACAGGTTGATGACGTTAAAATTCAAGCACTACCTGATTTTGAATAAGGTATCTCAACTGTAGACAGATGCCTCAGTTATTGGTGTTGGAGCTGTACTTTCGCAGGATGGTCAACCAGTTGCATTTCACAGTGAAAAACTATCCGAGTCTCACCAAAAGTTGACTACGAGCTAAAATTGTATGTTCTTGTTCACGCAGTTAAGAATTGGGTATAATATCATTTTCAAAAGAAGTTTGTCTTGCTCAATGACCACCAAACCCTCAAATACATCAATAATCAGAAGGAATTGAACAGAATGCATGCACGCTGGATTTCTTACTTGCAACAATTTACATTCGTGGTGAACCATAAACCAGGACATCAAAATAAAGTTGTTGATGTTTTAAGTGGTTGTGCTTTACTACTCATCACAATGGAGTGTATTGTGATTGGTTTTGACACTTCAAAAGATTTTTATGCCGATGGTGAAGATTTTAGAGATGCATGGCGTATATTACATGTGGGTCGTCAGGATAATAAATATGTCCTTCATTATGATTATTTATTCCATCAACCTCATTTGTGCCTTCCTCTAGGCTCATTGAGGGAGGAACTTGTTTGTTTCTGAGCTTCATTGGGAATGATAATTTAGGAGAGATAAAACTACTGTATTAGTAGAAGAATGTTATTATTGGCGACACCTCAATAGATTTGTTAAGAAGTACACTACTTATGCAGCTAATAAAGGCCAATCTCTGAATACTGGTCTTTACAAATCCTTTCCAGTTCCGAATTCTCCATGGAAGACATCTAAATAGATTTTGTACTTGGCTTACCTCAGATTCAGCCTGGGGCAGACCCTACCTTTGTGATAGTTCTTCGATTCTCAAAGATGGCTGGATTACTTTTCAGAGACTGTGCGCCTTCACGGAGTGCCCAAAACTATTACTTCTGGCCGACATGTGAATTTCTTACTCATTTTGGCACAAACTGGCATTGTTTTGTACTGATCTTCGTTATAGAAGTGTTTTTCATCCCTAGATGGAAGGTGAGGCCAAAGTAATTGATCGGACACTTGGAAATCTCATTCATTTTCTTTATGGTGATCTTCCTAAATAGAGGAATATGATTCTTGCTCCTGCTGAATTTACCAATAGTAGCATGGTGAACAGGTTCACAGGAAGAGCCCCTTTTGATATTGTCTATCGTAGTCCTCCAAGGCACACCCTTGGCTTGGTGCCACTTCCCAAATTTCAGGCTACAGTACTGCGCTGGAATAACTTGCTCACCATATGGATTCTATACAAACAGAAGTGAAGAAATAATTAGAGGAATCAAATACTAACTACAAGCTCTCTGCCGGCCATCATAGAAATTCGAGGCTACAGTACTACGGTGGTATAACTTGCTCACCATATGGATTCTATACAAACAGAAGTGAAGAAATAATTAGAGGAGTAAAATACTAACTACAAGCTCTCAGCCGACCATCATAAAAAACCAAAGATTTTAAAGAAGGTGACATGGTCATGGTCTACCTCCGGAAGGAATGATTTCTAGCTGGCATTTACAATAAACTTAAGCCGAAGAAAGTTGGACCATGCGGGTGCTAAAAAAGATAAATGATAATGCGTATGTTGTCGAGCTCCCACGGATATGAGATTTCTCCCACTTTCAATGTTTGTTATATGTATGAGTATCACCATGACATGCCTCTCTATCCAAAGTCACACTTAGGGACGGGTTCTTTCGAAGAGGGGTAGACTAATGCAGGAGATTAAGAAGTTTCTGGAAGATTGGAGATTAGGAAGTGTCTGGAAAATTATCAATGATAACAAATATTTCTCGAATATTCAGTAACTAGTTAGTCAATCAAAATTTCCTTCTTTTGTATTCTGAACTTCGGAGAAGTTACTATTATACTGAAGGCATTAAAAAATTATATTCAAATAAATTCCTCTTGTTTCTCTCTAACCTAGCTTAGGCAGATTTAGTTTTATTCGCTAATGAGTCATTGGGCCTATTCTACATAGCTTCCTACTCTACTACATACACTTTAATCTCATATTTGAATCTTCATAAGTTTATCATAAATTATTAAATAATCGACAATATGTCATCTTTACATTAAGAATAAATGGAAGCACATTGAATAACAATACTTAATATGATATATTATAATGAAAACTATGAGGAACCAAAATAAATTGTTTATCTTAAGAATAAATGGAAGCACATTGAATAGAAATGCTTAATATGATATATTATAATGAAAACTATGAGGAACCAAAATAAATTGTTTACCTTAAGAATAAATGGAAGCACATTGAATAGTAATGGTTAATATGATATATTTATAATGAATGCTATGAGGAACCAAAATAGAACTGGCCGGATTTAAATCCTGATATAATTAGTATTGCTAGCAAAGAGAATTGAAATGAGATTGTAACCATAACAGATCATTTCCGTTGAGTATCAATTTAATATTTTAAAGAACCTGTAAAATGAAAACCAAGTGTTTGAGAACAGTGGACATCTCGACCCATATACAATAATTTCAATCCAAAAACCCAATTTCAATAACTATGTAGTAAGTTTATAACTGATTTCCACCTGCAGAGTGGTATAACCACTCTTCTGCTTTTGTTTGCAAGCACTTTGGATGCTATATTCTGAGTGAAGACTCTCACATGGTCTTCCACTATCACCGGATTGGAGATTAGACCTTTCTTGTATCACTTTCTTATGCATAATTTGCAGTACAATTCTAGTTTTTCCTCGAGAACCCCACTGTCAAGGAATCTAAGGCCCAATATAAACAGTGCTTTCAATGGATGCACTTGAAATAATACATTTTTGACCAAAACGCAAAGTCAAAATATTGTTTGCCTCCTTGAGAACTATTGGCTTGACATTGCCACAAGGCCTTCCAACGTATGATCACAAACAACATCTTATTAAGAAGATAAGAAAAACACATTACCACTACTTTATTAGTTCCTCTCTGTTTTTCTTGCATTATGTTGTGCCTTTCTGGTCCCTAATTGGAAGTTTTCAGTTTTGAACCTAAATGAAAAAAAAAGGCGATGGTATTGCAGTATTCCCCATTCTGCAGCCAAACTGATCACTCTAATGGTAAATATTAAGGACACCAACACTGCGAGTAATATGATAACTAGTTAAAAATAAAAAAACGTTAAAGTGATGTCTATCTCATTTTTCCCTGTGTGCATGCATTTATAAAAATACTTTTGTCTGCAGTTGACACTCGTGAGAGAATTTGTTCACCAAATTGGGAATCCCTTTTCCAACTTTTGTGGGATAAAGTCTCATCAGATTGTGATTTCCTGTATGAATGGCCATGGCCATGGCCACTGGCCAGCATATGACCACACTGAAAAATGTTCTTTGTAGCACTAAAATATTACCACAGTAAAGATTTGTTCTGTCATTCCCCTGATATGCATGCATGTCTGTGTGTCAATGAAATATATGCGGTTGTTATGCCTTGGACATATAACAGTATGCCAACATTATTCAACAGTGAAAAACATTGAATAAAATCCATGCAAACACTACTGAAGACTATCAACATGTATATTCTTGCAGAATGGAGATGCTTCCAAATCGAGGGAGAGAGCTGCTGTGGGGAATACTTAAAAAGTGTCGAGACCACAGATTATTCTTGACAACTGTCGAATTCTAAAACATGTATCAGGAATGATAGACCTGATCACATAATTCCTCTAACCTGTTTTCCTCCATATCTTTCTTCTTTATTATGCTTTAAGAAGATTCACCCTACCATTGTTATGTAACTAGTATCATATATATAATCTACATATATTTCAAAACAAGACAATCCTGTTCTTACTAACACAAACACTCTTTCAAGTCAATGAAACACGTTCAACTTGTTGTAGGGATCTTAGAGGCCAGCCAGGCCTACCGGGGAGACAGCGCCAAAAGGAGCATATTGTAGTAGATTTTTGTGGATAGATTCGAATCGTGGCAGAAGATTGTGTATTTAGCTGCTTGAGACCACCCCAATGACCTAGGATCTGTCTGACAAATCAACTGTAAGACTTTGCGGGTATACTGGAGACAATCGATGTATTATGTATACTACCTTCAATTCATTGAAGTGCTAGTCCGAAGGAGACTATAAACTTGAGCTAATTCAAGTTTCTGAAGCTAGAGACAGACTTAAAAACATACCAAGTGCAAATACATATCTAAAGCGCTAAAAAGCTCAAGGACAGACCTAACTGGAGCCAACTTTATTTTTTTTCTTGACAGAGATAAGTTAGAGCAGAGTACGGAATGGTTTGAGCATTTGGACCAGCTTGCCGCTCAAATGAAGAGACATGACTTCATTGGTCGACCCCACTAGCTGTCCACCAATGAACACGGCTGGAAATGGTGCATTACAGCCTAACCTTACGAGGGCCTTCTCGATCTCCCTGCCCTCATTGTCCTGGCTGATTTCATAGACTGCAGGGTTGATGCCGAGTTCTTGGAAAAGAATGTTAACAGCGTAGCACAAGCAGCACGAGCTCTTGCTAAATATCAGCACTCCCTTTTCTGTTGCCAGCCTCATCACTGTGTCCATCTCTAAAACCCCTGACAAAACAAATAAACAAAGTTGGATGGATAATACCATGATAAGCATAAAGAGGGAGAGGAAGTTTCTACCAAAATTTAAACCTTAATTAGATTGAACCCAAGCAACGACAGATCACTAGTACGCTATAGGAGCTATGAAGTTGCTTGAAATATCGAGTCCTTAAGCTCTGCATCATTTATAGGGACGGCAGACAGTGAACTTATTAAGAACATTCAAAAGGAGTAACTTTAATAGATGCTTGGACTAATAAATGTCACTTTTCGGGAAAGAGACAGCATTGCTTTACATTAGCCGGGCGAGTTGGAGGATATTTTTGAAGACCGTATCATATGAATTGAATCAGATGAAACTAAACATATATTACATTCCCTTTTAATCCTCATGCACTCTGTAACTGATTAAAACTTAAAGCAGCAATCGGGATATGTATGCATTTCTAGTGTCTCGCTTATTATTCGAATGCGTGTAAGATTTGAAACCATTTCTTTATAAAAGAGAATCAGCCTCCTCAAGAATACTCCACGGAACAATGAGAAGAGCAGATAACAGGGACATCGATTTTACAAGATTCTCAATATCTTGATAATTCCCCAAGAGAGAAGATTGAGAATGCGATGGCTAGTGGTGCCTCTGATTCTCTTGCTTCACAGACCAACTTGCATTTCATGACTCCTCTACACGGATACTTCAGCCAACCTGCAGTTACTCTTTGTTGTAAACATGTAAATAAAGCATTAGAAAGTGAGAATATGTACAAATGGGTATGCAGTTATTTCTCCTTTCTCACTACCATGTTTGGACTTTTCCACTTCCAAGAAACTAAGCTTAATGAATAAAAAGAGTAACAAAACCTCAGAGGCACCAGATAATGGAGGAAAGAATGGCGCTTTATTCAGCTAAAAGCATCCCATAAGTACACCAGTAAACAAGGCTGGCTCAAGGTTTAATGAGGCTTAAAGCAAAAACATTTTGGAAGATGGGAGATTTGAGAACTCCTGTATTTATGCATATTGAATTTTCTTGCATAAAGCATCATTTATAGATTTTTCCTCCTATCAGTTAACATCTTACGACCCAAGTTCACAAGCGTAACTGATTTATAAACAGTAGGCTTAGAAGGCTTGCACATGTTTTGTTTCCTACCAAATGACAGACTGCATTTCATGAAATATTTGTAAATGATCTCTATGGTACATATTGTAATGCCCTCATGCTCGTTTTCTCGTTTCGTAGAAGGTAAGCTGTTATGATAATCTAGTTGATATATACGGAATGATTGTAGTGAATGAAGATCGAGTGAAGAGTGGAAAGATATGATATGGGGTGATTGTAGTAATTGTATGAATATGTGATGAGAGTGATTAGAGGAGAAAATTGAATTGAGTGGTGTATATAAAACATATGAAATTAGAGAAATAAAATACAGCATTTTGCACCATATTACTTCTCTTGAATTCAATCTTTTTCCTTGCATTTCATATCTACTTGTACCAACATTTGGTATCCGAGCGAGGTTTGAAATGGCACAAGAAGGTGAATCATCGAAGTGACAACCGGAAAGGTTATAACGAGAGGTGGTGGAGTGCCAATTCAATATCCCATGTTGAATGAGAATAACTATGGGTTATGGGCTGTCAAGATGAAGATCATCTTACGCTCACTTGGTGTGTCGGCGGAAATCGAGGGCGTAGCACCGGTCGATGAAGAGAGAGATCAGGGCTCTCTAGCTGCAATTTCTCAAGCTGTGCCGGATCCAGTGATGATGGCCATTGCGGAAAAGGAAACAGCCAAGGAAGCATGGGAAGCCATCCAAGAAATGCGTGTTGGTGAGGATCGTGTCAAGAAGGCGCGAATTCAAGTGTTGAAAAAACACTTTGATCAAATGATAATGGGGGATTCTGAATCCACCAATGATTTCTCACAGAAACTCACATCCATGGTGGGTGAGCTGCACTCTCTTGGATCAGAGGTGAAAGACTACACTGTTGTGGAAAAGTTGTTCAGTGCTGTACGTGATAAGTTCTTGCAAATTGACGGTACAATTGAAAAATGGGGTGATGTATCAACAATGTTCGTGACGGAATCTGTTGGGAGGCTACAAGCATTTAAGGAAACCTTAAAGGAAAGAAGGCGTGATAGTGGCGAAAGACATGGAGATTAGTTGATGCTCACTCCTACGCAATGGGAAGTTCTGGCCGAAAAGGAGAGGAAAAGTGGTGAGAATTATACTAGAAATTCTGAAAGGGGAGGCGTGAGTCGAGGTAAAAGGGGTTGTGGCAATGGACAAGGTGGAGGACGTGGCGACTTCAATAACAAAAGGACTCATCGAAAGTTTGACAAATCAAAGATCAAATGTTACTGTTGTGATGAATATGGCCATTTTGAATCTGAATGCTCAAAGCTCAAAGAAGAAACATCACATTTTGTGGAAGAGTATACAAATGAGGAACCTGCTTTGCTTATGATTGAAACATGTGAGTTTCTCAAGTTGGCAGAGCATGAGAAGGGGATAGTATTGCTTAATGAAGAGCATATCAAGCCAAATCTCAAAGTTGGTGAAACAACCATCAGTGACTCGTGGTATTTGAACAACGGAGCTAATAATCATATGATTGGATGTGAAACTATTTTTCGATCTCTCGATAGATCGATGAAGGGAAACGTCAAGTTTGGTGATGGTACAATGGTAGAGATACATGGCTGCGGAACTATACTTCTTCAAGGTTTGACGGGAGAACACAAGGTACTCACTGATGTGTATTTCATTCCACGTCTTTGCAGCAACATTATAATCTCGGACAACTTGATGAAAATGGTTGCAAGTCTACACTTGAGAATGGGACTCTGAGCATTTTTGATAAGGAGAGGAAGTTATTAATCAAAGTGAAGAAATCTTCAAATAGACTGTATGTGTTGAAATTGAATAATGCTCAACCAGTATGCCTCATTTCAAGATATCAAGAGAAAGAATGGTTATGGCACGCCAGGTATGGGCACCCAAATTTTCGAGCAATGAGGAACCTATCTGAACACAAGATGGTTGAGGGCTTGCCACACATTAACCATGTTGACTAGCTTTGCGAGGCATGCCTAGTAGGGAAACAACGACGCAACCCATTTCCTCAAGCATCAACTTATCGAGCCGTTGCATGCAGACTTGTGTGGCCCAATAACTCCACCTACACATGTTGGTAACAAGTATTTCTTACTAGTTGTCGATGATTTTTCACGTTATATGTGGATTGCATCGCTTACTACTAAAAGTGAAGCGTTGGCGGGGTTCAAGAAGATCAAAACAAGGCTATAAGTAAAAGTTGAGTGCAAGATTAAAGCTCTCCGCACAGATCGTGGTGGTGAGTTCTTGTCGCATGAATTTGTCACACACTGTGAAGAGCATGGAATTCAGTGGCTCCTAACAGCACCCTACTCGCCGCAACAGAACGGCGTAGTAGAACGACGAAACCAAACCATTGTGGGTACAACAAGAAGTCTCTTAAAGAACTAGAAGGTACCGGGAAAGTTTTGGGGTGAAGCTGTGGCGACAGCAGTGTACCTTTTGAACCGAGCACCAACCCAAAGCGTGAAGGAAAAGACTCCATATGAGGTTTGGCATCAATGGAAGCCGAAGGTTCACCATTTTCGGACTTTTGGTTGCGTAGCACACATCAAAGTGACGACTCCACAACTTAGAAAGCTTGAAGATAGAAGCATCACAGTGATATTTGTAGGGTACGAAGCTGAATCGAAAGCATATCGTTTTTTCAATCCAAGTACAGGGAAGTTAATGGTGAGCCGAGACACAGTCTTTGATGAGGAAAAGGAATGGAGTTGGAGCCATGACAGCCATGCAAATCAAAGAAATGGGTCGAGCCATGCAAGCCGTGTTGACTATACAGTGAGAGAGGAGGTGAACCAAATGAATGATACGTTTGTGGTGGAATTTGATACTAACCCTCATACAGGTGACGTAACACTGATCGCGCGTCGTTGTACGCGTCAAATTAATCCTTCCTTCTCCACTTAGTATAGCGGCTAAGTCAGGGTCGATCCCACAAGGAGCAAGCAGACTCGTTCTAGCTAGCAACCTACAACTTACGAAAATTGGGGTTGTGAGTGATTGGGTTGCGCAGGTGCGCGGATGAACAGTAGTGAAAGCAGAATTTGCACTAGACGTGCGCAGGCAGTAGAGATTGAGTACTATGACTATGAAAAGTATCGGTAAAGACAATCCTCTATGAAAGTATTCCTCATCATCGACTCTAAACGTCTATGGTTCGATTTACTGAAGTTAGTGTCCGATCAAGGCTTCCTAACATGTGCGCATGTTCCGATCAAAGTCCATGAGCTATTAATTCTTGAAACTAGTCTAAGCAGCTACGAATCCTGTCACAGTAGCAACTGATTATCCTAGCGCGTTACTCCTAGTTGTCACTGTCAAGCTACCAACTAGTTTAACATATAACTACAAGTAGTAAGAGTAAGATTGTGGTTCAAGGCTTCCCTACTCATGCAGCTAGCTGTCAAGCGTGTTCACAGAATTAATACAAGCAAACAAACTATGCATTAAGCACTAGTCTCAAAGGAAATACTCATGGAATCATGCCCAACCGATACAAAGCGTTTAGCTAGACATGCTAGTGGTAAACATCATAGAAATAGTAAATAAAAGCTAAAGTGTCCAAGGAAACAGTAACAAGCAGGTGCGTGCAGTTGCTGAGTCTCGGTTCGCGCAGTCGGTTGGCGCAGGTCCTCGCAGCAGCTCGTGTGTTTTTTTAGTTCTGGCTCTCTCTCGTGTGTTGTTGTGTGTGTCTCTCAAACCCTAGCCTTCCTCTCTTTATATACTTCTTGTGAGGCCCGTGACACTCTTGGCAACTTCCAAATCCTAGGAGATTTTGTAGGGATATGGTGTTCAAGATTTGGAAATACCGCTACCCTGCGCATGGCTCACTGCGCACGTTGGTTCGCGCAGTTGGTTAGCGCACCGCAGTCTGAATCTGCCACCTCCTATCCTGTTTGCGCTGCTAGCTCCGCAGGCTGTGTGTTGCGCTCCTTAAACGCGCCTATTAGCGTGTATCCGACTTAGGCCCTTGTTTTGTCCTAGAGTACAAAAACACCAGAAATCAGTAATCTTGTACACAAAATAATGCAAACAAGCACAGTGTTAGGATCTAAATAGTGCGTATAAATAGGCTCTATCAAACCCCCCACACTTGCCCTTGTTCGTCCCGAACAAGTACTCAAGCACGGATACAACTACCTCTCTGGAGTCTAGCGCACAGTCTTGCACTCAGGCGCGATCTGCACAACCGTTCACCCTGCGTTGCTCTATCACCTGTGCGCACATGCCTTCAACAGTTATAATATATCAATTCCGAAATTCGTTACCTCTCAGTTGGGATGGAAATTATCTCGGATGGCTGGGAGATAGCTCTTCATAGGCTCCGGGTTGTCGGTCTTTACTTCGAGCACGGGTATATGGTTAATTGCACAAGCTTCTTCCGGTGCGTGATTCTTCCGCGCACTTCCTGGGAACTCGAGCCTTCTTGATGAATTTCTTGTGAACTTGCGCACGCTGGTACGGAGTTGTGCGCAAGCTGGTTTCTTTAGCGCATATCATCTGCTGGTGTTTTTCTTTTTGTACAGTTTTATCTACGATTCTTATGTTCCCAGAACGGTTCCAATCTCGGCCTTCGGATAGCAGCTATGGAACAACGCTCCGCTCTCCCTCCTTGATCTATTTGCGCAGGTGGTCTGTTTTCCCACCTCGCCACGCTTTGGGTATTCGCTTTCGGCATCTGCGTGGCTGAGCGCGCTCTATTGTTCCGAAGGTCGCGAAGCACCGGCCTCCACTAGCGCTCTCAACCATATACCTTACCTTCGAAGCAAAAACGACTAACCGCCTCTCTAGAGCTTTTCTGTCAACTCCACATCCCTTGTATATCCCAAGTAAAAGGAGCAGAAAAATCGAAAAAAATATACTAAACAGTTGATAGCAGCGCATGTAAGATGAATAGGGCAATACAAGTCGAAAAGTGTGCGCAACCCGCCCACAAGCGCACCACTGCTACTATTCCCTTCAACTAAACTAAGCTACATTACAAAGCTCAAAAAACGTGAAATGGGAATGTAACGGCCCCCCCCCCCCCCCCCCCCCACACTTAAACAGAGACGTGTCCCCACGACTCATGCTCAAGCGCAACGGAGAACGCACACATGCATGCAAACAAAACAAAGGACATAAACACTAAAAAACTATAAAAAACGTGTAAAAGTAAAACGTGTCGGGTTACCTCCCGACAAGTGCCTTTGTTTAATACTTCATCTACTAGTATGGGCGTCTGCGGCATCTCATTGCGCACTGATATTCCCCCTGTGCGCTGACACCTGTCACAATTCCTGCAGTGGTTATATGAGTCACTAAACAAGTGTGGCCAATAAAATCCGCAATCCAGGATCTTTCTGCTCGTGCGCCTTGGACCAAAGTGTCCTCCACATGCGTGCGCATGACAAAACATTAAAACCGAGTTTATTTCATGGTTAGGCACGCATCGCCTCAAAATCTGATCAGGTCCTATTCTGAGCATATACGGATCATCCCAAATGTAATACCTGGACTCATGCTTTAATCTCATGCATTGGGTTTTAGTGAAATGAGGAGGAAACGTACCTGTGACCAGGTAATTCGCAATGTGCGCATACCATGGTACCTTACCTGTCAGCGCCATCAGGTGCTCGTCAGGGAATGTCTCCATGATCTGCCCTGGCTCCTCTTCTTTCACTATCCTGCTCAGGTGGTCAGCGACTGTGTTCTCCGTTCCCTTCTTATCCTTGATTTCCAAGTCGAACTCCTGAAGTAGGAGCACCCAGCGCATCAGGCGCGGCTTAGTCTCTTTCTTGGACATCAGGTAACAGATTGCTGCGTGGTCTGTGTAGACGATGACTCTGGCGCCTAGAACATATGCGCGGAACTTCTCCAGTGCAAACACGATTGCCAGAAGTTCCTTTTCCGTGGTGATGTAGCTCCTCTGCGCAGCGTCCAGTGTGCGCGATGCATAATAGATGGCATGCGGCTTCTTGTCCACGCGCTGTCCCAGGACTGCACCTACTGCATAGTCACTTGCGTCGCACATCAGTTCGAACGGCAGGCTCCAGTCTGGCGCGTGCATCATAGGCACACTCGTCAGCGCCTCCTTCAGCTTATCAAAAGCAGCCCTGCACTCATCAGTAAATTCGAAACACACATCCTTTTGCAAGAGGTTAGACAGGGGTATTGATAGAGCCTATTTATACGCACTATTTAGATCCTAACACTGTGCTTGTTTGCATTATTTTGTGTACAAGATTACTGGTTTCCGGTGTTTTTGTATTCCAGGACAAAACAAGGGCCTAAGTCGGATACACGCTAACAGGCGCGTTTAAAGAGCGCAACACACAGCCTACGGAGCTAGCAGCGCAAACAGGATAGGAGGTGGCTGATTCAGAATGCGGTGCGCTAGCCAACTGTGCGAACCAACGTGCGCAAAGAGCCATGCGCAGGGTAGCGGTATTTCCAAATCTTGAACACCATAGGATTTGGAAGTTGCCAAGAGTGTCACGGGCCTCACAAGCAGTATATAAAGAGAAGAAGGCTAGGGTTTGAGACAAGACACACACAACAACACACGAGAGAGAGCCAGAACTGAAAAACACACGAGCTGCTGCGAGGACCTGCGCCAACCGACTGCGCGAACCGAGACTCAGCAACCTGCACGCACCTGCTTGTTACTATTTCCTTGAACACTTTAGCTTTTATTTACTATTTCTATGATGTTTACCACTAGCATGTCTAGCTAAACGCTTTGTATCGGTTGGGCATGATTCTATGAGTATTTCCTTTGAGACTTGTGCTTAATGCATAGTTTGTTTGCTTGTATTAATTATGTGCACACGGTTGACAGCTAGTTGCATGAGTAGGGGAAGCCTTGAACCACAATCTTACTCTTACTACTTGTTGTTATATGTTAAACTAGTTGGTAGCTTGACGGTGACAACTAGGAGGAACGCGCTAGGATAATCAGTTGCTACTGTGACAGGATTCGTAGCTGCTTAGACTAGTTTCAAGAATTCATAGCTCATGGACTTTGATCGGAACATGCGCACATGTTAGGAAGCCTTGATCGGACACTAACTTCAGTAAATCGAACTATAGACGTTTAGAGTCGATGATGAGGAATACATTCATAGAGGATTGTCTTTACCGATACTTTTCATAGTCATAGTACTTAATCTCTACTGCCTACGCACGTCTAGTGCAAATTCTGCTTTCACTACTGTTCATCCGAGCACCTGCGCAACCCAATCACTCACAACTCCAATTTTCGTAAGTTGTAGGTTGCTAGCTAGAACGAGTCTGCTTGCTCCTTGTGGGATCGACCCTGACTTAGCCGCTATACTAAGTGGAGAAGGAAAGATTAATTTGACGCGTACAACGACGCGCGATCAAATTTTGGCGCCGTTGCCGGGGAGCAACACAGATAAATTTTAACTAGTTTAAGTTTTCTTTTACAGTAGTTAGTTATTTCTGTTTACTTTATTTTCCTCGTTGTTGTTTCTGACAGCGCGCAATCACCATTAGCCTGCGCAACCTTGAAACAGTTGCACTGCGCAGATTCTAGTTGCGCACTGACAGACGCAACAGCTTAGTTATCTTTTAATTTCGTTTTCTTTGAGTTTTAGAACAGGTCATGGAGGATAACAGTGTTGTTGGGGACAACTTAGGAGACAAAACCCCGGAAGAAGCGAGAGCACATAACCGTGAAGCCCTGTTCATAGAGGAAGTGCAGCGCGAGGTTGAAGCAAGGATGGCCGCTGAACTATATAATGCGCCACCCGCACGACAAGCTGCGCGACGCAGGACAGTGCGCGAGATGTCAGCCCCATTCACAGTTAACCAGCCATGGTGCATCGTGCTTCCACCAGACGGTCATTTTGAACTAAGGAGCTCGCTCATTCATCACATGCCCAAGTTCCACGGGATGAACAACGAGAATCCAGTCAAGCATGTGCGAGAGTTCTTAGTCATTTGCGAGAACATGAAGGCCGAAGGGGAGAGCGACGAAGCGCCGAAGATGAAAGCGTTCCCATTTTCATTGTGTGACACAGCCAGGCATTGGCTGATGAACTTACCAGCAGGATCAATTCACACATGGGAGCAGCTGCAGAAGAAGTTCCTGGACAAATTTTATCCCGCAGCGAAGATCGCGCTACTCAGGAGGGAGCTGGCCGCACCTAGGCAGAGCGCAGGAGAGTCGCTATCAGAGTATTACGAGCGTTTCAGGGAGCTAGAGGCCAACTGCTACAATCACGGCCTGCCCCAGAATGTGCTGATAGAGAATTTCCTGAATGGACTGCTGCCCATGGAGCTGAGATTATTGAACGCATGCGCAGGAGGCGACATTTGCAACATGTACCCAGAAGACGCATGGCAGCTGATAGAAGACTCTGCTGGACAGGTAAGACATCAGCTAACACTTGAATATAGTCGTGCTCGTTCTGTGCATCAGGTAGAAACAAGCGCTGAGATCAAGGAAATGAAGGCCATGCTGCAAAAGTTGATGAGTGTGCAAGGCGCACAACCAGTTGCGCCAAAGGTATGCGAATTCTGCAATTCCACCGAGCACAAAACCGATGCATGTCCCACGCTTTTTGAGGAATCATGAGATGTCAATGCTCTTGGAGGATGAGATAATAGAGGGCCACAGAGGCAGAATCAGCCGCGTTTTGGATTAGCTGCAAATGGGTTCAGATGGAAGGAGGAAAACAATTTCCAGAGGCAGTCCACGGATCAGCGCGCGCCACAGCAGATGCAACAAGCTGCGCCCTACAGTCCACCGCGTAGAACAACCAGCAACCGAGGCGATCCTTAGAAGATATCGTGGGGCAACTAGCAGACACAGTGCGCAAGAATGATGAGAAGTATGACAAGAGGTTCGAGTCCATTAAAAAGCAGCTATCACAGATTGCGACCACGGTGTACGAGCTGAAAAAGAGCGATGGCAACCTGCCTTCGCAAGTGATTCATAACTCCAAGGGAGGAGTCAACGCTGTGACACTGAGGACTGGGCGCACAATAGGAACAGAGCAGACCACGAAGGCGCCCGCGCAACCAGTTGCGCAAGTCCCGGATCCAGCAGAACAAAACGCGCAACCAGAAGCGCCAGCCACAAGCCAGCAGGGCGAAGCGCCAGGTATAACACAATTAACAGACAAGGGCACGAATCGTACTAACATACCTGCACCTTTCCCTGTGCAGGCACCATCGGCTAGGAAGGAAGCGCTCGATAAGGAGCTCTATGAGTTATTCAGTAAGGTGGAAATAAACATTCCCCTTATTGAAGCAGTTCGGCAAATCCCTAGGTACGCCAAGTTTTTAAAGGAGCTGTGCACAAATAAGAGAAGGAAGGGCGAGTGCGCACAGGTAATGCTAAATGCGCAGGCCCTAGCGATCGTGCAACATAAGGTACCACCTAAGTGCCGAGACCCAGGTACGTTCACCATCCCATGCACTTTAGGTAAGACCACAGTGAGCAATTGCATGATTGACTTAGGCGCATCCATAAATGTGCTACCCTTTTCCCTATATGCGTCACTGCGCCTTGGACCATTAAAGCCTGCAGGTCTCACCATTCAGCTAGCAGATCGGTCGTGCAAGCAACCTACGGGCATGATCGAGGACGTTCTAGTGCGAGTAGGAGAGCTGGTATTCCCAGCAGATTTCTATGTCCTAGAAATGGAAGGTGAATCAAGCACCAGCAGTGCGCAGATCCTACTGGGCAGACCATTTCTGATGACCGCGCGCACAAAGATAGACGTATGGAGGGGCACGCTCTCCATGGAGGTTGATCGCGCGTCGTTGTACGCGTCAAATTAATCCTTCCTCTTCCACTAGTTTAGCGGTTAAGTCAGGGTCGATCTCCACAGGGAGCAAGCAGTTTAGTTTTAACCAGTGACCTACACTTACGAAAATTGGGGGGGGGGGGTGAGTGATTGGGTTGCGCAATGCGCAAGTAAATAGTAGCTAACGCAGAACTTGCACCAGACGTGCGCAGGGAGTAGAGATTAAATACTATGACTATGAGAAGTATTGGGCAGACAATCCTCTATGAGCACATTCCTTATCATTGACTCTAAACGTCTATAGTTTGATTTCACTTAAGTTAGTGTCCGATCAAGGCTTCCTAACATATGCGCATGTTCCGATCAAAGTTCATGTGCAATTAATTCTTGAACTAGACTAAACAACTACGAATCCGATCAAGGTAGCAATTGCTTATCCTAGCGCGTTACTCCTAGTTGGCACCGTCAGGCTATTCAACTAGTTTAACATACAACAACAAGCAACAAGAGTAAGATATAGTTCACACAGTGCTGAACCGAGCCGAGCAGTGCTGAACCAGAGTCCACACAGGTACATGATATAGTTCATATTTGCACCGCTACTAAAATCTTGCCCTCCATTGAACAGGCACCCAAGGTCGAGCTGAAGCAACTCCCAGAACACCTCAAATACATTTTCCTGGGAAATGAGGACACCCTGCCAGTGATCATCAAGAAAGGATTAGAAGAGGAGCAGGAAGTGCGTTTACAGCAGGTGCTGCGCAAGAACCAGCGCGCCATAGGATGGACACTTGCTGACCTGCGCGGAGTGAGCCCAGACGTATGCATGCATAGAATTCTGTTGGAAGATGGTGCCAAACCATCCAGGGAGGCTCAGCGCAGGTTAAACCCGAATATGATGGAGGTAGTGCAGAAGGAGATTTTAAAGTTGCTTGACGAAGGAGTCATTTACCCCATCTCGGACAGCAAATGGGTCAGTCTAGTGCACGTTGTGCCTAAGAAGGGAGGAATCACAGTGGAAGAGAATGCGCAGGGCGAGCTAGTTCCCAAGCGCATCCAGACTGGATGGCGCATGTGCATCGACTACAGGAAGCTTAACGCAGTAACGCGCAAGGACCATTTCCCGCTACCCTTTATGGACCAGATGCTGGACAGATTAGCAGGTAAGCCCTATTTTTGTTTCTTGGACGGATATTCAGGGTACAACCAGATACCCATAGCTGCGGTGGATCAAGAGAAGACCACGTTCACCTGCCCGTTCGGAACGTTTGCGTTTCGGCGCATGTCATTTGGGCTGTGTAACGCGCCAGGTACGTTCCAACGCCTTGTCATGAGCATTTTCTCTGATATGATTGGTATATGCATAGAAGTGTTCATGGATGATTTTACTGTATATGGAGGTACCTTTGATGCATGCTTCACTCATTTAGATAAAGTTTTAGAGCGCTGCATCTCTAAGAACCTAGTACTCAATTATGAAAAATGTCATTTCATGGTAACGCATGGTGTAGTGCTAGGACACATCATCTCAGAGGAGGGGATCAAGGTAGACAAAGCTAAGATAGACCTTATTTCTAATCTACCTTATGCCACGAACGTGCGTGATGTGAAGTCATTCTTAGGACATGCCGGATTTTACATGCGTTTTATAAAAGACTTCTCTAAAATTTGTATTCCCCTGTCTAACCTCTTGCAAAAGGATGTGTGCTTCGATTTTACTGATGAGTGCAGGGCCGCGTTTGATAAGTTGAAGGAGGCGCTGACCAGTGCGCCAGTGATGCGCGCACCAGACTGGAACCTGCCATTTGAACTGATGTGCGACGCAAGCGATTATGTAGTAGGTGCAGTCCTGGGGCAGCGAGTGGACAAGAAGCCGCACGCCATCTATTATGCATCGCGCACACTGGACGCTGCGCAGAGGAACTACACCACCACGGAGAAGGAGCTTCTGGCAATTGTGTTTGTGCTAGAGAAGTTCTGTGCATATGTTCAAGGCGCCAGGGTTATCATATACACAGACCATGCAGCCATCCGCTACCTAATGTCCAAGAAAGAAACTAAGCCGCGCCTGATGCGCTGGGTTCTCCTACTGCTGGAATTCGATCTGGAGATCAAGGATAAGAAGGGCACAGAGAACACAGTTGCGGCCCACCTGAGCACGATCGTGAAGGAGGAGGAGCCAGGGCAGATCACTGAGACATTTCCTGACGAGCATCTGATGGCGCTGACAAGTAAGGTACCATGGTATGAGCACATTGCGAATTACCTGGTCACAGGTACGTTTCCTCCGCATTTCAATAAAACCCAGTGCATGAGATTGAAACATGAGTCCAAGCATTACCTGTGGGATGATCCTTATATGCTTAGAATAGGACCAGATCAGATATTGAGGCGCTGCGTGCCTGACCATGAATTTAACTCTGTTTTGATGTTTTGTCATGCGCACGCATGTGGAGGACACTTTGGTCCCAAGCGCACCAGCAGGAAGGTCCTGGACTGCGGATTTTACTGGCCGCACCTGTTCAGAGACGCATATGACTATTGCAGGAATTGTGACAGGTGCTAGCGCACAGGAGGCATATCAGCGCGCAACGAGATGCCGCAGACGCCAATTCTAGTGGATGAAGTGTTTGATATGGGGAATTGACTTCATGGGGCCATTTCCTCCGTCTGCAGGATACGAGTACATATTGGTCGCGGTGGACTATGTCTCCAAATGGGTCGAAGCTAAGGCCACACGGAAGGATGATGGTAAGACGGTCGCTGAGTTTCTAAAAACTAACATCTTTTGCAGGTACGGGGTGCCTAAGGCAATCATCAGCGACCAGGGGACGCACTTTTGCAATAGGATCGTGGCGCAAGTTTTCAAGCATTATGGGGTGCGCCACAAGACGTCCACTGCTTATCATCCTCAGACAAATGGACAGGCCGAGGTCTCCAACAGAGAGATCAAGCGCATCCTGGAGAAGACAGTGAGACCATCGCGCAAAGATTGGAGCCAGCGCCTAGACGACGCGCTGTGGGCATACCGCACTGCGCATAAGACACCAATCGGGACTTCACCGTTTCGGTTGGTCTATGGAAAAGCATGCCACCTGCCAGTAGAGTTAGAGCACAAAGCATACTGGGCTTTACGCACTTGCAACCTGAACTTGGATGAGGCCGGAAAGGAGCGCGCGTTTGAGCTGAGCGAATTAGAAGAGCTGCGCCTGGATGCCTATGAGGGACTGCGCGATTACAAGGAGCGGACAAAGGCGTTTCATGACAAGCATATCCTCAGACGCACTTTTGAGCCAGGAGACCAGGTATTATTATTCTCATCACGCCTGAAGCTCATGCCTAGAAAGCTGCGCAGCAAATGGACTGGACCGTACACAGTCACCAAGGTTTTCCCCTATGGAACAATCGAATTAGAAAACGAGCACCGACATCGTTTTCAGGTCAATGGGCAGAGAGTCAAACGGTATCTAGGAGACTCTTGGGACGACACAGTGCGCGACATTGACTTGGCAGAACCTGAGATAGCAGATGCGCAGGTTGCTGCGCCAGAGTCACCACCAGATGCACCAGAGGGAGAACTGGAAACTATTGCTCACATTTCTTCTTCCTCTTCATCTACCCTCGTTACTGCAGACTTCTCACATATTATCCTTGTTGACTACTGATGGGGAGTATTTATACGACTCGCTAAACCATTTAAACCCAGCTATTTCGACATGTTTTGATGTGAATAGTTACCTCTTAGTGTTGTTTGCATTTCAGGTGTTCGGAATACATGAAAAGAGACTTGCGGCTCAAAACGGTGTTTTTATGGAAGAAATCGGCGTTGGCGGAAATGGGATTGCATCGCAGTGAGTCGCGCTCCAGCAGGCAACATTAGTGTCGCGCGCCGAGCGTTAATGTATTCTTCGGGCGCACGACATAATGTCTTCATGGGGCGCGCTAGGTTTATGATGACGTCAGCAGTCGGGCCCGCGGCTCGAAACCAATTTACAGCCCGATCTCAATTAGGGTTTCGGAAGATTGGGACGGCAGTTTTTCGACAGGACAGAAAAGTTTTGGGACGACGGAGGAGACGACGTACGGAATTTTGGAGATTGCGTGAACAGTGATTCCGGCGTGAACAGTACTTTCCGTCGGTGAACAATGTTTTCCGGCGGTGAATAGTAATTCCGAACGGTTTTTGTTATTCCTTTCAGTTTAATGTATTTTGCAGTTATGAATATGAGTAGCTAAACTTCTGTTTCAGTTTAGGGTTTTCAATTGGTGACATTCATGTTTGAGACTTGGTTTAATGCATATTTCTATTCATTCGTAAGTTCTGGATCTTAATTTGCCTGAATTGTATTGCACGGTTAGCGTACACTTTGTCGTGAAACTATCCGTTCATCCGTTCTGATTATTAACTCTTGTTGAAGCTTTGTCGTGGAAACAAGTAGTAGAATCCAGGCTCAGTATCACCTTTGTCGGGATACTCTAGATTATTACCTTTGTCGGAATGATCGCATGTTTGATTAGAATGGCTATCCTTAGAAGTCAATGATAACAGTCACTATTGAATTCCCTGAGCTGAATATTTCTCTCGATTGACATTCGTACTTTTATTACATTCGTTCTTGCGACCATCCACTCAAAACCCCCCTTTTTAGTTCCGTATTCACAGGAAACAGCTTCGCAGTCAGTTCTCTTGGGTTCGACCCTTGCTTGCCGCTACACTAGCTAAAGCTTGGAATTATAAATACAAGTTTGGCGCGCACAACGACGCGCGTCAAATTTTGGCGCCGTTGCCGGGGAGCTGCTACAGTGAAGAGTTTCTTTTTCTTTTCTTTTTATATTTAGTTTTCAATTATTTCTTTGTGTTTTTTTTTTGTTGTTGCGGTAAATTGCTCTTTCCAGCATGTCGCACGCAGGTAGTGTTAATGGTGATGGCCGCCAAAACAATGAACAAAATCAGGTCAACAACAACAACCATCCTTTACCACCACCAGGAAATCCGGATGTGCAGGTTCCACCATTTTATGAAGAGCCGGAGCGAGTATTTAGAGCGCGCCAGAGGGAACTTCGCGAAAGGGAATTTATGGCTAGGGATGCAGGGGCACGAGCAGAAGGTTTCAATGAGCCTAACCCACCGCCTCAGCAATATGTGCAGCAGCAGCCTTACGGGCATCAGCCATACAGGCGTGCCCAAAGACCAGAACCAACAATGAGAGAGCTGGCTGCACCAGACTTCAATGAGCAGCCATGGTGCATCAATACTGGTGCAGAAGAGGACGATTTTGAGGTAAAGACTTCTATGGTGCACCACTTACCCAAGTTTGGCGGATTACCGGGAGAGGTAGCGACGAGGCATTTACAAGAATTCACCGGAATCTGCCAAACATTGAGACCCTACGCAGCTTCGGAGGACAGGTTTAAGCTTCGAGTATTTCCTTTGAGTTTGACTGACTTAGCAAAATCGTGGTTTCTATCTCTTCCTTCAGGTAGTATTCGCACTTGGGACCAAATGCAGCGGAAGTTTCTAGACAAATACTACCCGCCAGCAAAGGCAACACAAGTGCGCAGAGAACTTTCTAATATCAAACAAGGACCAAGCGAGTCGATGTATGACTACATGGAGAGGTTCAACGCATTGGAGCAAAGCTGCTGTAACTTAGGAGTCCCGGAAAGGATGTTGGTAGAATATCTTTTGGATGGGTTGAGACCTCTCGAGGGTATGATGTTGGATGCTGCAGCTGGTGGCACGGTGTTGAACTTGAGACCATCTGAGGTACGTAATTTGATTACTGAGACCGCTGAAAGTGCTCGTTTCAGGGAGGAGATCAATCGAAAGGAGGATACGAGCAGAACAAGGAATGTATCACAGGCAGACTCATCCAACAATCACATGGCTGCAGAAATCAAAGAGCTGAAGGACATGATGCAGAAGATGATGGTGGGACAAGCTAATGTGGTGAAGCCTTGTGAATTTTGTGGTGCTACCAACCACAAGACTGATTCGTGTCCATCCTTGTACGAAGACAATCCAGCAGAGGTAAACACTCTAGGAGGATATCAGAATTTCAATAACAGACCACCTCAGAGGAAGTTTGGATTACCCGCGAATGGATATAGTTGGAAGAATGAAGGTGGATTTCCTAAGGAGCAAGCCGCGCCTCAACAGCAGAACCAGTTTTATCGGCCACCATTTCGTCAGCAACAGGAGGGTTACAACAATGCTGATCAGCATCAACAAAGGAGGAACTATAATCAGCCAGGTCAGACTAACCCGTTAACTGTTAATGATCTTGCAGTGAATTTTCAGCAATACCAAGCGAATACGGATGGTGCTCTTGCGGAGTTATCAAAGCAAATGTCGCAGTTGATCACGGTCGTCAATGAGTTGAAGAATGACCAGGGCAAATTGCCCTCTCAAACGGTCCCCAATCCGAAGGGAAATGTTAGCGCTATGACTTTGAGGCGAGGGAAGGTGCTCAAGGGTCCAGAAGAGGGAGATAGGGAAACGGAAACAGCGAGTCACGCGCCGGATGACAACATTATCCAGACGCGCGAATCGGTAATGTCTTCTCCCGGAGCGGTCAACACAAAGACCGCGGCCGAGGACAACAATATTAGCGCGCCTGATGAGAACATTAACAACCGGCGCGCCAATATAAAGTCTACTACTGGCGCGCTACCCATTGACGAAAATTCCAAACTTCGCCGTACTGACCCCCATCTGCCGTTTCCATTGCAGGTTAAGGCCCCTAAGAAGCAAGTGATCGATAAAGAAGTATGGGACCTCTTCAAAAGAGTTGAAATCAATATTCCTCTTCAAAGGATTTGTGCACTAATCGCCGCCGTTCAACTCAACCTGAGCAGGTAATGTTCAATGCTAATGTTTCTGCAGTTATTCAAAGGAAGATACCTCCTAAATGCGGAGACCCAGGTATGTTTACCATCCCTTGTGTTATAGGCAACATTAGAGTCGAAAATTGCATGCTTGATCTCGGTGCGTCTATCAATGTTTTACCCTACTCTTTGTATTCGAGATTATGCATTGGACCTTTGAAGCCACCTGGACTAACGATTCAATTGGCAGATAGATCTTGTAAGCGACCTGAAGGTATCATTGAAGATGTTTTAGTGCAGGTTGGTGACTTGATCTTTCCAGCTAACTTCTACGTGCTCAGAATGGACAGTAGTGATCCGGCTGATCTTCCACCTATCCTACTTGGTCGCCCCTTCTTGAAAACATCAAAGATGAAGGTTGATTGCGACTCAGGGGTGCTGACCATGTAGGTGGAAGAGGAGACAATAAAATTTGATTTATTCAAGGCTATGCAACACCCACCTGAGCATGCGACGGTAAATGCATTGGATGCGTTGGACGATGTAGTACATGAAATACAAGGCACCAGCGGCAAAGACCTATTGAGGATAGCACTGGAGAGCGCCATTTTTACACAGGAGGATTCCTACGCTCTCTACGAGGACATACGTGCTATATTCGCACAGCTCGACATTTCTCGTCCTCTGACGCCCAGGTATGAGGTTAATCAAATTCAGTTATTTAAAACTAATTCTTCGTTGCCTTCTTCTGTGCAGGCACCGGTTGTAGAACTGAAACCTCTCCCTGAACATTTGAAGTACGCATTTTTGGGCGAAAATGACACTCTCCCAGTGATCATTAAGAGCGGACTCGAGGATGAACAAGAACAAAAGCTCATAGAGGTACTTAAAACTAACAAGTTGGCTATAGGTTGGACGCTTGGGGACATACGAGGGATAAACCCGGTGGTGTGCATGCATAGAATTCTGCTAGAAGATGGGGCTAAGCCTTCGAGAGAGCCGCAACGTCGCTTGAATCCAGTGATGATGGAGGTAGTGCGCAAAGAGGTACAAAAGCTTTTAGATGCTGATGTTATCTATCCTATTTTAGATAGCCAGTGGGTAAGTCTCGTACACGTGGTGCCGAAAAAGACGGGCATCACAGTTGAGAAGAATGAAGCCGGCGAGATGGTCACTACACGTGTTAAGAATGGATGGCGTATGTGCATAGACTACACGAAGCTGAATGCAGTGACGCGTAAGGATCACTTTCCTCTTCCATTTATTGATCAGATGTTGGACAAGCTGGCAGGTAAGCCGTATTTTTGTTTTCTTGATGGTTTTTCGGGTTATAACCAACTCCCTATCGCACCTGAGGACCAAGATAAAACTACTTTCACATGTCCATTTGACACTTTTGCATTTAGACGTATGTCTTTTGGTTTGTGCAATGCGCCTGGAACCTTTCAGAGGTTGGTTACTAGCATATTCTCCGACATGATTGGTAGTTTCATTGAGGTTTTTATGGATGATTTTACTGTGCATGATGACACTTTTGATGCATGCCTAGACAACTTGAGTAGAGTACTTGAAAGGTGTGTGTCTATGAATTTATTGCTGAACTACGAAAAGTGTCATTTCATGGTTACACATGGTGTGGTCTTAGGGTATATAGTCTCCCGAGAGGGGATTCAGGTGGATAAAGCGAAAATAGATTTGATTTCTAGTCTGCCTAACCCTTCCACGGTGCGTGATATTAAATCGTTTCTAGGGCATGCTGGTTTTTATCGTCGTTTCATTAGGGATTTTTCCAAGAAAGCTCTGCCCTTATCTAACTTGTTGCAGAAAGATGTGCCATTTGAGTTTACAGATCAGTGCAGGGAGGCATTCGACGAGCTGAAAATTGCGCTAACCAGTGCGCCTATTATTCGAGCACCCGATTGGAGCCAGCCATTCGAAATTATGTGCGATGCCAGTGATTATGCAGTGGGAGCAGTGCTCGGACAGAGAGCAGACAGGAAGCCAGTTGTCATTTACTACGCTTCGCGTACCTTGGACGCGGCTCAGAGAAATTATTCCACCACTGAGAAAGAATTGCTAGCTGTTGTCTTTGCTTTAGAAAAATTCAGACCTTACTTATTGGGTACTAAAGTAATTGTGTTCTCTGATCATGCAGCTATTAGGTACTTGATGACGAAGAAGGAGGCTAAGTCGAGGCTGATTCGTTGGATTTTGCTGCTGCAAGAATTTGACCTCGAAATCAAGGACAAGAAGGGAGTTGAGAACACAGTTGCTGACCACCTGAGTCGATTAGTGAGGGAGGAAGAAGCTGGGCAGATTACTGAGACATTCCCAGATGAGCACCTCTACGCCATCACAGGTAAAATTCCATGGTACGCTCATATAGTGAACTACCTGGTCGGAGGTAAATGCCCACCTTCTTTCTCTAAAGCTCAATGTCTGAAACTTAAGCATGATGCTAGATATTATATATGGGATGATCCATTTTTGTGGAAAAGAGGCGTGGACCAAATACTTAGGAGATACATCCCTGATGATGAGATTTCTTCTGTGCTTAGTTTCTGTCATGAGCATGCATGTGGTGGTCATTTTGGCCCGAAAAGAACAGCTAGGAAAATACTAGACAGTGGATTTTATTGGCCGCATATTTTTAGAGATTCATATGAGCATTGCAAACGATGTGATAGATGCCAACGCGTAGGGAATATATCCATTAAACATGAGATGCCTCAGATGCCGATTGTCGTTGATGAAGTGTTTGATATATGGGGTATTGATTTTATGGGTCCATTTCCTGCATCACATGGTTATTTATACATTTTAGTGGCTGTAGATTATGTGTCCAAGTGGGTAGAAGCTAAGGCTACTCGGTGTGATGATGCTAAAACTGTAGTGGATTTTCTTCGCATTAACATATTTTGCAGACACGGAGTGCCTAAGGCTATAATCAGTGATCAGGGGACACATTTCTGCAATAGGATGATGGCTACCACACTAAAACAATATCACGTTCAGCACAGTACATCCACAGCTTATCACCCGCAGACAAATGGCCAGGCTGAAATTTCTAACCGGGAAATCAAGGGAATCTTAGAGAAGATGGTCAAACCTACACGGAAGGACTGGAGTCTATGCTTAAATGATGCATTGTGGGCATATAGGACTGCCTACAAGACACCCATCGGAACTTCTCCTTATCGTTTAGTGTATGGCAAGGCCTGCCATTTACCGGTAGAATTGGAGCACAGGGCGTATTGGGCACTTAAACAGTGCAACATGGATTTGGCAAAGTCTGGGATGGAACGCAAGCTACAGTTGAGTGAATTAGAGGAGTTGCGCCTAGAGGCTTATGAGAGCCAATCAGACTACAAGGCGCGGACTAAGCTCTATCATGACAAGTTCATCCTACGACGGACATTTGAGATTGGCCAGCAGGTACTTTTATTTTCCTCACGATTACGACTAATGCCTGGCAAGTTGCGTTCTAGATGGACAGGTCCATACACGGTGGTGCAGATTTTTAATCACGAGGCGGTGGAGCTGGAGAACCCGAGAGACGGCAACGACGCGCGTCAAATTTTGGGGGGTATCTCAGTAAGTCACGCGCCCCAAGACAACTTTATAAGCCGCGCCAGTAGTACACATTAAGCTCCATAAAGTATGAAGCAGGCGCGCGACTAATGTCTTCATCTAGCCGCCTTTTGCTCAGAACGCGGCGCTTGAAAAACATAAGGGTTGGGGCGCGCCTCCCCCTCCCTCTTTCTCCCCATTCACTCCTCAAGCAGCTCAGGTTCGAAATCTTGTTTTCACTATATTCTCAGGCCGTTTTCCAACTGCTTAACTATTTTCAGGTACGCTTTCATTCCATCCCACACTCAATTCGTGCCAAGTATTGGATGTTTGTCAAGTTTTGGGAGTTTTAGGGTTTAGGTTTGATCTGCAATTTTGGAGCATATTGGATGTTTTTGGTGCTTGTGGGTTAAATATATATGATATGGGATGCTAGGTTTCTTATTTGAGGTGCTAATTTTCAGTTTGGGGGTAGAATTGGATTAGGGTTCATAGACGAAGGCGCGGTGCGATTTCCAGAATTCGCGCGCCTGGTGAGTACATTACTCGCGCGCCGGAAGAAGACTTTAAGTCCTTGACCGCGCGAGTTAATGTATGAGTCCGGCGCGCGAAATACTGACATGCGTTGACTTATGCGCCCTTGTTTCGATAATTTTTCAGGATGCCACCCCGCAGAGAACCTACATTCGAGGAACTCTACGAGAAGTTCTCCCGGAAGCAGTTCGGTGCCAGTACTTTTGCCGACGAAGAGTTCCTCCGAGCTAGCGGGCTGTATGACCGTGTATCCCAGTTGCTTGAAGGAGCTGGCTGGCCTGGACTCCTGACCATCCATTCGGAGACGGATGTGGAGGACGTCCGAGAGTTCCTAGCATCTTTTCACTACGTGGGCCGCGCGGATCATCTCGGCGTCCGATACAGGCACCGCGGCCAGCATTATGTCACTTACCCACCGCAATTGCGGGACTTATTTGGTTGGCAGGTGGATAACCGCAACTGGGCGTTGAGGTCGCTAGAACTTGATGCCACTTGGTGTGTCCTCTCCTCGGAACCGGTTTATAATCCCAGTGCCAGTAAGGCGCGCACCCTTCGCGAGCCGGCTTATTTCTATCTTCAGAAGCTCCTGTCGGGATCAGTTTTCGGGCGTGACAATGGAGGTGATAAGGTTCCCCTATTCGAGATGCAGGTCTTTCGGTCTTGCCACATCCAGTCGCCTCTCGACTTTTTAGATGTGCTGAGTAAATTTTGGAGGAAGCGATTGTCATGTGGAGCTATATACTGCGGAGGGCTTATCACCTACATGTTGCGCCGCCTGCATGGTCAGCCGGTCTTGGACACGCACCACCTTATCCCGCCGACGTTTCTCACGCGGGAGGCTTTTATAGGGATGCGCGCTATCACTGCTCGTCCACGGAGGCCGGACCAGTTTGCATGGACTTATCACGTGGACCCGAGACTCCATGAGCCGCTGCCGATAGACAGACGCCGCAGGCGGCTAGTAGCGACAGAGCAGGCTGAGTCGTCAGCTGCCGGCTCTAGGAGAGCCTCGCACAGGAGAGCGGCCAGAGATGGTGAGCAGCCACCGTCAGCTTTCACCCAGGCACAGTTGGACGCAGCGTTCAACGCCTACAGGGTGTTGGATTATCTCTTGCCACCTGGGACGCAGCCAGTACCGGCCCCTCCAGGGTGGATTCCAGGGCAGCCGATTCCTCCGGAGTACGTGATCGCGCGGGCGCCCCCCTCATCCCCCAGTGGACCCACAGACAGCTCTGCCGAGTCATAGGGGAGTTTCTATTTTCCTTCTTTATTTTTGTTATTTGGTTGTGATGCATGACCCGCCCTTGAGCATAAGTCGATCCGTGAGGACACGGCTATGTTCAACAGTGTGGGGTGGGGTAGTTGAGTCTGTTGTGTCAGCACGTTTACCTTTTTTAGCATGCATTAGTGTTAGCTAGGGCACGTTTTTTTTTCCAGATTTGTGTATGCTACGATGAAGACACTGATTTTATGAGAGGATGTTTGATGCTATGAGGTTTTGATGCGTAATGCTTTGCATGATTTCTGAAATTTTGTGATGCGAGTTACGTTATGTTATATGTGCTTTTGAGTTGAGATATTACAAGATGTGGAGTTTACAGAAAATGTCCTAGAGGGACTTGACAAACATTCGAAGGTTCGAGGGATTAGTCGCGTAGCGCATTGAGTTTGTGGAGGTTGACTCTCCGAGTTATGAGGGGTGAGACTTTCACTCCATCATTTCAGTGTTTATGCAATGGTGGGACGGGAAAACAAACCGTCCTATCTCTAGTCCTAGTAACCGGGAATGGGTGGGTAACCCCTATCCTGCCTCGCGCTGAAAGGATAATGATGAGAAAGAGCGGGACACGCTCCATATGCTGCTATTCGAAGGCGATGATTGGAACGGTTCAAAGAAATAAGGGGGACAAGCAATTCACATTGGAGCGCAAAGCTAAAAAAAGAAAAATTCAGTCAAATGTGAAGGAACAAAAGTCAGAAAAATAAACAATCGAGTTGAGTGAAGTCTTCGGACCAAACAAAACAAGAAAGTTTCAAAAGCTGTCCGACCAAAAGAAGAAGGATAAGAAAAGTTGAGTTCCTCGTAGCTTGGATTTCTCTCGTGCCAGAGAAAGCAAACTCAGTACATGCGCGCGACTATGACCTCGAGCTGAAGAATGGAGTCAGGAGTCTAAAGAGGACTATCTCCCAGTCATCCCTTAAATTACATCTTGACCTCTCAGGTAACATGTATCATTACGGTTTCTTGCTGGTCTTTATTGAAGAATGAATGTGAGTATATGTTGATGAACTGATTAGTGACGAAATCTCGAGTAAAGTTAGTGTTTAGTCGCTGGCATGTTAGAATTGTTTTGGTGTCGCGAGTCTTGCTTTCGTTCTTTGTTCGGGACGAACAAGTTTAAGTGTGGGGTGGTTTGATGGGGAGTATTTATACGACTCGCTAAACCATTTAAACCCAGCTATTTCGACATGTTTTGATGTGAACAGTTACCTCTTAGTGTTGTTTGCATTTCAGGTGTTCGGAATACATGAAAAGAGACTTGCGGCTCAAAACGGTGTTTTTATGGAAGAAATCGGCGTTGGCAGAAATGGGATTGCATCGCAGTGAGTCGCGCTCCAGCAGGCAACATTAGTGTCGCGCGCCGAGCGTTAATGTATTCTTCGGGCGCGCGACATAATGTCTTCATGGGGCGCGCTAGGTTTATGATGACGTCAGCAGTCGGGCCCGTGGCCCGAAACCAATTTACAGCCCGATCTCAATTAGGGTTTCAGAAGATTGGGACGGCAGTTTTTCGACGGGACAGAAGAGTTTTGGGACGACGGAGGAGACGACGTACGGAATTTTGGAGATTGCGTGAACAGTGATTCCGGAGTGAACAGTACTTTCCGGCGGTGAACAATGTTTTCCGGCGGTGAATAGTAATTCCGAACGGTTTTTGTTATTCCTTTCAGTTTAATGTATTTTGCAGTTATGAATATGAGTAGCTAAACTTCTGTTTCAGTTTAGGGTTTTCAATTGGTGACATTCATGTTTGAGACTTGGTTTAATGCATATTTCTATTCATTCGTAAGTTCTGGATCTTAATTTGCCTGAATTGTATTGCACGGTTAGCGTACACTTTGTCGTGAAACTATCCGTTCATCCGTTCTGATTATTAACTCTTGTTGAAGCTTTGTCGTGGAAACAAGTAGTAGAATCCAGGCTCAGTATCACCTTTGTCGGGATACTCTAGATTATTACCTTTGTCGGAATGATCGCATGTTTGATTAGAATGGCTATCCTTAGAAGTCAATGATAACAGTCACTATTGAATTCCCTGAGCTGAATATTTTTCTCGATTGACATTCGTACTTTTATTACATTCGTTCTTGCGACCATCCACTCAAAACCCCCCTTTTTAGTTCCGTATTCACAGGAAATAGCTTCGCAGTCAGTTCTCTTGGGTTCGACCCTTGCTTGCCGCTACACTAGCTAAAGCTTGGAATTATAAATACAAGTTTGGCGCGCACAACGACGCGTGTCACCTACCCTTCTCACCCTTTGCGCAGGACCAAGAAGAACACAACACATGCACAAGCGCGGGGTCACTCAGGAGCAAGAGTGGGGGAGGTCGCTGGCACACATTTGGGCACGTAACGAGGTACAGTCAAGCCAACGACGTTAAACAAAGGCACTTGTCGGGAGGTAACCCGACTCGTTTTACTTTTATATGTCTTTCTTTTAGTCTTTCTAGTGTTTTTTAGTTAGTTTAGGTCTTGTAGTTTTTTTTTAGTCAAGCAGCAGTGCGCAGGTCCGTGCGCACTTCAGTGCGCAAGACCGCTGCGCCAGTCAGAGGGGTATATAAGGGCAGGACTTAGAAAATTTCAGCACTTTTTCACACTCGACCGTTACCAGCAGCTCCCGCCTTCACACCTCCGCCCACTGTCCGGCGCCCAACCCAGCTCCAGTTTAGAGAGATTTGCAGAGCACACAGCCGCACTCCCCTCAGGTAACCTTTCCCCCAGATTTGAGCAGATTTCAGTAGGGTTTGTGCGGTGGAGGAGTGTTCTAGGGTTTTGAAATCGCACCAGGCTAGAGTGCGCCGATTGGAGTGCTGTTTAGAGGGTTTTGTAGGCGGGCAGTAGGGGCCCCTTTGGTGAGAATTTCAGTGCAGTTTGGATTTTTGGAGTGTTTAAGAAGTGTTGACCGGAGTTGACCAGAGAGATGCAGCCTGCCGAGGACCAAGCTACCCCAGCTCGCTTCGCCAGCATGTACGCGGCCTTCCTGAGGCTCGAGATGTACGGGACTCCGTGCATCAACCGGGAGTTCCTGCAGGAGGTCGGTTTGGAGGACTTCATTTTGGAAAGGCTCGCGCTGGCTGGCTGGGAGGAGCTGTTGGAGATCAACAGCGCCGCAGACAGGGAGGACACCTGCGAGTTCCTGGCGTCATTAGAGCCAGGAGAGATGGAGATAAGGTACCGGCACCGAGGGGTGTGGTACATTGCCTCGGCTACGAGGCAGAAGCGCACATTGAGGTGCGCTAAGGTGCGAGAAGCTGACATGGACGCGCGACACCATCAGCCCCAGCGCCAGCAGCACCAGCACCAGCAGAACCCACCCCCGAACCAGAATAAGTACCCGCACCTGCACCTTCCCCTGCCCAGCCGTCCATTCCAAGGTCCCCTATAGCCGAACCCATCATTAGCACCAGCTCAGACTCGCTATGGGACCCCGTTTCAGAGGATGACGTCGAGGCGCAGCCTGTCGCCCTATCAGTTGTACCGCCTTCCTCCAGCTCCGAATATATGACGGATTCTTCAGAGGAGGAGGCGCATAGTTCAGCGGCTGCGTCCAGCTCCGATGACCTTTAGAGCTGCGGGGGGGAGCGCATTATTTCTTTCGGGTGGTGTCTATTTTCTTTTATATGCTGAACTTTATTTGATATTCTGTTGCTATATTTGTGTGCTGAACTCGTGTGCTACATTTTGTGTCCCTATGCTATATTGCGCTGCTTTGACTTTATGTTCTTAGTTTTTCTGTTCTTTATTTTGCTTGCATGCATATGTTCTGCATGTGCGCGTTCTCCGTGCGCTTGAGCTTGAGTCGTGGGGACACGGCTCTGTTTAAGTGTGGGGGGGGGGGAGCGTTACATGTACATTTCACGTTTTTTGAGCTTTATAGTGTAGCTTAGTTTAATTGAAGGAAACAGTAGCAGTAGTGCGCTTAAGTGCGGGTTGCGCGCACTGTTCAGCTTGTTTGCGCTATCCATATTGCGCCGTGCGCTGCTATCAACTGTTTTTAGTATATTTTTTCGTTTTTCTGCTCCTGTTAGTTGGGATATACAGGGGATGTGGAGTTGACAGAAACCATCTAGAGAGGCGGTTAGTCGCTCGCGCTTCAGAGGAGAGGTATATGGTCGAGAGTGCGAGTGGAGGCCTGTGCTTCGCCACCTTCGGAACAAGAGAGCGCGCTCAGTCACGCAGATGCCGAAGGCAAGTACCCAAAAGCGTGGCGAGGTGGGAAAACAGACCACCTTCCCTCTGGTAGTCGAGCTAAGGAAGGCGGGCGCGGGTGTAAACGCGTGCGCCGACCTGCGCAAATAGACCAAGGAGGGAGAGCGGGGCGGTGTTCCATAGCTGTTATCCGGAGGCGAGACTGGAACCGTTCTGGGAAAGATAGGAATCATAGACAGAGTTGTACACAAGAAAAATACCAGCGGATGATTTGCGCTACAAAAGAATCAGCATGCGCACAAGTACCAGCGTGCGCAAAATACACAGAAAATCATCAAAAGGCTTGAGTTCCCAGGAAGTGCGCGGAAGAATCACGCGCGGGAAGAAGCTGCGCTGTTAACCATATTCCCATCCTCGGAGTGAGAGCTGACAACCTGGCGCCTATAAAGAGCTATCTCCCAGCCATCCGAAATGATTTTCATCCCAGCTGAGAGGTAATGAATTGCGAAATCATTATATTAGAACTATTGAATGCAGTTGTGCGCAGGTGGTAGAGCAGCGCAAGGTGTTCAGTAGTCCAGATCGCGCCAGAGTACAAGACTGTGCCCTAGACTCCAGAGAGGTAACGGTATCCGTGCTTGAGTGCTTGTTCGAGGACGAACAAGGGGCAAGTGTGGGGGGTTTGATAGAGCCTATTTATACACATTATTTAGATCATAACCCTGTGCTTGTTTGCGATATTTTGTGTACAAGATTACTGGTTTCCAGTGTTTTTGTATTTCAGGGCAAAACAAGGGCCTAAGTCGGATACGCGCTAACAACAGCGTTTAAGACGCGCATCACACAGCCTGCGGAGCTAGCGCGCAAACAGAAGAATTGGCAGAGTCGACCACGATGCGCTAACCGATTGCGCTAAGCAGATGCCGTGCGCCAGGCGCAGATGGTGGTGTTTCCAAATCCTTACACGACCAGATTTGGAAGTTGCCAAGGATGAGCCTCTGAGCAGTATATAAAGAAGAGAAGGAGGCTAGGGTAGAGACACAATTATTAGGCTTCACAATTCGTACACCCAGGAGGCACTGCGCAGTAGGACAGGAAAACACACGCGCTTGTTGAGAGGATCTGCGCTAGCCGACCGCGCCAGCCAAGACAGCAACCTGTACGCACTGTTTGCTATTGTTTTCTTGGACACTCTAGTTATTATTTACTATTTCTGTGATGTTTATCACTAGCAAGTCTAGCTAAACGCTTAGTATCGGTTGGACATGAATCTATGAGTATTTCCTTTGAGACTTGCGCCTAATGCATAGCTTGCTTGCTTATATTAATTCTGTGCACATTACTGGCAGCTTGTTACATGAGTAGGGGAAGCCTTGAACCGCAATCTTACTCTTGTTGCTTGTTGTTGTTTGTTAAACTAGTTGAATAGCCTGACGGTGCCAACTAGGAGTAACGCGCTAGGATAGGCAATTACTACCTTGATCGGATTCGTAGTTGTTTAGTCTAGTGTAAGAATTAATAGCACATGAACTTTGATCGGAACATGCGCACATGTTAGGAAGCCTTGATCGGACACTAACATTAGCAACCCAAACTATAGACATTTAGAATCGATGATAAGGAATACACTCATAGAGGATTGTCTGCGCCGATACTTCTCATAGTCATAGTACTTAATCTCTATTGCCTGCGCACGTCTAGTGCAAATTCCTGCGTTACGATACCGCTGTTACTTGGGCATCGCGCAACCCCAATCACTCACACCCCCCAATTTCATAAGTGTAGGTTACTGGCTAAAACTGAACTACTTGCTCCTTGTGGAGATCGACCCTTGCTTAACCGCTGTACTAGTGGAAGAGGAAGGATTATATTTGACGCGTACAACGACGCGCGATCAGCAGATCACGGAGACATTCCCTGACGAGCACCTGATGGCGCTGAACGGTAAGGTACCATGGTATGCGCATATTGCAAATTACCTGGTCACAGGTGCGTTTCCCCTCAGTTCACTAAAGCTCAATGCATGAGGTTAAAATATGAGTCTAAATATTACGTTTGGGATGATCCGTACAGAATAGGCCCTGCTCAGATCTTGAGGCGATGTGTGCCTGATCATGAGATGAGCTCTATTTTGAGGTTTTGTCATGCGCACGCGTGCGGAGGACACTTTGGTCCAAAGCGCACGAGCACGAAAATCCTAGATTGTGGTTTTTATTGGCCGCACTTATTTCGTGACTCATATAACCACTGCAGGGCTTGTGACAGGTGTCAGCGCATAGGAAATATATCAGCGCGCAACGAGATGCCACAGACGCCAATATTGGTAGACGAAGTGTTCGACTTGTGGGGGATTGACTTCATGGGGCCGTTTCCTCCATCATTTGGATACGAGTACATACTAGTTGCGGTGGATTATGTCTCGAAGTGGGTCGAAGCTAAGGCCACGCGCAAGGATGCTGGTAAAACGGTTGTTGAGTTTTTAAGGACTAACATTTTCTGCAGGTACGGAGTGCCTAAGGCAATAATCAGCGACCAGGGGACGCACTTCTGCAACAGAATAGTGGCGCAGGTACTAAAGCATTATGTAGTGCGCCACAAGACGTCCACTGCATACCATCCTCAAACGAATGGCCAGGCCGAGGTTTCCAACAGAGAGATTAAGCGCATTCTGGAGAAAACCGTGAGACCTACGCGCAAAGACTGGAGCCAGCGGCTGGATGATGCACTTTGGGCATATAGGACTGCGCACAAGACACCGATTGGGACTTCACCATTTTGGTTGGTGTATGGAAAAGCGTGCCACCTACCGGTTGAGTTGGAACACAAGGCATACTGGGCCTTGCGCACTTGCAATCTGAACCTCGACGAGGCTGGTAAGGAGCGCGCATTTGAATTAAGCGAGCTAGAGGAGCTGCGCCTGGATGCATATTAGGGGCTGCACGACTACAAAGCGCGCACGAAAGCATTTCACGATAAGTACATCCTTAGACGCACCGTCGAGCCAGGAGACCGGGTGCTTTTGTTCTCCTCGCGCTTAAAGTTGATGCCCGGGAAGCTGCGCAGCAAGTGGACGGGACCATACACAGTCACAAAGGTTTTCCCATATGGAACAATCGAGTTAGAGAACGAGCACAAGCATCGTTTTCAGGTTAATGGGCAAAGAGTAAAGAAATACTTAGAAGAACCTTGGGATGAGGCCACGCACGAAGTTGATTTGGCGGAACCAGAGATAGAGGATGCGCAGGTTGCTGCGCCAGAGATACAGCCAGATGCACCTGAGGGAGAACTGGGAGCCACTACTTATAAATCTTCTCCCTCACTGATTAACCTCGTTACTTATGATATGTCACATGATTTTGGCCACGCTGACCACCTATCTGTTCCTTTGCGCAGGACTAAGGAGGACATAACACGCGCAGATGCGCGGGGACGCGTAGGAGCAAGTGTGGGGGGGGGGGGTCACGTGCGCAAACTTGAGCAAGTAACGACGTACTGTCGAGCCAACGACGTTAAACAAAGGCACTTGTCGGGAGGTAACCCGACACGTTTTAATTTTTTACACGTTTACATTTATATTTCATATTTATCATTGTAGTTTAGCTTAGTTAATGTAGTTAAAGGAAATAGTAGCGGTTGTGCGCTTGTGTGCGGATTGCGCACACCTTTCGACTTGTTTTGTCTTATTCATCCTACATGCGCTACTATAAATCGTTTTAGTATATTTTTTTCGACTTTTATCTTTTCAGTTGGGATATACAGGGGATGTGGAGTTGACAAAAAAAGCTCTAGAGAGGCGGTTAGTCGTTTTTACTTCGAGATTAAGGTACATGGCTAAAAACGCTAGTGGAGGCAGGTGTTTCGCGACCTTCGGAACAAAAGAGCGCGCTCAGCCACGCAGATGCCAAAGGCGAATACCCAAAGCCTGGCGAGGTGGGAAAACAGACCACCTTTCCTCTGGAAGTCGAGTGTAGGAAAGTGGGCGCGGGTGTAAACACGTGCACTGACTTGCGCAAGTAGACCAAGGAGGGAGAGCAGGGCCTTGTTCCATAGCTGCTATCCGAAGGCCGAGACTGGAACTGTTCTGGGAATATAAAAAAAGTGGACAAAGCTGTATAAAAGGAAAGAAACCAGCGTGCGCACACAACTCCATATTAGCGCATGTGCTAGTCCAAAAGAAAAAAAATCGTCAAGGACAAAAGGCTTGAGTTCCCAAGAAGCGCGCAAATGAATCACGCACCTGAAGAAGCTTGTGCGATTAATCATGTACCAAAAATCGGAGTAGAGACTGACAACCAGGAGCCTTTGGAGAGCTATCTCCCAATCATCCAAATTAAATTGCATCCTAGCTGAGAGGTAACGAATTTCGAAGTTATTATATTAAAATTGTTGAGGGTATGTGCGCGAAGGTGATAGAGCAACACAGGATGAACCGATGTGCAGATCATGAGTGTAAGGCTGATAGAGCCTATTTATACGCGCTATTTAGATCCTAACACTATGCTTGTTTGCATTATTTTGTGTACAAGATTACTGGTTTCCGATGTTTTTGTATTCCAAGACAAAACAAGGGCCTAAGTCGGATACTCGCTAATAGGCAGCGTTTAAGGAGCGCAACACACAGCCTGCGGAGCTAGCAGCGCAAACAGGATGGATTCAGACTGCGGTGCGCAGACCGACTGCGCTAACCAATGTGCGCAGTGCGCCATGCGCAAGATAGTGGTGTTTCCAAATCTTGACACCATCGGATTTGGAAGTTGCCAAGGCCGTCCTTGGGCCTCATGAGCAGTGTATAAAGAGAGGAAGGCTAGGGTTTGAAGAGAGAAACACAGACACACCACAACACACGAGAGAGAGGCAGAATTGAAAAACACACGAGCTGCTGCGAGGATATGCGCTAGCCGACTGCGCGAGCCGAGACACTGCAAGCTGCACGCACCTGCTTGTTACTGTTTTCTTGGATACTTTAGTTGTTATTTGCTATTTCTATGATGTTTACTACTAGCATGTCTAGCTAAACGCTTTGTATCGGTTGGGCATGATTCTATGAGTATTTCCTTTGAGACTAGTGCTTAATGCATAGTTTGTTCGCTTGTATTAATTCTGTGCACACTGTTGACAGCTAGTTGCATGAGTAGGGGAAGCCTTGAACCGCAATCTTACTCTTACTACTTGTTTGTTATATGTTAAACTAGTTGGTAGCTTGACGGTGACAACTAGGAGTAACGCGCTAGGATAATCAGTTGCTACTGTGACAGGATTCGTAGCTGCTTAGACTAGTTTCAAGAATTAATAGCTCATGAACTTTGATCGGAACATGCGCACATGTTAGGAAGCCTTGATCGGACACTAACTTCAGTGAATCGAACTATAGACGTTTAGAGTCGATGATAAGGAATACATTCATAGAGGATTGTCTGCACCGATACTTTTCATAGTCATAGTACTTAATCTCTACTGCCTGCGCACGTCTAGTGCAAATTCTGCGTTAACTACTGTTTATTCGCGCACCTGCGCAACCCAACCACTCACAACCCAATTTTCGTAAGTTGTAGGTTACTAGTTAGAACGAGTCTGCTTGCTCCTTGTGGGATCGACCCTGACTTAGCCGCTGTACTAAGTGGAGAAGGAAGGATTAATTTGACGCGCACAACGACGCGCGGATCAAAGGCTATGCGCTAGACTTCAGAGAGGTAATTGTATCTGTGCTTAAGTACTTGTTCGGGACGAACAAGGGCAAGTGTGGGGGCTTTGATAGAGCCTAGTTATATGCGCTATTTAGATCTTAACACTGTGCTTGTTTGCATTATTTTGTGTACAAGATTACTGGTTTTCGGTATTTTTTGTATTTCAGGATGAAACAGGAGCATAAGTCAGATGCGCGCTAACGGGCGCTTTTAAAGAGCGCAATGCACGATCTGCGGAGCTAGCAGCGCAAAAGGAGAGGAGATAGCTGATTCAGACTACAGTTCGCAAACCAACTGCGCAAAGCGAGTAGCGCAGCGAGCCATGCGCAGGATAGCAGCGTTTCTAAATTTTGATCATCATTATCCCTACAAAATCTCCTAGATTTGGGAAGTAGCTAAGATTCTCACGGGCCAAATCTAAGCATTCCTTGGGCTTCAAGACTAGTATATAAAGAGGAGGGAAGCTAGGGTTTGGAGAGGATAGAGATAGAGGAAGAGACATATAGCAACAGAGACACACGAGGTCAAGAAGCCTGCCGTCGAGATTCTGCATGAACCACCTGCGCCAGCCGAAAACACAACCTGTGATTGTGCCGACTTGCTACTTTTCCTTGGCTGCTTTAGTTTTACTTATTATTTCTATGATGTTTACTTCTAGCATGTCTAGCTAAACACCTTGTATCGGTTGGGCATGATTCTATGAAGTATTTCCTTTGAAACTTGTGTTTAATGCTTAGTTCGACTTTTTATATTAATTCTATGCACATGGGTGATAATTAGTTGTGCGAATAAGAGAAGCCTTGAACCGCAATCTTACTCTAACTGCTCGTTATTGTATGTTAAACTGGTTGATAACTTGACGGGTGACAACTAGGAGTAACACACTAGGATAATCGTCTACTACTGTGATAGGATTCGTGGTTGCTTAGACTAGTTTCAAGAATTAATAGCTCATGGACTTTGATCTGAACATGCGCGCACGTTAGGAAGCCTTGATCGGACACTAACTTAAGTAGAACTGCACTATAGATGTTTAGAGTCGATGATAAGGGATACATTCATAGAGGATTGTCTTTACCGATACTTTTCATAGTTAGTACTTAATCTCTACTACCTGCGCACGTATAGTGCAATTCTGCTTTCACTACTGTTCATTCGCGTACCTGCGCAACCCAATCACTCACAACCCCCAATTTCGTAAGTTGTAGGTTGCTAGCGAAGATGAGTCTGCACGCTCCTTGTGGGATCGACCCTGACTTAGCCGCTGTACTAAGTGGAGAAGGAAGGATTAATTTGACGCGTACAACGACGCGCGATCAGCAACCTTGGGCTGCTTAGTTGTTACTTGGGTATTGAAGTGAAACAAACCTCTCATGGAATCTCTTTATGCCAATCCAGTTATGCTCCAAGGATTGTTGAATGACGCGTATTATTTTTGTACTCCAAATTCAGTGAATATGAAGTTCCAATGCAGGTCAAAAACAATTTGTAAACCGAAGTATTTCGGGTCGTCCAAGGAGTAAACTAAGCTTATGCACTACGCAAAATCTAGTTTTGTTTAGCTAACTCGATCTGTGAATTGATTTATGTAATGATTTGGATTAAGACAAGCAAGTTAGGGTTAAATTGCCAAATTTCGAGAAGATTTCAAGGTTGATTTCACTTGCCTAGTGTTTTCTAATAAAATGACAAAGATGAATGGATGATTGAAGACTATAGAGGTTATGAATAGATCAATCTTCTAAACTAGCTTTCGCTCAATTTCGATTATCAATCTATTACGGAAGTCGAATCTCAATCTCTCAATATATTGATTCGCTCTAACTTCCTCCACTAATCACAAACCGTCGTTATGATGATCAGTAAAAGAATTCGGAGTAAGCATACCTAACCTCTAACTTATCTCTTTACGCTACTTTCGTATGTCAATAAGATCAAAGCCGATTTTACTCTCGTCCTTCCTAAGTATGTATCTCTCAATAACGCATTTAAGTTAAAACGGAATTCATGCTGCCATTCTTTCAATCATCTAGCATGCATAACTTGACATACTTGAGTAAAACCGTAATCCATCAATCATCCACCTAAACTTTCATTTAGAACATCATCACAATACTTCAAACACACTAGACAAGATTCATCAAACCTTGGAATTAGGGGGATTACTCACAATACATGGAAAATGATTTCATTGCTTTCATAGATAAAGAACGAGTTACAAATCCAATTCTCTAATGAAAACAATAGATTACAACCATGCACTCTCTAATCAAGGATCGAAACACCTCTTTTCTTCCTCCCTTTCTTCTCTTGTTCGTGCCCTTTTTTTGCCTCCCAGCTCGTCTCTCGCGTCCAATCCAATCTGCCCTCCTTTTCCCTTCTGGTTCTCTTCAAATTCTATGAAAATAAGCTGAGCTGTCCGTATCGGTCATATCAATACGGTCGATACGACTGTTACGATCATATCCACTCGCTACGGTCGATACGACTTCAGCTGTGAAATCGAACATTCGACACGGTCGTATCGATCATGCCGAACGTATAGATACGTGCAGTACGGGAGATACGGTCGTACGGGCTTGGGCAAATTGACATATTCCTCGACTCTTTTGCATGCAGTTGCCTCTAACTTTACTCCCCATGGCGCCTGAGCAGATTGGCCCTGAAACAAAAAGGAGAGAGTGCATAATGGTCATAATATTCCAAAAATGAACGAAAACAACCAATAAACACAAGCGAGAATCGGTCGGGAATCCAACCGATCAAACACTCCACACTTAAAATTTGATCATCTCGAGCAAACAATCAGGACATGTTATATTATATTCAAGACTCTGTATCCCAACTTAAGCTTTGAATAATAGAGTGATGACCACCAAAGCACGGGCTTCACGAACTCTAGCCCCACACCTCACACTAACACTTCAAACAAATTGCAATCAAAGAGTTTTCGAGCCGCGTAAGAATACATGAGGGCACACACTCAAGAAAATCAGTACTAGAGCCAACCAAAACCAAATCTCGGAATCTATTCATTTTCAAGGCAAAGCATTCAAAACAAGGGTTTATACACAACATGCAGAACTCATATCCAAGCCTTGGACTTTGCATCTCAATTCATAAGGAAAGAGGAGTTCGGCAAAAATTAATTTTCAAAAAAAGTCATAAACCAATTGATGCTTACGTGCTAACACATGGGTCATTTTCTAGGAAAGCATGCTAGCACACAAGCAAATTGTAGACTTGCACAAGAATGATATGGCGGATGGGCATAAAGTCAAGCTCTTACTATTTCTTTTCTCTCTTTTTTTTTTCAAGCTTTCGAGGAGGAATTTTTCTTCCTAACCTCGGTCTTTTTTTTTTTTTTTTTCATTGGGTGCAAATACTTTCGAGGGGGAACTTTTCTTCCTTACCCTCGGCATTGCAGCCAGAATCACACAACAAGAGCTTGACAATAAGCCCAAATAGAGGTTGAGGATGCGCAAGAAACAATTACAAGCGAGGAGCTAAGCATGCAAACAAGAGTCACCTAAAAGCAATCTCAAGGTTTATGCATTGTAAATGATTTTAAAAAAAATGCAAGCTACACCAAGGTCCAAAGCAAGCAATGAAAAATTCCTAGAATACGAGATAGGTGATAGCGCGTCGTTATGCGCGTCAAATTAATCCTTCCTTCTCCACTTAGTATAGTGGCTAAGTCAGGGTCGATCCCACAAGGAGCAAGCAGATTAGCTTTAACTAGTAACCTACAACTTACGAAAATTGGGGTGTGAGTGATTGTGTAGCGCAAGTGCGCGAATGACAATAGTTAACGCAGGATTTGCACTAGACGTGCGCAGGCAGTAGAGATTAAGTACTATGACTATGAAAAGTATCGGCGCAGACAATCCTCTATAAATGTATTCCTTATCATCGACTCTAAACGTCTATAGTTTGATTTACTGAAGTTAGTGTCCGATCAAGGCTTCCTAACATGTGCGCATGTTCCGATCAAAGTTCATGAGCTATTAATTCTTAAAACTAGTCTAAACAGCTACGAATCCTGTCACAGTAGCAACTGATTATCCTAGCGCGTTACTCCTAGTTGTCACCGTCAAGCTATCAACTAGTTTAACATATAACAAACAAGTAGCAAGAGTAAGATTGCGGTTCAAGGCTTCCCCTACTCATCCAACTAGCTGTCAACAGAGTGCACAGAATTAATACAAGCAAACAAACTATGCATTAAGCACAAGTCTCAAAGGAAATACTCATAGAATCATGCCCAACCGATACAAAGCGTTTAGCTAGACATGCTAGTAGTAAACATCATAGAAACAGTAAATAATAGCTAAAGTATCCAAGAAAATAGTAACAACCAGGTGCGTGTAGGTTGCAGTGTCTCGGCTGGCGCAGTCGGCTAGCGTAGGTCCTCGCAGCAGCTCGTGTTTTTTCAATTCTGGCTCTCTCTCTTTGATATCTTGCGTCTCTCTTCAAACCCTAGCCTTCCTCTCTTTATACACTGCTCATGAGGCCCAAGGACGGCCTTGGCAACTTCCAAATCTGATGGTGTCAAGATTTGGAAACACCACTATCTTGCGCATGGCGCACTGCACACATTGGTTAGCGCAGTCGGTTTGCTCACCGTAGTTGACTCTGCCACTTCTTATCCTGTTTGCGCTGCTAGCTCCGCAGGCTGTGTTGCGCTCCTTAAACGCTGCCTGTTAGAGTGTATCCGACTTAGGCCCTCGTTTTGCCCTAAAATACAAAAACACCGGAAACCAGTAATCTTGTACACAAAATGATGCAAACGAGCATAGTGTTAGGATTTAAATAGCGCGTATAAATAGGCTCTATCAATAGGCAACTATTAACAATAATAATGACCCACAATAATAATGACTCATGAGAACTTACTCGGCCCTAGGCTCTAAATCAGCAAAATGAAAGAGGCTAGATGCGGTATGCGAAACTCAAGCACGTTGATCCCAAGCTTAAAAAAGGTCAAACACTCTTATAACAATATGCATAGTATGGAATCAATGAATATTTTGGCACCAAGCACTCAATGCATATTCAAGCAAGTTAATCAATGAAACACTCAATTAATATGCACCAGCCACTCCACACTTAAAATAAAGCTTAGTCCCTAAGCTAAAAATTAAAAACAAGAAGAGTGCAGAGGAACTCCCCTAGTGAGCGTGGCCATTTCGTGCTGGAGTCAACATATTTCTGCCACCTTGATGACCTGAAAAATGGGAAGAGAGGTGGACAAATAGAGCACAATCAAGTTCATCAAATTCATCGCCAAAATGAGATATGAAACATATATATCTATGACAATGAAACAGCCTCACGATGAGATTTAAACAGTTCAGAATTCCGTAAGGACACAAAACAGCAACAAGCAAATGTCCAAGTGCAACCAACATAGCCAACAAAAGATAACTACCAAGAGAAGTCAAGTCAATCTAGCAAGGATATCAACTAATATATCAAAAAAAAAATAGCATCCCAAAGGTAGTCACTTGGCGCTGCGTTGGGAAGGTCCGGCATCATCATCACTCGGGCCAGTCCATGGCATAGGGTCCTGCGGCTCAAAAGTCTCGGATCCGGGAGCGGCAGGAGGTGTTGGAAAGTCATGAATTCCTTCGGCTTGAAGCAAAGCGGTGATAGCCCTGGTCGTCCACTCCTGAGAGCGCATAAGATAATCAAGCTGGGGGCTATAGTCCGAAGCTTGATGTGTGGGCTGAGCATCCTCTTGCGCTGCTGATGGTGGAGGCGCAGTCTCGTGTCGGCGCTTCGAAGCACGACCAGCCACTGCAGAAGGGCCATCTGTCCTATGATACCATGTACCATTAGGTAACACCATCCACATTTGCCTAAGACCGGCAAGGTCCAAAACTGGAAACATGCCCGGGACGGCCGGTGGAAGTTCATAGCGAAAAGCTTCGGCGAGCGCAGTAATGAAGCCGCCACCACCAAGAACGTATCTATGATCATTGTTTTGGAACTCTTCAAAGCGGAAAGTCAAGTATGATATAACGTCAAACTCCACGCCTTTATCAAGAGCGATGAGGAGGTCCAGATCCTGTTGAGACACTTTCGTCCCCCCTTCAACACGCGGATTGAGTGATGTCGCAATGATACGATGGATATATTTCCATTCCGCGTCTCTAATGCACGTGGAGGGTGGGCTAGGAGTGAACACCGCGTCTTGCCCGGATAACTTCCGCCAGAATTCGTCCGCTCAATATCACTAACCACAGGAATAGTGCCCTCCAAAGGAAATTCCAGGATGTCATGGAGTTCCTCTCTGGATAGGTGGCGCTCTTCATTCCCCAATTGAAATTTCCAGGCAGTCACCTTCTGCCCTTCGATCACAGGTTCAAAGGAAGCGATAAACTCATGCACCATGTTTTTATGAGTCGGCCATTTAGCCCCTACAAGCACCCCAAGGCCAAACTGCTGCAGCCGGCTATTAACTGAGTCAAAGATGGAAAATCTGTGCATTGTCGTTATGTCGGGCATGGAGGTGGGCACAATTTCCTTCTTCCCGTCGAGGATGCGTTGAAGCCGCTCCCCGGACCTTGGATTGATGAACTTGTATGTCTTAGGGAATGGAGGGGGCAGACCGGGGCGGCGGACAACATTCTTCTTCCTGCAGGCTGTGGGCTGTTTTGTGGGCGGCATTTTGGTTGAGGAGCTGATAAACTAGGCGGTTGAAGGCTGAGGGCTGAGGTTGAGTGTGCGAAGCTGCTGCCCTGTGGTGAGTTAATGGAGCTGTTGCGGCGTTTGGTTGAAGAGGGCTGAGTACGGAGTTGTAGCCGCGCTAGGGTTGGAGCAAGGCGGTCGAGTGACGGAGAACTGGGCACTGATGGTCGAGCTGGCGCGGAACGGGCGAGCGCGGCTGGTGTCGCGGAGAAGGCCGCGAGGATTGTGGTCCAACTGGTGCGGAACGGTGGAGGCTGGTGCAGCGAACGAGCCCGGCCCAGTGAAGGTCGCTGGGGTTGTGGTCGGAGGCTGGTGCGAAACGGTGGTCGCGCGAGGGTGGAGAAGGTTTGGGGAATTTGTGGAAATCGCGATTTCAAAATCTGAAATCGCGATTTAGGACAAAATACAGTCGACTGACCGTATCAATACGGTCGGTACGACCGGATCGACCGGTACGACATTATCCACACACTACGGTCGATACGACCCCCGTGGAGATTTCCCGAACCGTATCAATACGACCGACACGGTCTTGACGGCCAAAACGGGCCGTACGACCCAACCGAACCAAGACGATATCAAGAAGAACTAAACCCCAAACACAGAAATAAAATAAGAAGACCAAGATGCAAGCCTAGCACATGACTCCTAACGCAACTAAAAGAAGAGGAAAAACAAAAACGAAAGCAAGAAACAAGAGGAACTCACAGAGCGGGTTACTTCCAGAAAAGGCCTAGTTTAAAGTCTTGGCGAGACGTAGCTAAGGGCGCGCATGATCAATCCAAGTGGTAGCTCACATAGCCTACCTCCTTCTCTAGCCCATGATACAATTTAATTCGATGCCCATTAACCTTAAACAACTCCCCTTCAGAATTTAAGAGCTCCACATGCCCATCATCAAATACATTCTGAACATGAAAAGGTCCCGACCACCTAGTCCTTAACTTACCGGGAAAGAGTCTCAATCTTGAATTGAACAAAAGGACTCAGTCTCCTTGTTTGAAGCTCTTCCTCACCAGCTTCCTATCATGCCACCTCTTCGTTCTTTCCTTGTAGAGGAGCGCGTTGTCATAAGCATCCAAGCGACTCTCGTCCAATTCATTCAATTGTAACAACCGCTTCTCTCCTGCAGCACGTAAATCAAAGTTCAATTGTGTAATTGCCCAAAAAGTCTTATGCTGCAACTCAACAGGAAGATGACATGCTTTTCCATAAATCAATCGAAATGGAGACATTCCAATAGGGGTTTTAAATGCAATACGGTATGCCCAAAGTGCATCATCTAGCTTAAAAGCCCAATCTTTTCTAGACCGACTGACTGTCTTCTCGAGAATGATCTTAATTTCCCTATTCGAAACCTCCACTTCCCCGCTTGTCTGTGGGTGATAAGGGGTGGCAATCTTATGGTAAACACCATACTTCTTTAGCAAAGCCTCAAAATTCTTCTCCTTAAAATGAGACCCTCCATCACTAATAACCGTACGTGGTACGCCAAATCTAGGAAAAATGATCTTCCTAAATAGCTTCGTAACAACTTTAGCATCACAAGTAGGAGAGGCTACAGCTTCTACCCACTTAGACACATAGTCTACAGCTACTAGGATATATGAGTTTCCAAAGGAGGTGGGAAAGGGACCCATAAAATCTATCCCCCAAACATCAAAAATTTCTACCTCTTGAATAGGATGTTGGGGCATCTCATTGCGCTTAGAAATATTACCACTCCTTTGATAACTATTGATAGAGCCTAGTTATACACGTTATTTAGATCATAAACCCATGCTTGTTTGCAATATTTTATGGGCAAGATTACTCGTTTCCACTATTTTTGTATATCAGGTCAGAACGAGTCCTTAAGTCGGATACGCGCTAACAGGCAGCGTTCTAGGAGTGAAAGATCAGCCTGTGGAGCTAGCGGCGCAAGCAAAAGAAGAAATGGCGAAGGACAGCAGAGGTGCGCTACCCGATTGCGCCAGTCAATGCTGTGCGCCAGGCGCAAAGTCCCAGTGACCAGACTTGGAAGTTGCCAAAAGATGAACTTCCTGGGGCACTATTTAAACAAAGAAAGTCTAGGGTTTCAGAGAGGCGGAACACCATCACTCAGTGACATTCCAGAGGCACTGCGCGGCAGAACTGAAAAACACACGGACCTGTCAAGGAGAGTTGCGCCAGCCGACTGCGCCAGCCAAGAGAAGACACTGCACGCACTGTTTGCTACCGTTTTCTTGGATTCAGTAGTTGTTATTTACTATTTTATGATGTTTACCACTAGCATGTCTAGCTAAACACTTAGTGTTGGTCGGGCATGAATCTATGATGTATTACCTTTGAGACTTGAGCTTAATGCATAGTTTATTTACTTGTATTAATTCTGTGCGCGCTGAGACAGTTAGTTGCATGAGTAGGGGAAGCCTTGAACCGCAAACTTACTTGTGTTGCTTGCTTGTCACCTGTTAAACTAGTTGCATGAGTAGGGGAAGCCTTGAACCGCAAACTTACCGTGACAATTAGGAGTAACGAGTTAGGATAGGCAGCTGCTACTGTGACAGGATTCGCAGCTGTTTAGTCTAGTTCTAAGGATTAATAGCACATGAACTTTGAACGGAACATGCGCACGTGTTAGGAAGCCTTTACCGGACACTAACCCAAGTAAAGCATAAACTATAGGTGTTTTAGAGTCAATGATAAGGAATGCATTCATAGAGGATTGTCTGCCCAATACTACTCATAAATATAGTACTTCATCTCTACTGCTTGCGCACGTCTAGTGCAATTCCCTGAGTTACGATATTCGCTGTTATTCGCGCATCGCGCAAAACCCCCAATCACTCACGCAACCCCCGTTTTCTTAAGTGTAGGTTACTGGCTGAGACTCACTGCTTGCTCCCTGTGGAGATCGACCCTTACTTAACCGCTGTACTAGTGGGAGAGGAAGGAATTATATTTGACGCGCACAACGACGCGCGATCAAATTTTGGCGCCGTTGCCGGGGAGCAACACAGCTAAGTTTTAGCTAGCTTACATTTCTCATTTTAGTTATTTCATTTTGTTTTTGTTTTCTCGTTGTTGTTTTCTGACAGCGCGCAATCACATCAGCCTGCGCAACCTTGAAACAGTTGCGCTGCGCAGATTCTAGTTGCGCACTGACAGACGCAACAACCTCGTTGCCATTTAATTTCGTTTCTTGAGTTTGGATCAGGACATGGAGGATAACAGTGTGGTTGGAGATAACCTGGGAGACAGAACCCCAGAGGAAGCAAGGGCGCATAACCGCGCAGCCCTATTCAGAGAGGAAGTGCAGCGTGAGGACGACGCACGGATGGCCGCTGAACCATACATTGCGCCACCCGTTCGTCCAGTCGCGAGGCGCAGGACAGTGCGCGAAATGTCAGCCCCACTCACTGTTAACCAGCCATGGTGCATAGTGCTTCCGCCCGACGGACAGTTCGAACTAAGGAGCTCACTCATCCATCACATGCCCAAGTTTCACGGAATGAACAACGAAAATCCAGTCAAGCATGTGCGGGAGTTCCTAATCATTTGCGAGAACATGAAGGCTTTGGGGGAAAATGATGAAGCGCTGAAGATGAAAGCGTTCCCTTTTTCATTGAGCGATGCAGCCAAACACTGGCTGATGAGCCTACCCGCAGGATCAATCCACACATGGGAGCAGCTGCAGAAGAAATTCTTAGATAAATTTTATCCAGCAGCGAAGATCGCGCTGCTCAGAAGGGAATTGGCCGCGCCAAGGCAAGGCGCAGGGGAGTCTCTGTCAGAATACTACGAGCGTTTCAGGGAGCTAGAAGCCAACTGCTACAATCACGGGCTTCCCCAGAATGTGCTGATAGAGAACTTTCTGAATGGACTGCTGCCCATGGAGCTGCGACTACTGAATGCATGCGCAGGAGGGGACATTTGCAACATGTACCCGGAGGATGCATGGCAGCTGATAGAAGATTCTGCTGGGCAGGTAAGACATCAATTGACACTTGAAAGTAGTCGTAATCGTTCTGTGCATCAGGTAGAGGCAAGCGCTGAGATCAAAGAAATGAAGGCCATGCTACAGAAGCTGATGAGTGCGCAGAGCGCACAACCAGTTGCACCAAAGGTATGTGAATTCTGCAGGTCCACTGAGCACAAGACAGACGAGTGCCCAACACTTTTTGAAGAAACTGGAGATGTAAATGCCCTTGGAGGATGGGACAACAGAGGACCGCAGAGGCAGAATCAGCCGCGCTTTGGGCTTGCTGCAAATGGATTCAGATGGAGAGAAGAGAACAATTTCCAGAGGCAGCCCACTGATCAGCGCGCACCACAGCAGACGCAACAGGCTGCACCCTACAATCCACCGCATCGCCGCACAGACGCACCAGCGCAGAACAGTCAGCAACCAAAGCGATCCTTGGAAGATATCATGGGGCAGCTAGCAGACACAGTGCGCAAGAATGACGAAAAGTATGACAAGAGGTTCGAATCCATAGAAAAGCATCTATCACAAATTGCAACCACGGTGTATGAGCTGAAAAAGAGCGATGGCAACCTGCCTTCGCAAGTGATTCAGAACCCTAAGGGAGGAGTTAATGCAGTAACACTGAGGACTGGGCGCACAGTGGGAACAGAGCAGACCGCGCAGGCGCCCGCGCAACCAGTTGCGCAAGTCCCAGATCCAGCAGCTCAGAGTGCGCAACCAGAGCCAGAGGCGCAATCAGAAGCGCCAACCACGAACCAGCAGGGCAAAGCGCCAGGTATGTCTCACTCGAAAAACAAGGACATAAATTGTACTAACATACCTGCTCCTTTCCCTGTGCAGGCACCACTGGCGAGAAAAGAAGCACTGGACAAGGAACTGTATGAGCTGTTCAGCAAGGTGGAAATCAACATACCTCTCATAGAAGCTATTCGACAGATTCCCAGGTATGCGAAGTTTTTAAAAGAGCTGTGCACGAATAAAAGAAGGACAGGCGAATGCGCACAGGTAATGCTAAATGCGCAGGCCTCAGCAATCGTGCAGCAAAAGGTACCACCTAAGTGCCGAGATCCAGGTACATTCACTATCCCTTGCACCTTAGGTAAAACCACGGTAAGCAACTGCATGATCGATTTAGGCGCATCAATCAATTTATTACCATATTCTCTCTATGCGACCTTGCGCCTTGGACCACTAAAACCTGCAGGTCTCACAATTCAGCTAGCAGATAGATCGTGCAAACAACCTGCAGGGATGATAGAAGATGTCCTAGTTCGAGTAGGAGAGCTGGTGTTCCCAGCAGACTTTTATGTGCTCGAAATGGAGGGTGAATCAAGCGCCAGCGGTGCGCAGATCCTCCTAGGCAGACCGTTTCTGATGACTGCGCGCACGAAGATAGACGTGTGGAGGGGCACGCTCTCCATGGAGGTAGATGGCGAAGAAATCCATTTCAACATCTTCGAAGGGATGCAGCACCCACATGAGGACGCTACCGTGCACGCAATGGACAGCTTTGACGACTTAGTCACAGAAGCGCAGTGTGCGAGCGCAACCATAGGACCAGAGCTACTGACACAGGCAGAACTGGAGGAGCAAGAGAAGGAGCTAAGCAGTGCTGAACCAGCATCCACACAGGTACGTGATATAGTTCATATTTGCACCGCTAACAAAACCTTGCCCTCTGTTGAGCAGGCACCCAAGATCGAACTGAAGCAACTCCCGGAGCATCTCAAGTACATTTTCTTGGGAGATGAGGACACCCTGCCAGTGATCATCAAGAGGGGATTGGAAGAAGAGCAGGAGGCGCGTTTACAACAGGTGCTGCGCAGGAACCAGCGCGCTATTGGATGGACTCTTGCTGATCTGCGCGGAGTGAGCCCAGACGTGTGCATGCACCGGATTCTGTTGGAAGATGGTGCCAAGCCATCCAGGGAGGCTCAGCGCAGGTTAAACCCAAATATGATGGAGGTAGTGCAAAAGGAAGTTCTGAAGTTGCTTGACGCAGGGGTCATTTACCCAATCTCAGACAGCAGATGGGTCAGCCCGGTGCACGTTGTGCCAAAGAAAGGAGGAATCACGGTGGAGGAGAATGCGCAGGGCGAGCTAGTTCCCAAGCGCATACAGACTGGCTGGCGCATGTGCATCGACTACAGGAAGCTGAACGCTGTAACGCGCAAGGACCACTTCCCGCTACCCTTCATGGACCAAATGCTGGATCGCTTGGCAGGTAAGCCTTACTTTTGTTTTTTGGACGGATATTCAGGTTACAATCAGATACCCATAGCTGCGGAGGATCAAGAGAAGACCACGTTCACATGCCCATTCGGCACTTTTGCGTTTCGGCGTATGTCTTTTGGGCTGTGCAACGCGCCAGGTACGTTCCAACGCCTCGTCATGAGCATTTTCTCTGATATGATTGGTATATGTATAGAAGTGTTCATGGATGATTTCACTGTATATGGGAGTACCTTTGATGCATGCTTAATACATCTAGATAAGGTCTTAGCGCGCTGCATCTCTAAGAACTTAGTGCTAAACTACGAGAAGTGTCATTTCATGGTTACGCACGGAGTAGTACTGGGTCATATCATTTCAGAGGAGGGTATTAAGGTAGACAAAGCTAAGATAGATATTATTTCTAATCTGCCTTATGCCACCAACGTGCGCGACGTGAAATCGTTCTTAGGGCATGCTGGGTTTTACAGGCGTTTTATTAAGGATTTCTCTAAGATTTGCATACCCCTGTCTAACCTGTTGCAAAAAGACGTGTGCTTCGATTTTACTGATAAGTGCAGGGCGGCGTTCGATAAACTGAAAGCAGCGCTGACCAGTGCGCCAGTGATGCGCGCCCCAGACTGGAACCTGCCATTTGAGCTGATGTGTGACGCAAGTGACTACGCAGTGGGAGCAGTCTTGGGGCAGCGCGAGGACAAGAAGCCGCATGCCATCTACTATGCATCGCGCACACTAGACTCCGCGCAGAAGAACTACACCACCACGGAGAAGGAGCTTCTGGCAATTGTATTTGCGCTGGAGAAGTTCCGAGCATATGTTCTAGGCGCCAGAGTCATCATCTACACGGACCACGCAGCTATCCGCTACCTCATATCCAAGAAAGAGACCAAGCCGCGCCTGATGCGCTGGGTACTTTTGCTTCAGGAATTCGATTTAGAGATCAAAGATAAGAAGGGCACAGAAAATACCGTCGCTGATCACCTGAGCAGGATCATAAAGGATGAGGAGCCAGGGCAGATCAAGGAGACATTCCCTGACGAGCATCTGATGGCGCTAACAGGTAAGGTACCATGGTATGCGCATATCGCAAATTACCTGGTCACAGGTGCGTTCCCTCCTCATTTCAATAAAACTCAGTGCATGCGATTGAAACATGAGTCCAAGCATTATCTTTGGGATGATCCTTACATGCTTAGAATAGGTCCAGATCGGATATTAAGACGTTGCGTGCCTGACCATGAGATTGACTCTGTATTGATGTTTTGTCATGCGCACGCCTGTGGAGGACATTTCGGTCCCAAGCGCACGAGCAGGAAGATCTTGGACTGTGGATTCTACTGGCCGCACCTATTCAGAGATGCCTATGACCACTGCAGGAAGTGTGACAGGTGCCAGCGCACTGGAGGAATCTCCGCGCGCAACGAGATGCCGCAGACCCCGATTTTGGTGGATGAAGTGTTCGATGTTTGGGGAATCGACTTCATGGGTCCATTTCCCCCATCTGCCGGCTACGAGTACATACTGGTGGCCGTGGATTACGTATCCAAATGGGTCGAAGCTAAAGCCACGCGCAAGGATGATGGTAAGACTGTCGCTAATTTTCTCAGAACTAACATATTTTGCAGGTACGGAGTGCCTAAGGCAGTTATCAGCGACCAGGGGACGCACTTCTGCAACAGGGTTGTGGCGCAAGTCTTCAAGCACTATGGGGTGCGCCACAAGACGTCCACCGCTTACCATCCGCAGACGAATGGACAGGCCGAAGTTTCTAACAGAGAGATCAAGCGCATCTTGGAAAAGACTGTGAGGCCGTCGCGCAAGGATTGGAGCCAGCGCCTGGATGATGCGCTATGGGCATACCGCACTGCACACAAGACACCCATTGGAACCTCACCATTCCGGCTGGTCTATGGGAAGGCATGCCACCTGCCAGTGGAGCTCGAGCACAAGGCATATTGGGCCTTACGTATTTGCAACTTGAACTTGGAGGAGGCAGGACAAGAACGCGCATTTGAGCTGAGCGAACTAGAAGAGCTGCGCCTGGACGCCTATGAGGGACTGCGCGATTACAAAGCGCGCACCAAGGCGTTTCATGACAAGCACATCCTCCGGCGCACATTTGAACCAGGCGATCAGGTATTATTATTTTCATCACGCCTGAAGCTCATGCCTGGGAAGCTGCGCAGTAAGTGGACGGGACCATACACCGTCACCAAGGTTTTCCCCTACGGCACAATTGAATTGGAAGACGGGCACCAGCATCGTTTTCAGGTTAACGGGCAGAGAGTCAAACGGTACTTGGGCGAACCTTGGGATGGCGCAGCACGCAACATTGACTTGGCCGAGCCAGCGATAGTAGACGAGCAAGCTGTTGCGCCAGACGCACCACCAGATGCTTCAGAGGGAGAACTAGCACCCATCGCCTATATCTCCTCTCCCTCTGCATCTGCCCTCCTTACGAATAATGTATCACATGCTGACCTTCCCTTTTATCCTTTGTGCAGGACCACTGAGATCGTAACACAAGCACTGGCGCAGGGACACTCAGGAGCAAGAGTGGGGGAGGCTGCAGACGCACTACTTGGCACGTAACGAGGTACCGTCGAGCCAACGACGTTAAACAAAGGCACTTGTCGGGAGGTAACCCGACACATTTTATTTTGGCACATTTTATTCTGCTTGTTTTGTTTTTTTGCGTGTTTTTAGTTAAGAGTAGGGTTTGGTAGTTTTTTTAGTCACACAAGTGCGCAGGACCGTGCGCCTATCAATGCGCAGGTCAGTTGCGCTAGCCATAGGGGGTATATAAGGCCAGACTTAGAAAAATTCCCAGCACCGGTACCACCACCAGTAGCTTCCCCTGCCCGGCCTTCTATTCCGGAGTCCCCCATTAACTTTCCCAGTGTAGACTCCGATTCCATATGGGAGTCACTTTCCGAGGACGAGCAGCCTGACCCCCTCACCATTGTGCCACCATCCTCCAGCACCGACTCCATGACAAATTCTTCAGAGGATGACGCGCATGGGTCAGCAGCAGCGTCTAGCTCGGAGGACTTCTAAGACCATGGGCAGGCGCAGTAATTTTCTTTAGGGTGTTGTCTTTTATTTTGCTGCGTCTATTTGAATATTATGTGTGCTGAATATTTGTGCCCTACATTCTGTGACTCCCCTGCTATATTTTGTGTGACTATTTGTGTTCACCCGTATGCTCATTATTTTCGTTGCATTGCATGCATGTGCGCAGCCTTCGTGCGCTTGAGCTTGAGTCGTGGGGACACGCCTCTATTCAAGTGTGGGGGGGGGGGGGGGGGGGGGGGGCGTTACTCTTTCATTTCATGTTTTGAGCATTTTTCGTATAGCTTAGTTTAAGTTGAAGAAAACTAGTAGCAGTAGTGCGCTAAGGTGCAGGATGCGCTTGCGCTCCAGCTGGTATTGCGCTATCCGTATTGTGTGCACTGCTATCTACTGTTTTAGCATAATTTTTTCGTTTTTTCTGCTCCTGTTAGTTGGGATATACAGGGGATGTGGAGCTGATAGAAATGCTCCAGAGAGGCGGTTAGTCGCTTCTGCTTCGAAGGCGAGGTATATGGTCGAGTGCGCTAGTGGAGGCCGGTGCTTCGCAACCTTCGGAACAACAGAGCGCGCTCAGTCACGCGGATGCAAAAGGCAAAATACCCAAGGCGTGGCGAGGTGGGAAAACAGACCACCTTCTCTCTGGATATCAAGCTAAGGAAAGCGGGCGCGGATGTAAACGCGTGCGCTGACCGGCGCAGACAAACCAAGGAAGGAGAGCGGAACGAGTTCCATAGCTGCTATCCGAAGGCTGAGATTGGAACTGTTCTGGGAATAAAAAAAATAAAAATAAAAAAATTGGAAAGGAAGCTGTACAAAAGAAAAATACCAGCAGAAGCAGATGATTTGCGTTACAAAGAATCAGCATGCGCACTACTTAGTACCTGCGTGCGCAAGACCACAAGGATATCATCAAAGGCTCAGGTTCCCAGGAAGTGTACGAACGAATCACGCACTGGAAGAAGCTCGCGCAAGGAACCATATACCTATCTTCGGAGCGGGAGCTGACAACCAGGAGCCTAAGAAGAGCTATCTCCCAGTCATCCAAAGACCTTCATCCCGGCTGAGAGGTAATGAAATTTCGGGATTATTATATTAGAACTATTGAGTGCAGTTGTGCGCAGGTGATAGAGCAGCACGAGTTGAAGCAGCTGTGCATCTTGCGCTAGAATGCAAGGCTGTGCGCTAGTCTCCAGAAAAGGTAATTGTATCCGCGTTTCAGTACTTGTTCGGGACGAACAAGGGGCAAGTGTGGGGGGTTTGATAGAGCCTAGTTATACACGTTATTTAGATCATAAACCCATGCTTGTTTGCAATATTTTATGGGCAAGATTACTCGTTTCCACTATTTTTGTATATCAGGTCAGAACGAGTCCTTAAGTCGGATACGCGCTAACAGGCAGCGTTCTAGGAGTGAAAGATCAGCCTGTGGAGCTAGCGGCGCAAGCAAAAGAAGAAATGGCGAAGGACAGCAGAGGTGCGCTACCCGATTGCGCCAGTCAATGCTGTGCGCCAGGCGCAAAGTCCCAGTGACCAGACTTGGAAGTTGCCAAAAGATGAACTTCCTGGGGCACTATTTAAACAAAGAAAGTCTAGGGTTTCAGAGAGGCGGAACACCATCACTCAGTGACATTCCAGAGGCACTGCGCGGCAGAACTGAAAAACACACGGACCTGTCAAGGAGAGTTGCGCCAGCCGACTGCGCCAGCCAAGAGAAGACACTGCACGCACTGTTTGCTACCGTTTTCTTGGATTCAGTAGTTGTTATTTACTATTTTATGATGTTTACCACTAGCATGTCTAGCTAAACACTTAGTGTTGGTCGGGCATGAATCTATGATGTATTACCTTTGAGACTTGAGCTTAATGCATAGTTTATTTACTTGTATTAATTCTGTGCGCGCTGAGACAGTTAGTTGCATGAGTAGGGGAAGCCTTGAACCGCAAACTTACTTGTGTTGCTTGCTTGTCACCTGTTAAACTAGTTGCATGAGTAGGGGAAGCCTTGAACCGCAAACTTACCGTGACAATTAGGAGTAACGAGTTAGGATAGGCAGCTGCTACTGTGACAGGATTCGCAGCTGTTTAGTCTAGTTCTAAGGATTAATAGCACATGAACTTTGAACGGAACATGCGCACGTGTTAGGAAGCCTTTACCGGACACTAACCCAAGTAAAGCATAAACTATAGGTGTTTTAGAGTCAATGATAAGGAATGCATTCATAGAGGATTGTCTGCCCAATACTACTCATAAATATAGTACTTCATCTCTACTGCTTGCGCACGTCTAGTGCAATTCCCTGAGTTACGATATTCGCTGTTATTCGCGCATCGCGCAAAACCCCCAATCACTCACGCAACCCCCGTTTTCTTAAGTGTAGGTTACTGGCTGAGACTCACTGCTTGCTCCCTGTGGAGATCGACCCTTACTTAACCGCTGTACTAGTGGGAGAGGAAGGAATTATATTTGACGCGCACAACGACGCGCGATCAACTATCACATCTCTTGACGTACTCGTAGGCATCTTTGAAAAGCGAGGGCCAATAGAATCCACATTGGAGAACTCGCGATGCAGTCTTGTTTCCACCACCATGCCCACCATAGGGAGAATCATGACATTGAGCAAGAATATGCTCATCATGTCCTCCTCAGCCACACAAGTCCTATAAATTCCATCTGCACAAAGCTTATAAAGGTAAGGCTCATCCCAGTAATACTTTTTCACATCATGCAGAAACCTCTTCTTCCTGTGATGATTAAGATCAGTAGGAAGTAGACCACAAACCAAATAATTCACATAATCTGCATACCAAGGAGCTGCTTGCAGCTCCACCCCCATTAAGCTCTCTCCTATGAACGAATCATCTATGGGAGTTGCAGCCACCCTAGCCTGGGGATCTTCTTCCAACCTAGAGAGATGATCAGCTACTAGGTTCTCTACCCCTTTCTTATCCTTAATAAGAATGTCAAATTCTTGGAGTAGGAGTACCCACCTAATCAATCTAGGCTTAGAATCTTCCTTAGCTATGAGGTACTTAATGGCAGCATGATCGGCATAGACTATGGTATGCGATCCTACAAGGTATTGTCTGAATTTTTCAAAGGCAAACACAATGACAAACATCTCTTTTTCTGTGGTGGTGTAGTTAGCCTGGGTTTGGTCAAGGACTTTACTAGCATAGTAAATAGCATGTAGCTTCTTATCAACTCGTTGACCTAAAACGACACCTACTGCATATTCACTTGCATCACACATTAGTTCAAATGGGAGTTCCCAATTAGGAGGCTGAATAATAGGAGCGGAGGTCAAGGCATCTTTAAGCCTAGTGTAGGCTTCAAAACAAGCATCATCAAAATGGAAATCAACATCATGGCATAAGAGATTAGTGAGAGGTCTAGCTATCTTGGAAAAGTCCCTAATGAAACGCCTATAAAACCCAGCATGACCCAGAAAACTCCTAATCCCCTTAACATCCCAAGGAGGTGGAAGTTTGGCTATGACCTCTATCTTAGCTGGATCTACTTCTGTCCCTCGGTTGGAAACTAGATGTCCCAAGACTATACCCTTTTGCACCATAAAATGACATTTTTCCCAGTTAAGCACTAAATCAGTCTCAACACAATGGCAAGGAGAGAGTGCATAATGGTCATAATATTCCAAAAATGAACGAAAACAACCAATAAACATAAGCGAGAATCGGTCGGGAATCCAACCGATCCGGAATGAAAGGTTGTAATCCTTGTCAAACACCCATGGAGCACAGCTTAAAACTATGCAAGAAAGGTGAAGGCCCGGCAGTTGATGCTAGAATGTATCGAAGTATTGTTGGAAGTTTATGATATTTGGTAAACACTAGACCGGACATTGCATACGCTGTTGGAATGGTAAGCAAGTTCATGGAGTCCCCAAACACACAACACATGGCTGCTGTGAAACACATTTTTAGGTATGTTAATGGGACTTTGAGTTTTGGCTGTTATTAAAAGCAAAGCTTCTCGGTTATAGTGATAGGGATTTAGCTGGGGATGTTGATGATCAAAAGAGTACAACCGGCACCGTTTTCTTTTAGACTCAAGCTTTATAACATGGATTTCACAGAAGCAAAAGATAGTGGCATTGTCGTCTTGCGAAGCGGAATATATTACCGCGACAATTGCTGCTTGTCAAGCCATATGGCTTGCTGGCTTGGTGGGAGACTTGATTGGAGAGGAGCCTGAAAAATTCAAGTTGAAAATTGACAACAAGTCAAGCATAGCTTTGATGAAGAACCCAGTTCATTACGAAAGAAGCAAACATATTAAGAGGAAGTATCACTTCATTCGTGAATGTGTAGAAACCGAAAATTGAAGTAGGGCATGTTAGTACTGAGGAACAACGAGCAGACACTCTATCCAAAGCCCTCGAATGTGTCAAGTTTCTAAAAATGAGAGATAAACTTGAGTGATGGACCTGACAACTATACAACAAGATTAAGGGGATGACTTGTTATGATAATCTAGTTGATATATATGGAATGATTGTAGTGAATGAAGAGTGAAGAGTGGAAAGATATGATATGGAGTGATTGTAGTAATTGTATGAATATGTGATGAGAGTGATTAGAGGAGAAAATTGAATTGAGTGGTGTATATAAAACATATGAAATGAGAGAAATAAAATACAACATTTTGCACCATATTACTTCTCTTGAATTCAGTCTTTTTCCTTGCATTTCATATCTACTTGTCTTTTATGTTTGTCATGACTTGTGTCGGTATTATTACTATGTACTTTGCCTGACTTGTCCATTTATATTTTAAGGCTCTTTGCCGTGATTTTATTTGCATGACAGGTGTGTTTCGAACTTATGTTGCTTTTATTTGGAAGATTTATACTTTTGGCGAATGATTCAGATAAAGCTATGGTCATCACTACTGGTTTGATTCGGGGACCCTAATGCTATCTGAGCAAGTTTGATTCGACCACCCTGGCCGAATCACTTTTCTTGCCTTTCCCAAATCACTTTTGATTCGGGCAAGCTCATGTTATCCGAACCAATCTGACTCGACCAGGGTGGCCGAATCACTTTCTTTGCCTTCCCCGAATCAATTGTGATTCGGGCAGTTTTGAGCAGCACTGTTCTCAGTTTTTGCAACTTTGCTCGCATTTGTTCGAAACATTTTTCAAGCACTATAATATACTAGTCATGGCTTTTGATTTACACGAGCGTATCCAAGTAAACTCATCATATGAATTGTCGCACACTTGTTTTCCAATCTTTTGCCTAGCTACATGTTTCGCATTGATTTATCTTTAATAGCTAGCTATTTTCATTTGTGAATTCAGGTGTTGCTCTAACCTTTTCCTTAGGTTTCCGATGTAGTGCACCTGAGTAGAGCACCATTCACGGATGTGAGCGGACACACATTTAGCTACCTTCACACGAGAGAAGTTCCTTCGAAACTTTCTCTTTACAATTCTTTATATTGCTTAGGAACTAAGCAAACTTGTAAGTGTGGGGTGTTTTGCGCTTTCGCTTTTATTTTCTTAACAACATGATTCTACGCTACACATTAACTCACATGATTGCTTTCATCCTAGCTTTAAATATTGATCACATGAAGTAATGTTTGCTAAACACTTAAGTAATATCATTTTTAAGAAAAATTGGAATGAATTGTGCTTTGAATTCATGAATCGTAATCTTTAAGTCGATTGACATTCTTTGTGATGATTTTATTCACATGATTCGGTGTTTTTGACTAGCTTAGTTCGATTTATTTTTGAGCTCTTTCCGTGGATGAAGAATGAAGTTAAGTTTAGCAAGCACAAAAATAAAATAAAAATGGTCTTCATATAAAAACCTTGTACTTGCTCTTGTTTGCTTTTAGGTGATTTTAGCATTCCTATTTAGCCTTTGCATTTGTTTAGCTCAAACTTTATGCTCCACCATATATCACTTAGGCACATTGTCAAGTATTAAGTGTGAGGTCAAATAAAGTGCTTGCGAAAAGAAAAAATGAGGCACAAGAAAGAAAAAAAATTATATTCTTAAGGTTTTACAAATGCCGAGGGTTAGGAAGATAAGTTCCCCCTTGAAAGCTTTTGTACAAACACAAAAATATTATTCTTTTATTTTTTGGGTCAAGAAAAAGTTTTACAAATGCCGAGGGTTAGGAAGGTAAGTTCCCCCTTGAAAGCATTTGTATAAATGCAAGAAAAATATTAAACACACTTAATTTTTGACTTTGTGCCTATTCCGCAAATTTTTTTCGCATGTGTGTGAGTAAGGCATTTGCATTTCGCTTTTAGGAAGTGCCTAAGGTATGACCCTCGTAATTTATTACTTAAGCATCAAGATTTGTACGAGTGAATTTTTAAAATTTTTGATGTCGAAACTCCTCTTCTCTTACGGATTATGACGTATAGTCTAAAACATGGGAATGAGTTTGTTGTCATGAGCTTATGGACTTGCCCTTAGCAAGCATGTGTGATCGACTCGACATATTTTTTGTGTAACCGATGCTTTTCTTCATACTACTTGCATAGGAAATTGAGCCATAATTTGAATTTGACGAATGCTAGTCTTGATATCGATTCTATGAATATTTGTTGTCACAATGAAGTGAATGATCCTTAGAGTTTGCCTGAAGTGAATGATTTGCACAACTTTATTATTATGTGGGATGATAAAGAACTACTTGCTTAGCAAACTATATTTGGATTTTGAACTCTTACGGATTTGTGAGTATTCCTATTCTGAAAACTCTCACGAGACTATAACTCGTCCATTAGGGTAGCCTAGGGGTTTAAAGGCTTGACGCATACGCTAAATTCATCCGTGATTCCTACGACAGTGAGTTAGAGGTAGATTAATTTTCTTTGTTTAGTTACTTTATGTTAGGTTATATGAGTAGGGGATGGATGTGTTTTATGTGTGTAAGATTTGCTACGTGCTTTGATACTGTCATATATTATCTATCATCTTACTCTCCGCTTGACTTATGCATATACTTGTTCGGGACGAACAAGATTTAAGTGTGGGGCGTTTTGATGATAGGACAAATGACCTTGTATTTGTCCATATTATCCCGTTATTTCTTGTTTGTTCCGTTATTTTATAAAGTCATTTGATGTTTTCTTTGTCCATTTCAGGTTGAAAATGCGTACTACATGACATGAAGTGGCCCGAAGAAAATATGGATGAATTCCAGTTGATTGAGAGCAAGAATGAGCAAGATTGAGGCAAGTTGAAAAATTGACTCGCCCAGGCACAATCTGACTCTACCAGATGGGTGTCCGAGTCAGATTTGATTCGGATAAGGCTTGGCCAAATCGCCCTCTCCTGCTGCACGGATGAACCTGACTCGAAGAGAAGTTTGAGAGGCTTAACCGAATCATAAGTGATTCGGCCAAGAAGAAGTGCCTTGGGAGGCTTAACCGAATCACACCCTGTCCGAATCAACTAAACAAGGCTTGTCCGAATCAACTGATTCGGGCACGGCGGGCAATCTGGTAAAATTCCGGAACAATATAAATAAGAAAGAGATGCAAATTTAGAAGGGCTTCTTCCAATTTCAAAAACCCTAGGCGATCACTCTTGCACGACTTGGAGAATTGTCGAAGATTTGGAGAAGACACATGCAATTGAAGATCCTACATCAACCCTCTACTCAACCACTACTTCTTTGCATCCAATTGGTGAACAATTTCAATTAAAAATCATGTTTTGTTTTAAACTCACCATGAGTGAGTAGTCCCATTGTAATTGGGATCCTTACGGATCTTTTAGGTTAGATTGTAATGCAAGACATGTTCTTTTATCTATATGAGTGAAGTTTGGTTGAAAATTTTTATGCTTGTTGATAAGCGGATAAATGACCTTACATTTGTCAATATTTTCACTTTACTTCTTGTTTGTTTCGTTATTTTATAAAGTCATTTGATGTTTTCTTTGTCCATTTCAGAGTGAAAATGCGTATTACATGATATGAAGTGGTCCGAAGAAAATCTAGTTGAATTCCGATCGATCGAGAGCAAAAACGAGCAAAATTGAGCAAAAGGCAAAATTGAGTCGGCCACCCTTGGCAGAATGACCT